>CAWUFW010002295.1:1800000-2299641 GCA_963921515.1 Calotriton arnoldi
AGCCAGCTGCTTGGTTTGGTTCTCACCTCCGAGATCAAAAAAGTGTAAAATCCTGAAAAGGAAGTAATGGAAGAATTCCGACTCGTCGAGCAAACTTGTGTTTCAGAAAGGCTAATAAAAACTGAGATCAAGAAGACAACGCCAAACATGCTGAAAAAATAGATCAGGCTTCCAATTCAGTAAAATAGGTTTCTGCATTTGTTAAATCGATGCTCGACACTTCGGTAAAAACCTCAACTGTTACACCACCCAATCTCACACTAGCAAACTTCTTTCAAAAAAGATACAGTCTATCTATGCCTCCCTTCTAAACAAAATTGCTGCTTGTGAGGCCCAGAGTAGGACAATAGCATCTATGCCTAACAGATCTACTCTGTCCTCTACCAATCCCATTAAAGGTGATTTGGAATGCTTAGTGAAAACTTTCAATTCTGGCTGTTAATTAGATCCATCCAGTCCTCCCCTCCATCCTCATTTAAAGGCCGCCTCATCCATCTATCCTGTACTCTCCCTGCATACCGTCTCGATTCCAAAGTCTTGGAAACATGCAGTAGTCAGACACCTCCTTATCTTAAAATAAACACCTTGTAACCGATGGCAGCAGAAAACTAAATGCCAAGATCACTTTTTCCTTTTTCTGCAAAAGTGCTAGAAAAGCATGTAATTCAGCAACTGAATTCATCATAGTCCTGTTTTCAGCCACGTTATTGGACTGAATCATCCCCTACTTGCAGATGCTGAGGGGCCCCAAATTATTTTAAACCAGGGCGGCACCGCTGTCATAACCTTTAGACATCAGTGCCCCTTTTGACACTGTCTCACATAAGATTCTGCTGCAGAGACTGTGAAATGTTGAAATTGTAGATCTGGCCTTGGAGTGGTTTGCTTCCTTAAAAGATCACAGCTTCCAGGTTTTTGACAAGACATTTCATTTGAACGTGTTTTCATTAATATGTGGGGTGCAGGACTGCCTTTCGTTGGTAGCTGGGTAGATGGAAAACAGCTGCTTAAAATTTAATGGCAACAAAACAGATGTCTTGCTAGTGGGCAGTGACTTTCAATCGTGGTCATCGAACTACTGGCCTAACTGCCTCGGACCATTACCCCACCAAAACAAATAATTGAAAACTTAGGTTTCTGTTTTGATGACAATCTGAGGTTCCAAACATGCAAAAAAACCAAAAAAAAACTGGCAGCTTGTTTTTGTCTGCTGAGAAAGAGTCTCTGGACTCTCCTCAGCTCTGCCCAAAAACATTGAAGACATTTCTGTTCCAAGGCCTGTAAACTGTTTAGTACTATCCTATCTGTGACTGTCTTAAGTGAGGGAAGCACTGTTTGGATATCTGTGCACTATACAAGTTTGATCAAATCAAACAAGACCATACTTGTGAATTCATAGAGAATTCTCCTCTCCTCTTTCCAGTCCAAGGCTGGAATCCCATCAGCATGTACTCCAGGAGATCCATCTTATGCACAGAAAAGTGGCCCAAAAGCCAATACCCAAATCCAAACCGAAGATATTAAGAATTGATTCTAATCAAAAAGAACCCTGGTTTATTTTTGATCTTCAGCAATTAAATATCTCCTGAAAACAGTGTTTGCTTGGTTCAGCTTCTCCAGCATGGGGATTTGAATCCATCCATCCATCGACTTACTGGACAGCACCTTTAATATCCCTACCAATCATAAGCACCATAACTTCATCAGTTTAGACAGTCTGGTCGCTATACCTGAAAGAGGCAATTAGTTATAGATTCCTTACCTTAGAATTACCCCCAGGCGTCAGACTGGATACGGAGAATTTTTCGTCAGCAGTACCCCTGCGCATTGAAAGGTGGCGTCGGTTGGCTCCGCGTTCGTCGTTAGTGTTGTGGTCGCCGGGATGACGTCGAGGTAGCTACTTAGACGCCGCCCTCGCGCGCTGACGTCAGTTCTTTCTTTTTCCGCGCCAGCCAGCGCAGATCTGGAGAGAGCGGTACCTCCAGTCACTTTTTGACTGACTTTTTGTCGACACCGTTTTTGAGTCTTCGACTCCTGGTGCACGTCAGGGATGCCCGGTTTCAAGGCTTGCAATTCCTACCGAAAGTTGATGTCAGTGACTGGTCTGCACCGCGTGTGCCTGTGGTGCCTGGAACGCGACCACGAACCCAAGTCGTGTTCCGACTGCCGAACCATGAATCCGAAGTCTTTGCGGGAGCAGTCCCGAAAGCTTCTCGAGGCCTGGCAGTAGGCTCCGCACCATTCGAGGTCCCGGTCGCGCAGGAGGTCGAGGGACCGGTCGCGGAGCCACCACCACCACTCGTCTTCGAAGTCTTCGCACTCAGGTAAGTCGAAGCACAAGAAGAAGTCGAAGGATCACTGTCGCTCTTCGACTTCTCCCCGTCCATCGGCTGACGCGACTAGGGATGCGGGTGGTGCCCTTCCTGCAGCTCCGCGTACGGGCTCCGAGTTTCCTCCCTTCCCGGGACCCGGAGCGACCCCTGCCCAGCTTCGACAGTTTTACGAAGCGATGCATGCCATCTTTGGGCAGTCCGACTCCGCTGGGGGCCCTGGGCCTTCGACGCCAGCGGCTTCGGCCCGGCACCGCAGGGTCCCCTTGGATCCAGGCCTGGATACCGATCGGTGCCAGTCGACCTCATACCACCTTCACCGGCGTTGATTCAACCAGCACCACGTCCGCAACGGCGCCGGTTGTATCCCCTACCGACGCCAGATCCGGCGGGTTCTTTTGTACCCCTGTTCCACCCTGGTTCTTTCAGACCAGATTGGCAACCAGAGGAGGGTGAGGAGGACTGGGAGGGGTCTGGAGACCCTTTAACTGACCAGTTGGAATATGATCCGGACTGGAGAGAGGAGTTGGGGGATGCCAGTGGTGTGGATACCTCGCCAGACCTTGGCATGTTGTCTCCTCCTACCGTGGCTACGGAGGAGGGAGGTTATTACGCAGTGGTGTTGCTTAGGGCGGCCGAGGCTCTCAACCTCGAGCTACCTACGGTGGCAGTCAGGACTAACCTCCTGACAGAGGTGCTTCAACCGGCAGCGAGCTCTTCGGACCCCCTGCTGCCGTTTAATGAAGCCCTAACAGACATCCTTTTGGGCACCTGGTCCAGGCCCAACACAGGGGCTCCTGTGGATAGGATGATTGCCCGACGCCACCGCCCGGCTCCGGGCAACCCCACTTTCCTCTCCCAACATCCCACCCCTGAGAGCTTGGTGGTCCAAGCCTCGACGTCCAAAGGCGCATTCCCTAACGCTCCACCTGATAGGGAATCCAAACGGCTGGACCATCTTGGGAAGAAGATGTTTTCTTCCTCCAGCTTGGGACTGCGGTCGGTAAACACTGCATGTCTATTGGGCCGTTACACCCACTCTGTGTGGGATATGGTGGCGCAGGTGCTGCCCCAGTGCCCGGAGGAGGCCCGGGCCGTGCTCTCCCGTGCAGTTGCCGAAGGGAGAGACGCAGCCAAGTTTACCATTCGATGTGGACTGGACACCGCCGACTCGCTAGGCAGGACGATTTCAACGTCTGTAGCCCTTCGAAGCTACGCCTGGCTGAGGTCGACTGGTTTTTCCGGGGATGTCCAAGCTACCCTGATGGACATGTCCTTTGATGGCCGTAGCCTGTTCGGCGACAAAGCAGACAACGCGCTGGAGCGCTTCAAGGACTTTCGCTCTACGGCCAAGTCTTTGGGCCTCTCCACCACCCGCCCTGCGCAGTCTGCTTTTCTCCCCTTTCGTGGCTACGGAAGGGGTGTCCCACCACATTCCACCCAGAGCCACTGGCCGGCGCAAGCTGTTCAGCCCCTGCGCGGCCGGGGACGTGGGGCCCACCGCCGTGGGTCTGGGATAGCGACAGGCCTGTGCACACGTATACAGTATCAACAGTAAGTTCTGGTGTGGAGGCTTCACTGCTTCAGGTCTCTGACACTTCGGACATGGCGCGCACAGCGTGCTCGCAGCAGTGAAGCCTCCACACCCGGATCCTTCCCAAGGTCCCCGAACGCGGACCAAAGCAATTCTAGATATTCAAGAAGATTTATTTCCCTGCACCGGCCGGGACGGAATTACAACTGGCTAAGAGTGAAGCCTCCACTTCAAGGTCACCTACTTCGGACTGTCATTCTATGATTACCCACTTACCTTCGCTAGCCAGGACGGAAGTGCAACCGGCAGAGAGATTACCTGCCTTAATTCGCTTGCCAGAAGCCCTGAAAAAGTCGTTGGGTACTTCCCCAGACGAAACACGCGTTGGCTAGGCAACCGTTCTGGAATAAAAAATAAAGAAAGAAAACACCACTCATGACTCTTCGTCTGAAGTTTCACTTGATATATGCAAAATTGTGTTGATACTGTATACGTGTGCACAGGCCTGTTGCTATTTTGTATGACCATTGGTCAATCACTTAGGGGGTTCAGGGTTAACCCCTTCCTGTAGCACCGTCTCACGTGGACTTAAGATACACAACACGCACACTTACTGCTGGCGCCTTGCCTACCACAACTGTTGAAACCCTGTCTTGTGTGCCGTAGGTCTGGGAGCCAGCGAAGCGGGCCAGTCCACCACCGCCCCCTCTGCAGCAGCCTCCAAACCCTCCTAGTCTGACCTTTCAGGGCCACCAATCGTCAGTGGGCGGCAGGATTCGCCATCACCTCCCCCACTGGCGCACCATCACGTCGGACAGGTGGGTTTTGCAGATAGTCCGAAGGGGCTACTCCCTCCCCTTCGAGACTACCCCTCCATCCATGCCACCTCAGCACCATCGCATGTCGGAGGATCATTTGGCCCTTCTCCAACAGGAAGTTATGGCTCTCTTGGCCAAGGGAGCCATCGAGCGAGTTCCTGCCCCAGAAGTAGGTCGTGGTTGCTATTCCCACTACTTTCTGGTGCCCAAGAAGGACAAAGGCCTGCGTCCTATCTTGAATCTCAGGAACGTCAACCGCTTCCTCCGGAAGGAGAAGTTCAAAATGTTGACGCTAGCTCAGGTCCTGTCTGCCCTCGACCCTGGAGACTGGATGGTAGCGTTGGACTTGCAGGACGCTTACTTTCACATTCCCGTCCTGCCGGCCCACCGGCGTTACCTGCGGTTCACGGTAGGCCACAAGCACTTTCAGTTTACCGTGCTCCCCTTCAGCCTTACCAGCGCCCCTCGGGTGTTCACGAAAGTGATGGCGGTGGTCGCAGCTCATCTGCGCAGATCAGGGGTTCCAGTCTTCCGCTATCTCGACGACTGGCTGTTGAAGGCGGGCTCGCCCCAGGAAGTCGTCTCCCACCTCCAGTCTACGGCGGACCGCCTGCATTCGCTGGGGTTCACTATCAACGTGTCGAAGTCACACCTGACTCCTTCTAAGAAGCTCCTTTTCATCGGAGCGGTTCTGGACACGACGCAGTTTCGGTTTTATCCTCCCAAGCAGCGAGTCAGGGATATATCCTGGGTTTCGGTCAGGATGACCCTGAGGCTGCTGGGCCTCATGTCCTCCGGCCTCCTGCATCCTGCTGGTGGATCATGCCATGTGGCATATGCGGCCTCTGCAGTGGGACCTGAAGTTCCAGTGGGCACAGCATCAGGGGAACCTGTCCGATTGCGTTCAGATCTCGGAGGGCACTACACGACAATTGCAGTGGTGGCTAACGAACCAAGATTGGGTCAACGGCAGATCCCTCTCCCTTCCCCAACTGGAGTACACAGTGGTGACGGATGCATCACTTATGGGTTGGGGCGGCCACATGGGAGAGGCGGAGATCAGAGGCCTCTGGTCTCCGGCGGAGTCCGGGCTCCACATCAACCTTCCGGAGCTCAGGGCGATCCGGCTTGCACTAAAAGCATTCCTTCCCTCTGTCCGGGGAAGAGTGGTGCAGGTGTTCACTGACAACACCACCGCCATGTGGTATTGCAACAAACAGGGCGGGGTGGGGTCGTGGACCCTATGTCAAGAGGCTCTCCGTCTCTCGGCATGGCTGGAATATCGGGGCATTTCCCTGGTGGTTCAACACCTGGCAGGTTCACTGAACGCCAGGGCGGACGAACTCAGCCGCAGGTGCATGATGGATCACGAATGGCGTCTTCACTCTGAGGTGGCGCAAGGTCTCTTTCAACAATGGGGAGAGCCTTGGTTAGATCTATTCGCCACCGAAGAGAACGCGCAATGTCAGCAATTCTGCGCATTGGAATTTCCAAGGCGGTACTCGCTAGGCGACGCTTTCGTCGCGAGTGGAGTTGCGGTCTTTTATACGCCTTTCCGCCTATACCACTTCTGCCCAGAGTGCTGAAGAAGATCAAGCGCGACCGGGCCCAAGTCATTCTGGTGGCTCCGGATTGGGCATGAAGAGTCTGGTATCCCGAGCTGTTACACATGGCCATCGATCCTCCGATCCGACTGCCTCTTAGGGAGGATCTTCTGTCGCAGCAGCGGGGGGGACGGTCCTCCACCCGAACCTGTCCAGTCTCCACTTCCTTGCGTGGAGATTGAGCAGCAACAGTTGACAGCCTTTGACCTTCCTCACGAAGTCTGTGATGTTATCTTGGCAGCCAGGCGTCCCTCCACTAAGACGGTATACTCCTGCAGATGGAACAAATTTGTGGCATGGTGCACAGCAAAGGCTGTGGGTCCCCTTTTCGCCCCTCTTTCTGAGGTTCTCTTGTTTCTCCTGTCTTTGGCCCAGCAGGGCTCTGCTCTGGGCACTCTGAAGGGCTACCTCTCAGCCATTTCAGCCTTTCTTAGGCTTCCTGATCAGCCTTCTCTTTTCAAGTCCCCTGTTGTAAATCGCTTCCTTAAGGGCATTACTCATCTCTTTCCTCCTGTTCCCTTCGTAATGCCTCAGTGGGACTTGAACTTGGTGCTTACTTACCTAATGTGCGCTCCCTTTGAGCCGCTTCATAACTGTCCTTTCAGACTTCTTACTTTAAAGACTGCTTTTCTGGTTGCCATCACCTCTGCTCGCAGGGTGAGTGAGCTCCAAGCTCTTTCTTCAAAGCCTACTTTTCTGGCTGTTCATCTGGACAAGGTCGTCCTTAGAACCAGACCGTCCTTTCTTCCCAAGGTGGTTACGTCTTTCCACATTGGTCAAACCATCACTTTGCCCACCTTCTTTCCGCCTCCGAATCCTTCTAAGGAGGAAGAGAGGCTCCACCGTCTGGATCCAAAACGTGCGCTTTCATTTTATTTGGATCGCATCAAGCAATTCCGGGTGGATGACAAGCTCTTTGTTCGCTACGTGGGCACCAAAAAAGGTCGGGCCGTGCACAAACGGACCATCTCTAGGTGGGTCGTTTTGTGTATTGAAGCTTGCTACTCTTTGGCAAAGAAGGAGCCTCCAGTGGGACTGCGCGCCCATTCCACCAGGGCGACAGCAGCAACCACTGCTTTCGGACGGGGAGTCCCCCTCAATGACATCTGTCAGGCAGCTACGTGGGCATCTCTGCACACGTTCACGAAACACTACTGCCTGGACAGCCATGTCCGGGGAGACGGTTTCTTTGGCCGTTCTGTTCTCCAGGACTTTCTGGTGTGAACTTGGTTCGCAGACCCTCCTCCGGGGTTGGTATTGCTGGGGTATCTTTTCTAAGGTAAGGAATCTATAACTAATTGTCTCTTTCAGATGAACAAGTTACTTACCTTCGGTAATGATATATCTGTAAGAGACATAGATTAGTTATAGATTCCCTACCGCCCCACCCATCCTCCCCGTTCTGCGAACTGACTTCTAGGGTCAGGGAATCCCTTTTAGGGCCCTAGTTTTTGTGCACCAGTGGTCAGTGTCTTGCATGGCTCTGCGCTTCTGGCGTGGAATGTCGTGTGAAAGAACTGACGTCCGCGCGCAAGGGCGGCGTCTAAGTAGCTACCGCGACGTCATCCCGGCGACCACGACGCCAACGACTAACGCGGAGCCGACCGACGCCACCTTTCGACGCGCAGGGGTACTGCTGACGAAAAATTCTCCTGATCCAGTCTGATGCCTGGGGGTAATTCTAAGGTAAGGAATCTATAACTAATGTATGTCTCTTACAGATAAATCGTTACTGAAGGTAAGTAACTTGTTCTTCCAGTTCAAGGTTCTTTTTTTCAGACTACAATTAACCACACAGATATATTTTTGAAGTGCCTGACCTGAGTAGCCGCCTTTCTATGATTTAAAGGTCACAAAGGCATTTCCCATATCTTGACTGATTGGTCAAGGGCACGCCTCACTGATTGTCCCAAAGATCAACAGCTGCACGCCTGCGGCTGTTTCGTGGGTTGTTCTCAACACTGAACAAAATGTGTCCTCTCTGTGTCCTGCTGCACACACAATTTGTGGTGGGATAATTAGGCACAGAAGTGGGCAAAACCTTCCTAACAGACGAACGAATCCTGCAAAGTGTCACTGGAGCCCTGGGGATGACTACCTCTGTGGATCAGCAGTTCAAATCATTACAGTGGATGATGTCTTCCTGAATCTCATTTATGGCCCACTGCCCCCTCCACATGTGGCCACTCCAGGAGGGGTTGGACCAACAGTGTCATTTGGTCTCTGGGTCTTTCACGGCTTGAATAAAGAGAACATCCCCATATGAAAGAAACTCGCTGATGCTGCATGCTACTCCGTGCACCAAATCCAGGTTACGGGCGCCAAGACCATCATTGCAGTTGATGCATTGATGGATCCTTGGGGTGTCCACCTCCATGAACTGTGTCCATTGGATATATGAACTATGCAGGAGTCGCAATTCTGCATCAACATCTTAGAACTACAAACAACCAGGAGGAGTCTTCAAGCAAATTCACAGATTGGTTTTCAGAAGAAAAGACAATACAATGTCAGCTGTATACGGAAACAAGCACACGGAAACTGATATTTCAAAGGAAGTGTGTAGGAAACTGGGTTTTTGTTGCAGTTGCCCTCCCACTTTTTGCCCCCTTTTTAGCTGCTAGATGCTTGTTTTCGGCTGACAGTGCACTGTGCCTGCCAACCAGACCACTGCACCCAAGCCCCACAGCCTGAGAAGTGGACCAATGGTGCCCACAGGGTCCTGAAACACTCCAGAGCTGAGCCCCCTTTGGGTTTGGCCGGACTGGTCCACCAATCCACGCCTGCAGCCTGTTTTCACAGATCACTTTCAAACCTCGAGTGTCTCCCGTAGCGCAATGGCGGCATGGCATGCGTCTGTGAAAATTGAGGTCCTTGTAACGTGGAAGGTCCCGGGACCTTTTGCCGAGCCTGAAGTCCTCTTTGTCCCACTCCAAGTTCTCGGGATATTCAGGTAAGAGGCACAAGAAGAAGAGTGAGAAGTCAGAGGCCTTGGACTTCTCCCTTTGCGTAGGCCGACGAGAAAAGGGAGCGTCTGCATTAGAGGCTTGGCTCCGCAGTAGAGCCTGGACCGACTCTGCGCCTTCCCAAATTTCTGGGAGTTGGAGGGACCCCCGCCCAACTTAAAGATTTTTGTATGAGGCCATACTCCTCATATTTGGGCGGCCTGACACCTCTGCCGTGCTTTCGGACCTCGCGGGGTCTCAGGAGGCTCCATCTGGTTCTGAGCCGGCGGCTCTGGCCACGGCTTCAGTAGGTCCCCTTAGATCCATTCCTGGATCCGGACCTGCGCTGGTCTCACCATCTTGACTTTCCCCGAAGCCGGTCCCGAAGCAGACGCCACTGGCGGCGCCATCTCCATCCTGATCCCGGACTCTGACACAGAGGGGCGTTACCCAGTGCCGCATCCGACGCCGGCAGGAACTGCACTTCCTAGATCGGAGCCTGAGCTCTATTCCCTTGGGTTAAGACTCTAGGCGGGATGGGAGTGGTCGCTGGACCCTGAAGAATGCCAGCCTTACCAAGAAAACCCTACTATGGACTGGTGTGAGGAACTGGGTGAAGCCAGTGGACTGGTTATTTCTCCAGATACAAGTATGCTGCCTCCCCCTGCCGTGGCTACAGAGGAGGGATCTTCCTACGCAATGGTGGTACCTAGGGCGGATGAGGTCCTTGAACTTCAGTTGCCCTCGGTGGCAGTCAAGACCAGCATCTTGACAGAGGTGCTACAACCGTGAGTCTCTGCATCCAAACTGCTACTCCCGTTCAATGATGCACTCACTGACGTCCTGTTGGGGACCTGGTCCAAACCCAACATAGGGTTCCTTTGAATAGGATGATCGTCCACTGCCACACCAGGGGACCTAAACTTGCTCACCCAACACCCTACCCCGGAGAACTTGGTGGTCCAAACCTCAACTTCCCAGGGCGCATTCCCTACTGCTCCCCCTGACAGGGAATCCAAAAGGTTGGACTCTTTGGGGAAGAAAATGTTTTCTTCTGCCAGCCTGGCATTGTGATCTGTGAGCACCGCATGTCTTTTGGGGGCTGCTACTCCCACACTGAGACACGGTTGTCCAAGTGCTGCCACAGGTCCAAGAGGACAGCAAAAGATACACAGATGATGGACGGAATGCAGACCAAATCAAACATTCTCCCCCAGTCAATATATCTGGGTTAAATCCATCGTTCTTTTGCTCACCATGCCACCCCAGTTTAGACCCAGCCATATGCAAATCAGTCTTGGCCCTGTGGCTCATGGGAACAGTCCAGACCGAACTGCCAAGTCAGGTCCTCACTGGACCGGAAACCAGCATCCTGGGGCCGGTTTCAGGGCATCACCCCTCATCAGCCAGGCTAGGTTGAATCCAGTGGCACAGTGAGCCCAGGACCCACTGCGGAGGTGCCACACCTGTTTGAGGGCGACTGGCTTTTTGGGAGATGTCCAAACTTACCTTATGGACATGCCCTTCGTTGGCACCCATCTCTTTGGAGACAAGGCAGATTTGGCGCTGTGGTGTTTTTAAGGACCCGCGGGCTACGGCTAAGTCCTTGGGCCTCGCAGCAGCCCCACGTCACCCCCAAGCTGCCTTTCTTGGCTATAGAATGGGCTTCCAACTGCTCAAATTGCTTCCCAGCCCCCGAGCTATGCATGCTCCCCAGTCTTTGCGTAAGCGAGAAAGTGGTACCCACAGACCTCGTGGGTCAGTTAGCCAGCGATGTGGACCGTTCAACCCGCCCCCCTCCCGGAAGCTGCAGCCGCCAAGCCCTCCTAAGGACGCCTATTTCCCCATTCCAGTCCGGCCTTCCCACCAACGCTAGCTGCGGTATACAGTAAGCCATAAACACTTTCAATTCACTGTGCTCCCCTTTGGCCTTATTAGCACCCCTCGTGTGTTCACCAAGGTGATGGCGGTGGTTGCAGATCATCTGCGAAGATAAGAGGTGCCAGTCTTCCCCTATCTTGATGACTGGCTATTGAAGGCGGTCTCGCTCCCAGGTTATCGTCGCCCAGCTCCAGACTATGTCGAAACTCCTGCCCTCGCTGGTGTTCACTATCAATGTGCTGGTGTCAGACCTGACTCCCTCTCAGACGCTCCCTGTCGTTGGAGCTGTTCTGGACACAGAGCAGTTTTGGGCTAATCCTCACAAGCGGCGAGTCCAGGATATTCAGGCAATGATACCGATGTTTCAGCCTCAATCCTGGATTTCGGTGAAGCAGACTCTGGGGCTGTTGGGACTCATGGCCTCCTGCATCAAGTTTGTGACACTTACCTGATGGCATATGCAGGCTCTGCAGTGGGACTTGCAGTTCCAATGGGCACATCATCATGATAACCTTTCTGACATGGTCCACATCTCGGAGAGAACTGCAAAGGACCTGCAGTGGTGGCTTACGAACCACGATTGGGTCAGCGGAGACTCCTCTCCCTTCCTCACCCAGATCTGACAGTAGTGGCAGATGTCAATCCTGGGATGGGGCAGCTATCTGTGAAAGGTGGAGATCAGAGGTCTCTGGTCTTGAGCAGAATCCAGATTCCACATCAATTTGATGGGGCTCCATGCAATGAAAGCTTGTCTACCCTCTCTCAGACGGAGGGCTGGTACAGGTGGTCATGGACAACTCTACCATGTGGTACTACAACAAACGGGGTGGGTGAGGTTGTGGCCCCTCTGTCAAGAACCCAGTGTCCGTGGACATGACTGGAAGAGCAGGGTATATCCTGGTGGTTCAACACCTGGCAGGTTCACTGAACGCCAGGGTGGACGAACTCAGCCATCGATGCCTAGCGGATCACGAATGGCGTCTCCATCCCGAGGTGGCACAAGTTCTCTGTGAGCAGTGGGGAAAGCCTTGGTTAGATCTGTTCGCCTCAGTCGAACGCGCAATGTCAGCAGTTTTGCACTTTGGAGTTTCCAAGGTGGCTCTCGCTCGGAGATGCTATTTGTCTCGAGCGGAGCTCAGGCATCCTTGTACGCCTTTCCGCCTATACCACCTAAGTCATTCTTGTGGCTCTGGACTGGGCACGGAGAGCGGTATCCCGAGCTTCTGAGCATGGCCATCGATCCTCCGATCAGGCAGCCTCTTTAGGAGGATCTTCTGTGGCAGTAGCAGGGGATGGTCTTCCACCCGAATCTTTTGCATGGAGATTCAGCGGCAGCAGTTGACAGCTTTCAACCTTCCTGCCGAAGTCTGTAATGTCATGCTAGCAGCCAGGCATCCCTCCACCAAGATGGTATAGGTATGCTGTTGGAAGAAATTTGTGGCATGCTGTGCAGAAAAATCAATTGATCCCCTTTCTGAAGAATCTTACTCTTTATTCTCTCCCTTGCCCAGCAGGTCTCCGTTTTGGGCACCCTTAAGGGATATCTTTCTGCTTTGTTTGCCCTCTTGCGGCCGTCTGATGAACCCTCTTTGTTTAAATACCCTGTTGTACATAGGTTTTTGAAAGGTCATGTCCTCCTCTTTCCCCCTTAGCCATTCATTATGCCTCAGTTGGTCCTTAATTTGGTTCTCACTTTTTTGATATGTGCTCCTTTTGAGCCTCTCCACAACTGTCCCCTCGGGCTTCTCACACTAAAAACAGCCTTCCTCGTGGCGATTACATCTGCCCGTAGCGTGAGTGAGTTGCAGGCCTTATCTGAAAGAGACACGTTAGTGACAGATTCCTTACCTTAGAATATCCCCAGGCGTCAGGCTGGATCCGGAAAGTTTTCTGCGTAGCAGTACCCTTGCGCGTCGGTAGGCGGCGTCGTGCGGCTCCGCGTCCGTCGTCGGCGTCGTGATCGCCGGGATGACGTCGCGGGCAGTACTTAGACGCCGCCCCTGCGCGCTGACGTCAGTTCTTCTTTTCCGCGCCAGTAAGCGCAGATCCGGGAAGAGCAGTGCCCTAGTCACTTTTTGACTATCTTTTTGTGAATTTTTTCACTGTTTCTTCAACGAGTCTTCACGACTCCTAAGGTGTCGTAGGGATGCCCGGCTTTAAGCCCTGCGAGGAATGTGGTCGCATGATGTCGATCACGGACCCGCATCTCGAGTGTCTCTTCTGTCTCGGCCGAGACCACGACACGAAGTCGTGCCCTGACTGCCGGAAACTTAATCCGAAGGCTTTGCGAGAGCGGTCTCGAAAGCTCCTCGAAGTCCGGCAGTCGGCTCCGCGCCGCACCAAGCCCCGGTCCCGGGAGAGGCCGAGGGGCCGGACGCGGAGTCCCCGCCGCTCGTCGGAATCCAAGTCTTCGTGCTCCTCCGGTAAGTCGAAGCACAAGAAGTCTAAGCGGCATCATCGCTCTAAGACTTCGCCTCGCCGGTCTCGCGACTCGGCTGAGGTCCCTGTCGGCACCGTCCCCGCGGCCCCGGACGTGCCTGTCGAGTTACCCCCGCATTACCCGTCCTTCACGGATTCGGGGGCGACTCAGGCCCAAATACAGGAGTTCCTGTCGGCCATGGCCCGCCTCTTCGGGCCTCAAGGTCCCTCCGGTGCGCCTTCGGGCACCACGGGCCCTGATGGGGTTGCTCCGGCGTCGCCGTCGACTCCGGTCCCGGCGTCACCTGTCCCACCGGCCTTCATCCCGGCCTCGGCTCCGGCCCCGGCCTCGATCCCGGCTCCGGTGGTGCCGCAACCCCCATCGACGCCGGTTGACCTAACCACGCCTCCGCCGACGCCGATGTCCCCGGTGCCGTTCCTGACGCCGTCCGGGGCTCCGGACGGCGTCGTTCCCCGGTTCTCTCCGGCTCCGGACATGGAGCCGGACCGGCGTCGCCGGTTCCGGCGCCGATGAGACCTTGGGTCCCTAATGTCCCTCCTCCTCCATATTTTGAACCTGAGGAGGACCAGGAGAGCTGGGAGGGGTCTGAGGACCCTCTCACACAACAGTGCGAGTTTGACCCGGACTGGGTTGAGGAACTTGGGGATGCCAGTGGTCTGGACACCTCCCCTGACTCTGGCATGCTGTCTCCTCCCGTGGCTACGGAGGAGGGGGCTAATTTTGCAACGGTGTTGCGTAGAGCTGCTGGAGCCTTGAATCTCCAGTTGCCTACTATGGCCGTCAGGACTAACCTCCTGACTGAAGTGCTTCAGCCGGCGGCCTCCTCTTCGAAGACTGTGCTGCCGTTCAACGATGCACTCACTGACGTTCTTTTGGGTGCCTGGTCCAAACCCACCACAGGGGCTCCTGTGGATAGGAACGTGGCTCCGACGCCATCGCCCTGCTCCGGGCGACCCCCTGTTTCTCTCCCAACACCCCACCCCTGAGAGCTTGGTTGTCCAAGCCTCTGCCTCCCAAACCGCCTTCCCTACCGCCCCTCCGGATAGGGAATCCAAGCGCCTAGATCACTTTGGGAAGAAGGCTTTCTCTTCCTCCAGTGCTGGCTTGCGGTCCGTTAACACCGCTTGCCTCTTGGGCCGATACACCCACTCCCTGTGGGATTCGGTGGCGACTGTTTTGCCGCAGTGCTCTGAGGAGGTCCAGACACTGCTTACCCGCGCCATTGCGGAAGGGCGTGATGCGGCTAAATACACCATCCGCTGTGGCCTTGATACCGCCGACTCGCTGGGCAGATCGCTTGCAACGACGGTGGCGCATGCGTCGCCACGCCTGGCTGAGAACCACTGGTTTTTCAGGGGATGTCCAGAATACACTCATGGACATGCCCTTTGATGGAGTCGGTCTTTTGGTTCGAAGGCAGACCATGCGCTGGAGCGTTTCAAGGACTCGCGGGCTACTGCTAAGTCCCTGGGCCTTGCTGTTGTGCGCCCTCCGCTCACGTCTGCTTTTCGCCCCTTTCGTGGCCACGGAAGGGGCGCCCAGTCACGTCAACAGCCCGGCCAACGGCCCGCGCAGCAAGCGCCTTCGCGTGGCCGAGGACGTGGATACCGCCGTGGCGGTTCGGGCAACCAGCGTGCGGGTCAGGCCACCACCTCCAACCCGTCCGCGGCCTCCAAGCCCTCCTAGTCCCTCCTTTCAGGTGCACAGCACGCCAGTCGGGGGCAGGGTCCGCCATCACCTTCACCACTGGCGTCCCATCACCTCGGACAGGTGGGTCTTGGACATTGTCCGAAGGGCTACTCCTCCCCTTCGAGACCACCCCCCAGCCATGCCACCTCAATTCCACCGCATGTCAGGGGATCACTTGGTGCTTCTACAGAAGGAAGTCACGGCCCTCTTGGCCAAGAGGGCCATCGAGCATGTTCCGACCCCAGAAGTAGGGCGTGGTTGCTACTCCCACTACTTTCTGGTGCCCAAAAGGACAAGGAGGGCATGCGTCCTATCTTGGACCTCCGGAACGTCAATCGCTTCCTCCGGAAGGAGAAGTTCAAGATGCTCACCCTAGCTCAGGTCTTGACTGCCCTCGACCCTGGAGACTGGCTGGTAGCGTTGGACTTGCAGGACGCTTATTTCCACATCCCCGTCCTGCCGGCCCACCGGCGTTACCTACGGTTCACGGTAGGCCTCGAGCACTTTCAGTTCACCGTGCTCCCCTTTGGCCTTACCAGTGCCCCTCGGGTGTTCAAGAAAGTGATGGCGGTGGTCGAAGCTCATCTGCGCCGGGCAGGGGTTTCAGTCTTCCCCTACCTCGACGATTGGCTGCTGACGGCGGGCTCGTCCCAGGCAGTCGTCTCCCACCTCCAGACTACGGCCGAACTCCTGCACTCGCTGGGGTTCTCCATCAATGTGCCGAAGTCGCATCTGGTTCCTTCTCCACAACTCCTTTTCATCGGAGCAGTTCTGGACACGACGCAGTTTCGCGCCTATCCTCCCGAACGGCGAGTTCGGGATATTCAGGCTATGATTCCGATCTTTCAGCCTTTATCCTGGGTTTCGGTACGGATGACCCTCAGGCTGCTGGGCCTCATGGCCTCCTGCATCCTGCTGGTCGATCATGCCAGATGGCATATGCGGGCTCTGCAGTGGGACCTGAAGTTCCAGTGGGCGCAGCACCAGGGCAACCTGTCCGATCACGTCCAGATCTCGGTGGGGACTGCAAAACAGTTGCAGTGGTGGCTCTCGAACCGGCAATGGGTCATGGGCAGATCCTCTCCCTTCCCCAGCCAGAGCACACAGTTGTGACGGACGCGTCCCTTCTGGGATGGGGCGGTCACATGGGAGAGGCGGAGATCAGAGGCCTCTGGTCTCCGGCGGAGTCCCGGCTCCATATCAACCTTCTGGAGCTCCGGGCGATCCGACTTGCACTCAAGGCATTCCTTCCCTCTGTCAAAGGGAAGGTAGTGCAGGTGTTCACAGACAACACCACCGCCATGTGGTACTGCAACAAACAGGGCGGGGTGGGGTCGTGGACCCTTTGTCAGGAGGCTCTGCGCCTCTGGACTTGGCTGGAACATCAGGACATGTTCCTGATGGTTCAACACCTGGCAGGTTCCCTGAACGCCAGGGCGGACGAACTCAGCCGCAGGTGCATGATGGATCACGAATGGCGTCTTCACTCGGAAGTGGCGCAAGGACTCTTTCAACAATGGGGAGAGCCTTGGTTAGATCTATTCGCCACCGAAGAGAAAGCGCAATGTCATCAGTTCTGCGCGTTGGAATTTCCAAGGCGGCACTCGCTCGGCGACGCTTTCGTCGCGAGTGGAGTTGCGGTCTGTTGTACGCCTTTCCGCCTATACCACTTCTACCCAGAGTGTTGAAGAAGATTCGGCACGACCGGGCCCAAGTCATCCTTGTGGCTCCGGACTGGGCTCGAAGAGTTTGGTATCCCGAGCTACTCAGTATGAGCGTAGATCCCCGATCCGTCTGCCTCTTCGGGAGGATCTTCTGTCGCAGCAGCAGGGGACGGTCCTCCACCCGAACCTGTCCAGTCTACACCTGCTTGCGTGGAGATTGAGCGGCGGCAGTTGATTCCTTTCGACTTGCCTCCCGAAGTTTGTGATGTGATTCTGGCAGCCATGCGTCCCTCCACTAAGGTGGTATACGCCTGCAGGTGGAACAAATTTGTGGCATGGTGCACAGCAAAGGCTGTGAATCCCCTTTCTGCCCCTCTTTCTGAGGTCCTTCTGTTCCTTCTTTCTCTGGCCCAACAGGGTTCTGCCCTGGGTACCATCAAGGGTTATCTTTGTGCTATCTCGGCCTTCCTCAGGCTCCCTGATCAGCCCTCCCTTTTCAAGTCCCCTGTTGTTAACAGGTTCTTAAAAGGCATTACACACCTCTTCCCTCCTGTTCCGTTTGTAATGCCTCAGTGGGACTTGAACTTGGTTCTTACCTTTTTAATGTGCGCTCGTTTTGAGCCTCTACATAACTGTCCTCTTCGTCTTCTTACTCTGAAGACAGCCTTTCTGGTGGCCATCACCTCCGCTCGGCGGGTGAGTGAGCTCCAGGCTCTATCTTGCAAACCTCCCTTTCTGTCTGTTCATCCAGACAAGGTTGTTCTTCGGACGCGTCCGTCCTTCTTGCCAAAGGTAGTTACTGCCTTCCACATTGGGCAGACCATCACTTTGCCTACCTTCTTTCCGCCTCCGCATCCTTCCAGAGAGGAAGAGAGGCTCCACCGTCTGGACCCAAAACGTGCGCTCTCCTTCTATATCGACCGCACAAAACACTTCCGGGTGGATGACCAGCTCTTTGTTGGCTACGTGGGCGCCAAAAAGGTCGGGCGGTGCACAAACGAACCATTTCCCGCTGGGTTACCTTGTGCATCAAGACCTGCTATTCTTTGGCTAAGAAGGAGCCTCCTGTTGGGCTGCGTGCCCATTCCACCAGGGCAACGGCTGCTACCACGGCCTTGGGCCGCGGTGTTCCGCTGCCGGTTATCTGTCAGGCAGCTACGTGGGCCTCGCTGCACACGTTTACAAAACATTACTGCCTTGACAGTCGGGTCCGGAGGGACGGCTTCTTTGGCCGTTCTGTCCTCCAGGACTTCCTTGTCTGATCTTTGTTCGCAGACCCACCACCGGGGTTGGTATTGCTGGGGTATCTATTCTAAGGTAAGGAATCTGTCACTAACGTGTCTCTTTCAGATGCACAAGTTACTAACTTGTGTAACGATATATCTGTAAGAGACAGTAGTTAGTGACAGATTCCTTACCGCCCACCCATCCTCCCCGTTCTGCGAACTGATTTCTAGGGTTAAGGACATCCCTTTCAGGGCCCTAGTATTTTTCAGACACCTAGGTCAGCTTCTTGCATGGCTCTGCGTTCCTGGCGCGGAAAGTCGTGTACAGAACTGACGCTCAGCGCGCAGGGGCGGCGTCTAAGTACTGCCCGCGACGTCATCCCGGCGATCACAACGCCGACGACGGACGCGGAGCCGCACGACGCCGCCTACCGACGCGCAAGGGTACTGCTACGCAGAAAACTTTCCGGATCCAGCCTGACGCCTGAGGATATTCTAAGGTAAGGAATCTGTCACTAACTACTGTCTCTTACAGATATATCGTTACACAAGTTAGTAACTTGTGCGTCATCTAAGCTGCCTTACCTCTGTTTATCCTGACAAAGTAGTGCTTCCCGCAAGGGCCTCCTCTCTGCTGAAAGTGGTCACCACCTTTTCATGTAGGGCAGTCCATCACCCTGCCCACTTTCTATGCTTCCCCTCTAAAGAAGAGGAGCGACTCCACCCTCTGGACCGAAAAAGAGTGTTGTCGTTCTACCTTGACCGCACACGAGAGTTCCGGGTGGACGACCAATTCTTCGTGGGGTGTGTTGGTGAAAAGAAAGGCCGGGTGGTGCAGAAGCGAACCATCTCTCGCTGGGTCATGCTCTGCATTAAAATCTGCTACGCATTGGCCAAAAAGCAACCCCCTGAAGGCTTGTGAGCTCATTCTACCAAAGCTAAAGCTGCTACCACTACGTTAGCACGCGACTTCCGGTCCTGGACATCTGCCAGGCAGCAACATGGACTTCCCTGCACACCAAACTTAACTGTCTGGACAGTCAGGTTCGTAGGGATGGGCACTTCGCCTGTTCGGTCCTGCAGGACTTCCTTGTGTGAAATTGGTCCGCAGACCCAACACTGGGGATGGTATTGCTTGGGTATCTATTCAAAGGTAAGGAATCTGCGGCTAGAAGTCTCTATCAGATGAACAAGTTACTTACCTTCGTTAACACCTTATTTGATAGAGGAGATATCTAGCCGCAGATTCCTTAGCGACCCCCCCATCTTCCCGGCTCTGCAGACAGATTTCTAAGGTCAAGACTGATCCCTTCAGGGTCCTAGTTTATCCACCCCAGTGTCCGTGTTCTTCATGGCTCCGTTCTTCTGTCACGAAAAGTTGTGAAAAGTAACTGACATCGGAGCGCCTAGGTGACGCTTATATAGGTGTCGCGGACATCACTTCTGGCGTGGATGACGCTCACGGAGCCGATGGCCACCTACCGACACTTGGGGGTACTGCTTACGAAAAATCTTTGGGATCCAGTCTGATGCCCGGGAAATTCAAAGTTAAGGAATCTGCGGCTAGATATATTCTCTACCAGATAAGGTGTTACTGAAGGTTAGTAACTTGTTCTTCATGGCCTTTAAGGAGGCTATGCTGCGTTATTTTGGCACTCTTCCAGCTCCCTCTGGCACACCTTTGGGTCCAAAGGATCCGCAGGAGTCTCCAGGCAGGTTGCTATCATCAAATCCATCCTCTGCTCCATCCGAGCCTGTATATCTTGCCTCTGGTTCTGCTTGTACTCTAGTGCCGACATCCGTTCCAGCTCTGAGAATTGCATAGTCCCTTCTTCGACGCGGCTAATACCCGTGCTGGTGTAGGATCTGGTACCGACTTGATGTCTGAACACAAACCAAATCCGTATCGACCCTGACCAAAGTTGCGCTCTGACTCCACACCTGCATAACTAGTTCCTTACAGACTGATTCTGACAATATGCCACCATTACCATGGAGCTGTCATCAGAGGATCTATCATACAGAGTTTGCTTCGCAGAGATGGCAATGATTTACCCCTGCAATATGATGACAGTATTTGTGAACCTACAGGAGGTCAATGGGATTGACACTTTCCCTGATACATGGTTAATTTTTTGGCCTGTTTGCCTCCTGCATGTCGACTACACCAGGTGTCATATTCAGGCTGTGCAAAAAAAAAAGTCAGTGGGCTTAGCACAAAGGAAACCTGTCTGATTCCAACCTGGTTTCTGAGAAGATCTGCAGTGATGGCTGCTCGACTACAAATGGACCAGCGGCAAACCCCTCGCTCTGCCCTACCCAGAGCTGACAGTGGTGACAGATGCCTCACTGCTGGCTTTGAGATCTGCGAGAGGTGGAGATCAGAAGTCTCTGGTCTCCAGTGAAAATCCAGACTCCATATCACCCTGTTGAAGTTGCTGGGCGTTTAGGGAAGAGGTGTGGCGCCGCGGCCAGGGCGACTGACGCTGGAATCTGGGGCTCACGGTTCGATCCCCGGCACCGGCGGCAGGTCAGCCCAGCACCATGTGACTCTGGGCAATAGCTTGCTTAATCTTCCCGATGGCCCCCAGCGCCGGGATGCCTTTGGGTAGCTGTTCGCGCTTTACAAATTCTGGATTTACATTTACCTGTCACTGATGGCTATCCTACCAGTCATTAAGAGGAGCTGGTGAGCTTCTCAAGGACATCACTACCATGTGGTACTGCAAAATGCAGAGCTGAGTGGGGTCCTGTGCCAAGAGGCTCTGCTCTTCTGGAGTTGGCTGGATCGTCAGGGTAGCTTCATATTTCTTATGGCAGAATCTTTAAATGCCAGGGCAGATCAACTCCTCCGGAGGCGCCTAGCAGATCACAAACGCTGATTGCACCCCAACGTGGCACCAGGAATCTTCCAACAGAAAGGAGAACCCTGGCTGAATCTTTTTGCCACAGCCTAGAATGTCCAGTGTCAAAACTTGTGTGGTGGAGTTCTCAAGAAAGCTAGTAGTCATTCTTACTGGAGTGGAGCAACGGAGTCCTGTACTCTTTTTTCCACCTCTGTCTTTCCTGCCTAGAGTTCTGAAGATCATCAATGACCAGGCCCAAGTCATCCTAGTGGCTCTGGATTGGGCTGGAAGAGTGTGATAGCCAGAACTTCTAGACATACGCATCTGTCCTCTGATCAGGCTACCACTTCTGGAGGATTTTCTATTGCTGCTGCAGGGCATGGTTCTACACCCAAACCTGCACAATCTGTACCTCCATGTGTTGAAACTGAGTGGCAACAGTTGACTGCATTTCGCTAGTACAAATTTGTGGCCTGGTGTGGAGTTTGTGTAACACACACCATTTGCAAGCCAAACTGTCAGATGTTTTTGTTTGTTTTGTCTTTAGGTCAGTAAAGCCTTGCAGTGGGCAATAGTAAAAGTTAACTTGTCTGCCATTTTGCGTTTGCCAGACCAGCTGTCTTTGTTTAAATCAACTGTTAAGCGTTTTCTTAAAGATTTAATACACAATCCATCCCAAAAGTTTGTGATGCCACAGTGGGTCCTTAACTTGGTCTTGATGTTTTGCATGTGCTTTGAACCATTGCACAACTTGTGGCTTCTTAAAGACTCATTGCAATCGCATCAGCTCTTTGTGAGAGTGAATTCCAGGCTCTATTGGAACAACTGCCCATCACCATCTTTTTTGTAAGACAAACTGGTGCTGGGGAGTCGGGTGGCCTTTTTGCCAAAAGTCCTGACTGCTTTTCATGTTGAGCAGTTCATCACTCTCTCCCAGCTTGAAAAGAGGAGAGGCTCCATTGACTGGACCTCAAAAGAGTTTTAAGCTCAGCTATGATCCGTCACTTTCTGGGCGGAGCAAAGCCAGCGCTGAGCCACACAGCACTGACTCGCGGTGCGCTGGAGCACTGCTCCAAAAATATCTGGATCCATTCTGGTTTCTCGAGGATATGTTAAAGATGAAGAATCTGCAGTTAGAGTATCAATGAGAGGGTGTTCATTATCGTAAAAAAATTGCACATTACCCCTCTGTCGGTGGTGTACTTCTCCCCACCCCTCAAGAAGATAAGAGACCTTGCCCCCTGGAAGGAAAGTGTTTGGATATGTTCACAGATCTTAATTGATATTGTTACAATTATTAGTCATGGTAGTCATAATTTTTTGATTGCATTTATAATGAGAGCTACAATGTAATTTGGTGCTGAAGCCTCCTGCCACACGAAACATTAGGCACGAGCAGCCAAAGATTAAAATCCTTTACTTTCCCTTTTCCGAGGCTTTTTGAAAGTCCTTTGCAGATTCAGCCTGGGTAATTTTGAGGTGATAGTCTATGGTGGCAGGTCCCTTTTAATTGACTGACTGCGCAGTGACAGCTTTTCCTGGGAGTGCGTGTTGCCAGTGCAAGTTGTGGATCTCATGCATGTCTTATGTTGTCTTCTTATAAGAGTTAAAGCTGCTTTGAGATGTATAAAAATGGTTTTGCTTCTGATTTGGCAGCATTGAAACCGATGTCATAACCAGTAACTAGCTGACTTGATAACAGAACTCAATGATGTAATTGGAAGAGAATACAATCGACCCTCTTTCCAGATGGCAGAACTGAGGGTTTGAAACATGTAGTGGCTGATCAGATGAAATTGGCTCAAGCTTGCAATCTGTGGAATCTTTTGTCATACAAAAAGTACACTACACTTAGTAGAAATGTTGAGTCCATGAAGACCTCCAGGTCTTAGGATTTATCTACTACTTATTGGTCTTTCTAATACAGCTCGGCCCTATAGATCAGTGCTTCAAGATTGCTACAAATGAGTTTTTTTATTTTTTAGTTATCCCTGATATATGAAGCGTGCTGGAGAGGAGAACAAAGTGAAGCAGAAAATGCACAAACTGACTTCAGTTATGGCTATGGTTGCTTCAGTTTGCTGGGGAACCCACTCTAACTCCCTTACGACACAGGTTGATATTTTTTTAATAAAAATTCTTGAGCTGGGACACAGTATTTATCCAAAGAATTGTTGTTGCAAGGTTGTAACACAATGAATTTGTAAGAAACTCTGCCTGCCTTCCAGGCTCTCCTGCATTCCCACCAGCTTCAGCACTGCTGAAGTACTGCATGATTATTACTAAACTGTTTCACTTTGGTCTGTAAGACTTCACTATATGACACCATGGCTCTTTGAGCTTGCTATGAAATAATTTCTAATGTTCATTATAGCAAATGGTTGAAGCTTATGATGTTGGTCTTTTCACCCATTTCTCACCAAATGGCTGTTATTCATATACTGAGGTGCATTTGACTTGTACAACAGTGCCCTCTGTGATGTCAAATCAAAGACTAGAGAGGAGGGTTGCAGATGAGGTATGGTATAGCCTGTTCTGTTTTTTTTTGTTTTTTTTGTCCTATCCATCCATCTTCATGTAGCCATCAATTTTCATCTTTTACAAAAAGCTGCTGAACCGAACAAACGTGCTCCTACCAATAAAGTGCCTATAATTATTTATTTACCCTGAATGTGATGCGCCTTAACTCGGGTAATGCCAGAAAAACTTGGATTATTGTGGCAGGCTGGAATGACCTTGTATTTCTGCAGGAGATGAAGGGGAGATAGAGACTAGGAATCATTATCAGGTATTGGATGGATGAGGTCTATTCCTTGCTTTGCACATTCAAAGGAAAACAGGATCATTTTCCTCTTCTCTAAGTCAAACCGCATAACTGATCCTGTAAATGATACGATAATGGATGGTGGCTACTGGATAATTCTCTTTGCAGGCAGGTAATACATATGTGATGAACATCAAGATTTTAACTGACGACACTAATTGTCCTGAATGAAATTGAAACCTATTGCTAGTACTTCCTGCTAGTTCTTTGATCTTTATGGGCTGTGACTAACTAGCCAAAATATCCTGTCATTGATCCACTATCTAATTTTTAAACTTAGACCCTCAAAGCTGTACATTCAAAGCTACATTTCCCTTGAACCTCAGCTGCAGAGGCTAAGAGTTAATTTTATTTTTATTTCATACACGCGAGCTATTGGGCATTCGACAACCTATTTGACTGCAGGCACTGGGTACTGACTGAAAATCTTTTAAAAACCTACATACATTTGTTAGTTTCACTGTAGACACGCATAGGTCTATACCCAAATGTTTGTTTGAATGGAGACCTGTTTGGTAACTTGACTGATGTCTACTGTATTAAACTCAAATTTGAGCACTGTGATAAGATAGAACAACTGAAATTTGAGAAATGAAACAACTCAAGACTTGAGATTATTCATATAGGTCCAAAGTCCAGAACAGTTTGAGCCCAACTTTGAAATTTTAAATAAAAATATAACCTGTTTTAGCCAAAAGGACATCTACTTCATTAAGTACGTGACCTCAGATCAGGTAGACAATGTGAATACAGCAAGTGCCATATTAACAAACTATTTTAATTCATTCATTCCTGTCTTGTTTCTGTGAGATCTGACAATGGTACTGTTTTAACCAGAGATTCAGAAATTCTGGAATCCTACACTCTTTTTATGCCAGCATCGGATCCCTGAAGAGCTTAAGTATTTAAGTTGCATTACCCTTTTGAGGTTTCACATGGAAGCATAAAACTAGGTAATGCCATGGTTAAGGATACCAAAAGTCAGGAAAGAGCTATTAAAGAAGCATTTCATCCCAGTGAACAACTTCCAAGCTACTCCTATCCACCTGGCACTATTGTAGAAAGGCAAACCGTATTTGGACCTAATGGCCAGGATTTGGCCTAATGGCCCATCTCAGTATATGGTTGAAAAAGTGGGGCCAGTACCTGGCACTGCCTATTCTCCATGCATCAAACAATCCATATAGATTCCTTCACCTTACAGATTGATCCCCTCGAATGACTCTTAAACCTAGGCTTTTCTTCAAAGCCACACATGATCTCCTCCAAATTCCATGAAGCTATAACGTGGTTGTCATGAAGTCTGGGACAAAGTGTTTGAAATGCAACTCTTATTCAAAGCTAATCTGCCTTGATCAGCACTCCATTTTGTACAAAATGCAGAACACCTTTGTACCTCTTTTGATGGACATGCATTATATTCAAGTGTGTCTTGTTAGTTCCAGAAATATTAATAAGCAGGTAACTACTTTTTGCTGCGCGTATAAATTTTCTAGTAAATTCAATCAATGTCCGCTGCCCTTTATGCATGCAAAATTAATGCAAGCCACTTAATATATTGTGTCCTCTTTCTCCTTTCAAAGACGTTGAGGCAATATTTGTTTGGTATGTGGATACTTTCCAGTGGGCTGTTGGTTGTGTTTCAACTAAGCATTTCAATAAGTCTTTCATTTTAGCAGCAGCAAGTCTAGCATGTTGTGTGGGTTTTTTCACGTCCCATCATGTGTCTGCAAATGCAGTGATATTGTGAGGATTCCATTGTGTTTCATCTTAGAGTAGTGCATTGGTGAGGTTCAAGTAGGTGTGAACTCTGAACTTTGACAACTGTTACTTTTGTTTTTCATCATGGTCTATACACACATACTGTAAGTCTTTTTATTTTATGTGCTCCCAGGTGGCAAAAATGTTGAAAGACTACGAGTGGATTGCTTCTGAAAAGAACTTGTTTGGCCAGGCAAACACAGCTTATGATTTCAAAACCAACAACCCTAAGGAAGCAGGTCAAAGGTTACAGAAACTCCAAGAGAAGAAAGAGAAGCTGGGGAGAAATGTCAACATGAGAGCCATGAACATGCTCACTCAGGCTGAGGAAAGGGTATGTTCATTTTAGTAGCTGCTGAAAAAACTGTAGATTTATCTATGGTTAGAGGGCATTGTCAACATTTTCAGAACTGGTGTAAAATAATTAATCCAATATGTATAGTAAATGATTTGTATTTTAGAATATTGTTGAACTATGTACTTATGGTCTCATCAAGTGACGGTGGCACCCAAAATGAACCCTCTCGAGTATAGCATTTAAGGCCCAATTCTTCACATTGGTGTTTGAGACACACTTGAATAATTCCTCATTGGTGGCTGAGACACCCAGCCTGACAACAGGGAATGTATTGTGTGTAGCTAAGAAGATCACAGTAGATAACTTGTTACAGCAAGTAATAATTTCCACACTGTGACCTACTCACTGTATCCTGGGGCTTAGTGGCAAATGTTGTTTAGTGTCCTGGTTTGCAGTGCTATAAGTAGCTGAGGCAGGACAGTGACATAGAGAATGAATGTGTGAAGAGGGGGACATAGCTACCACAGGCCTTGCAACACTCTCAAGCTTCGTTTTCCATTTTATTCCATATGCTCCAGTCCTTCCTATCACAGGGAGGTTATGTCATGTAATTTGAAAAAATTGTATGACTTAAGAGTACTGGGTTACAGTTTTGAATGATTGGTTTAAAGTAAAACATTCTATACAAGTTATTATTTTTTGTTCCTTGTCTGGCCAAGACCTCAGTTGGTTAAAAAAAAAAAGATAACGATAAAAGTATATTTTTTCCTTTCAAGGTGTTATGCGCTAAACAAATATTTTCCTTTTTTTCCAGTACAATGATTTGATGAAGAGAAAAAGAATTGTTGAGAATGACAAGTCAAAAATTCTTTCAACCATTGAAGAACTTGATCAAAAGAAGAATGAAGCCCTTAATATTGCATGGCAGAAGGTATGCTTTCATCAAGTTATCAGTTGCATATTTAATTTGTTTTGAGTCTGGTGTGGATTTTGAGTTAATGGCCTTAACTCCTACTGTGCACCCACGCCTGCTCCATTTTTTCCCCAGACAGTTGTGGATGGGAATCTTCTTTGCCTTCAGGTGCTTGGACGTTTTCTCTGCATAAAGTTTTTCCACATTTCTCTGCACCTTTCCTTTTTATCATACTCTTTATACCAGAATCGCGTCATGACTCCCGTCTGGCTGTAAAACTATGGCTCTATATGCACATTCTCTGCAGTAAAAAAATGTTTTGTAGATGACCCTCATAAGGCAAGTGTCCCTTGCAACCACAATCCTACTTTGAGCTCACATTTAGTGAGCGGGCGCTTGCTTTTCGTGTTCAGTATTTAGCTCTATTTCTTAGTGCAAAATGCATCCGGGCTCTGTAGTGGGACAATACGACTAAGTGGGCTTTCTTTCTATCCATCAAGGGGAGGCAGATCTAGGTGCTCACGGACACAATACCGGCATGTGGTACTGCAACAAACTGGGTTTGGGGTAAGTGAGGGGGACAGGGTCATGGACCCTGTGCAAGGAGGCCCTGCACCTCTGAACATGGCTGGACCACCAAGGAATTTTCCTGGTGATGAACCACCTGGCAGAATCATTGAATGCCAGGTTGGACAAGCTCAGCCGTCTGTGCCTAGCGGATCATGAATGGCCGCTACACCCGGAGGTATAGAAACAATACAACAGTTCTGTGGGTCTCTTTTTTCCTCATACAACCACGAAGCTATCCTAAATTAAAGTCTCTTGCAGCAACATAACTGATTTTGTGTATTTATTCTCCAAACAGGCGTTATTTATAACATACAATTTTAAGTGGTGCAGACGGCCCAGTGTTCATGGGTGCAGTGATGTGAAATATTAAAAATGATACGTATATACAATTGGGATGTTGCAAAATGTATACAGATCCACAGTTCAGTATACTGATTAGTCTTCAGTTCATTGAACATAGGACAATCCCTATATACTGTGTCCACTTTTCGACTGAAGTATACGTGGTCTCTTCGGGACATAAACTTGCTATCTGACACACCACTTAATGGGGTACCAGGAGGTGGCGCAAAATCTCCTCTGCACCTGGGAATTACCTTGGCTCGATTTATTAGCCACTGCTGATTGCATTGGATGTCCATTGTAGCTCTCAATAGGAGATGCATTTTGCCTCTAGTGGAATTCGGGGTTCCTGTATGACTTTCTGCCGATACCACTTCTGCGCTGAGTTCTCAAGATCAGTATTGACCGGGCCCATGTCATCCTAGTGGTTCTGGATTCAGCACGGAGAGTATGGCATCCAGAACACCGGTGCTGGAGTCTGTCATCCGATCAGGCTGCAACACCCCCCTCAGCCCCCCCGTCACAGCAACTGGGAAGGGTTCTGCACCGAGGCCTTTCCAAACTCCACCTTCTGCTTGGAGATTGAGCAGCAACAGCTGAACACCTTTGACCTTCCCCAGAAGGTGGTTGATGTCATCTTGGCAGCCAGGCGTCCCTCGACAAAGACTGTGTACACCTGTTGTTGGGACAAATTTGTGGCGTGGTGCGGCACATGCCAGGTTGGCCCGCTTCAGGTCAAATTATGTGACTGTTCGTTTTGTCTCCTGCCCGGCAAGGTTGTGCTTTAAGCATGGTTAAAGATTTTCTCACGTCCCTTTCGGCCTTCTTGCGATTGCCGGATCAGTTCTCTTTTTTCAAATTTCCAATTGTGATGTGACTTATAAAACTCCTGCAATGTATGTTTCCCACTTCTCCCTTTGTAATGCCCCAGTGGGTCCTTCAGCTGGTCCTTGTTTATCTGATGTGGACTCTGTTAGACCTGCTTCACAGCTGTCCCATACGGCTCCTTACTATTAAGACTGTGTTCCTCGTTTCCAACACCTCACTTACACAGCGTGTAAGTGAGCTTCAAGCTCTGTCAATCCACAATACACTACCCTCTTCCCAGACAAACTGGTTCTATGGACATAGGCTTCGTTTCTACCAAAAGTTGCGACGCCATTCCACTCCGGTGAAATTATCACCCTGTTGGCGTTGTATAGTCCTACCTCACCCATTCTAAAGAGGTGGTGAGGCTCCATCATTTGGATCCCAGAAGAGCGCTCTGGTTTTACATTGATCGCACCAAGGAACGACGAGTGGACGATCAACACTTGGTGGGGTTTTCTAAAGTGAAGAAAGGCAAGGCAGTGCAGAAGGAAACCATCTCCTGCTGGATCGTGCTCTACATTAAAATCTACACATTGGCTAAAAAGCAGACCCCGAAAGGACTGCATGCTCATTCTATCAGGGCCAATGCTGCTGCTACTACCACTGCACACTGAGTCCCTGTCCTAGACTATTCCAGTAAGCTGTGTGGGCGTCCTTCCATACGTTCATGAAGCACTATTGCCTGGACTGTCCGGTTCATCTAGAGGGACATTTTACCCGCTTTGTCCTACAGGACTTTCTGGTTTGAGTTAATTCACAGACCCACCTCCAAATATTTGCTGCTTTGGTATCTATTCAAAAGGTGAGCAATCTTCGGCTAGACATCTGTATGAGAAGAACAAGCAAATTACCATTGGTAACGCTTTATCTGATAGAGACATCTAGCCGCAGATTCCTTAACTTAGAATATCCCCAGGCATCAGAATGGATCTGGAAAAATTTTGCGCAGCAATACCTCTGCGCGCCGGGGGGCGGCGCCGCCGTGACATTGTCCCCGGACATGACGTCAGTGGCGCTACATAGGAACCCCCCCGGCGCGCTGACGTCAGTTTCCTTCTTTTCCGCGTTCCAACGCGGATCCGGTATTCAGCTGTTCCTCTGGCCTGTTTTTCTTCAGGCCCTTTTTCGACGTCCTTTGGCATCGGGGAACAGTGTGCGATGCCTTCGGGTTTTAAATTGTGCGAAACTTGTTAGCGTCAGATGTCGGCGACTGACCCGCACGCCATTTGTATGTGGTGTCTTGGGTCGCACCATGACTCCGTGGAGTGTGACGCCTGCCAGAGCAGATGAGCCCGAAGTCCCTACGGGAGCGTCGGATGAAGCTCTTAGCCGCCCGGATTACCCGCACGGCGTCTCCCCGACGTTCTCCGGTTGTGTCTTCTCTCCGCGTCCGCTCCCGGAGTCGATCCCGCGAACGTCGCTCTACAGGTAAGTTGAAGAAAAAGTCACGGAAGACGAGGTCCTCGCCTCCACGTGACGATGGGGGCCATGGTTCCCGTTCCCACACGGAGCCGTGCGTCCCGGAGTCAGCCTCCCTTTACCCGCCCTTTCCGGGTACTGGCGCGACTCGGCCCCAGATGGAAGCCTACTACAAGGCTCTGCACTCCATCTTCGGGTCACCTCCTCTCCCTGGCGCGCCTTCGGGTCCCACAGTGGAGGTAGGCATTCAGGTCGGATCTCCGCCGGCGGGTTCGCCCTCGGCGCCGACCGAGTGCCTCGTCTCCGGAGCCGTGCCGGCGTCGGGTGCCAACGCCGATGGGCGTTTTAGTCCCGCGCCATGCCATTCTGCCTTGTCTCCGCATAGCCCCCGGCGGCTTCCTGCGTCGACATTGGCATCATCGGCGCCGGCGGCCAAGTGCCTCGACTCCGGCGTCGTGCCGGCTTCAGGGCCTAACCCCGATGGGTGTTCCAGCCCCCCGCTGAGCCATTCTGCCTTGTCTCCGCATAGCCCCTGGCGGCTCCCTGCGCCGACCTCTGCATTAACCGCGCCGTGCCTGTCGCCACCTGGTCCTCAGGCTCTGTCTCCGCGCCTCTCCATGGAGGGATCGACGCCTTTGCGGCATTGTTCGACGCCGGAACGGTCGCCGCCACCTGTCGGTTCTCTGCTTCCACAGGACACAGGCCGGGTAGGCCCGGACTTGTCTCCCCGCCAGTTGCCTCCAATGCCATAGGGGCAGTGGGCCCTTCTTCCTCCTCCTGTGGGACGTGTCAGCTTGCAACCGTCCCCTACAGATGGCTATTGTTCCCCCCCCCCCCACCACGCCCACTGAAGCTGGTGCTTTGTTTTTAAGGGGTGTTCGTAGGGCTGCAGCTGTTTTACATTTGCACCCTCCTTCTGTCTCCTTGTCTTCCGACCCTTTATTGGATCTCCTCCACCAGGGTGCGGTCGATATTGAGCCCTTGCTGCCTTTTAGCAGCTTCTTGTTCAACGCCCTTCTCGGGACATGGGTACGGCCCTCTTGTGGAGATGCTGTCGACAGGGCTGTGGCGCATCGGCACCGTCCGGCCCCTGAGAGCCCAGCCTGTTTGTCCCTTCAGCCTGGGGCTTACGGCCTCGTAGTGCAGGTGTCTTTGGCCACGCAACCTTCCTCTCCACCTCTTATGCAGCCTCCTACTAGGGAGTCTCGTTGGTTGAAGGCATGTGGACGCAGCTTTTTTGCGTCCTCTAGTTCAGCCTTATGTGCTCTAAACACGGCTTGCGTCTTTGCCCGGGCTTCTTCTGCCCTATGGGACTCGGTGGAGTGTCTCTTGCCTGCCCTCCCTGAGTGTACTCGCGCTGACGTAGCTTGTCTTCTTCACGAAGGCCGAGAGATGGCGCGCTTTACCGTTCGGTCTGCCGTTGACACTACCGATTCGGTGGGTCAGGCAATGGCGAGGTCCGTTGCTTTACGCCGCCATGCTTGGCTGTGCGACGGGGGTTTCCCCGAAAATGTCCGTGACAGTCTCCGGGAGTTACCATTTGATGGTGTGTCCCTGTTTGACGCACATGCGGACTCTGCGGTTCACCGCCTTCTGTCTACCCTTCCGTAGTGTCCCTTGCTTCATGTTGGCCCTGGGTTCATGCTGTGATACCTGAACGGCCTAAGCGGCTTCTCGCCATATTTGCTTTCTTTCATGCAGCAGGTCAGCTGCTGCTTTTTCTGAGTCACTATCGCCTAGTGACTGCATCTCACTAATCCATTTCTGGAGGCCGGAAGGGCTTTCAGGTCCCTGCCGTCTCGTCTTGGTTCTTTCGCTGCGGCCGTTCCATCTGTGGACTGCCTATCACAGGGCCCTGTCGCTATGTTCTATTACGTACAGTGACTGCTCCCTAGTCTCCTATACCCATGCTGCGTAGTCCTTTCATGTTTGGACTTTGCTCTCCGTGGTGGCATTCTGGCCCCAGACGTTGATGCTGTCATTGTCTTGTGCCTTGCTGTTTTTTGACCACTTCCCCTGCCGGGGCTTTCCATTTCCCTGCTGCATTCCATGCAGGTGTTGTCCTGTTTTTCCTTCCAGCTGCGGTTGCTGCTCTCAGCGGGAGTGTTCTCCTCCGAGCAGTGTTTTCTCTGGTGGAGTATTGTGCGTCTATCCACTCTTGTTCCTCCGCAACGTTTCGTACTGTCTCCTTCCAGTACTGCTCGGCCTCCCTGTCTGTCTCACGGTAGCCAGTGGATCTTTCCTACCACCTGTGGCTGTTGTGTCTGGCTCTGGGCCAGTACCGCTGCTACGTAGCTGTTGGTGCTATGGTGTTTTTTCTTTCTCAACTCATCCACCGGGCTGGGCCCTGTCTTCTTTCGTCCTGTCCGGCGTACTACACACATCCAGACCTCCCGCAGGCGTACTCTTCCTTGTGGTGGCTGTGATCTTGTTCCTCACTTTCGTGAGCGCAAGTCTTCTACGTGTGTTATTTTTGCCGGCTCTCTTTCACACGATAAACCTATTAGTGCGTCTCTCGTGTCTCAGCTTTTGCTTGTGGCGCTTTATGGGGCCTTCTCCTTTCCATGGTGTGGTTCTGGCGGCACATACGGTTTCTCTTATGTACTTCTGTTCCCCACGTTCGTGGCACTAGTTGTTGCCATTCTTCTCTGCCCTTCTGCCTTTTAATGCCCGCCCTTTCACATGTCCGGTGCATGGGCCATAGTGCATTCGCAGGTCTTGTGTTTCCTTTAACACTGCCTCCTCCTGGGAGTCCTCAGCATCCTTCCGCTGCTGTTCTCACTTCCACGGTGCTTATGCATGTCTGTCCTGCCTGCTAGGACTCAGTCCATTCTTGTACCCTAGCTACACCTTTCTCTTTTGAAGGTCCATCAGATCCTGTGGATCCCTCAATTTATACAATTGGTTCCTCCCCTTTTACGGCAGGTATCCACTTTTGTTCCGCACTGCCCTTCTGGTTCTGTGCTCACTTTCTCCTCCGTTTAACCGACAGGGATTTCCTGCCGCCCTCGGCAGCTTTAATGCCTTTGCCTCTCATTGTTGGCCACTCCCTATGGAGTATCCTAGTCCTGTGTTGGCCACTCTGGCAGTTCTGCCCCCACTGTGTTTAGTCAGCTGGTTAACACTTCTGTTCCCCTGGGAACTTAGTGGGGTTCTCTCGCAGAGCCGCCTCCTATGGGGTATGGCTTTGGTATCTATTCTAAGTTAAGGAATCTGCGGCTAGATGTCTCTATCAGATGTACGAGTTACTTACCTTCGGTAACGATGTATCTGGTAGAGACGTTGTCTAGCCGCAGATTCCTTAACGCCCACCCATAGTCCCCGATCTGCGAGGACCTGTTCAGGTGGGGTTTCTGCATTCGCCTCCCTTGGAGTGGCTTGTCCTTCTACGGGGCTGTATCTTTTGCCACCCTAGTATAGAAAGGAAAATCCTTTGGACTAGATTGCTAGTAACAGTGGAACTGGGAGTTTTGACCCTAACAATATCATACAACACACACTCAAATGCTATCACTACAGATATACCTTTGGGAAGACTGATCATACATCTGAAAGACAATCTAAACAATATACCACATTTTTGGAAAAATATCAATCTTTTATTAAAAAATCTCAGATCATAAAAAACCACAACGGCATAGATCATAAAATTACAGTGCACAACATATCTAAATGAGCTTAAACAAACTCCTAAGTGTAATTCATACACATATGCATCAAAAAAACAAATTTAAAAAAACATGAGAGTACATGAAAATAGACAAAAATAATGTCATTGAAAATCCAACCATCCGTGATTACACAATTTCTAGGGTTGGAGCCCGGTATGTCTCACTTCGTTAAATACTCAAAGGCCCAGACCGTGACACAGATTAGGTTGTATTCAAAGGGGCGTCGACGCGTTTCGATGGCTAGTAGATGATACCATCTTTGTCAAGACAAGCAGATTCCGACTCTCAAAAGATTAAAAAGCAACAATGCTGCAGTCAAAACACACCTATATTCAATGGGGTAGGCCACTTCGACTTCCAGAAACTATTATTATGGTCATGGGAGGATAAAATAAATCCTTCCGTCGTCCAAATGAAGAAGTATATATATATCTGGATTATTAGTATTGACTAGCCGACTGCGTTTTTCATACCACCAGGAAGTAATAGTTCGAGAATAAACTATAATTCTCGTCAATTCCTTAGTCACTGATCAGAGATTGACGGGAGTCAAGGATTTTAGTTTTAAGTCCTTGGTACTTATTTTCGTATTTTCCTCTGGCTTCCATGTACCCTTTTATAATTAGGATTTGTGGCAATATTGTCCTATCGCAGTGGCGTCTTCCTGATGGTGTATTCTTTGGATTTGCTTGTTCTGCTTCTCCCAATCTCATGCTTGGGCGATCAGTTCAGGTGTCCTTCTGCGTTTTTTCACTTCAGTTTCCTCCAGTATGGGGCCTACTGGTGTTCTCTACCCTCCCACCCACCTTCTCCGTTGCCACTCCTACAGTCCATTAGTTTTGAGGTCTTTCTGGCCTGTTCCTCAGTCCAATGCTTCTATCGTAGGGGACAGAGTCTCCCTATTTCTTCTTTAATCCTGTGGGTTGGGGCTTTCTTGCCTGTCGCTGTTGGCTCCTTTCATTACCCCTTTTGCCTCAGGAGAGCGCATTCTCTCGCTTTTATGGGGTTGCTTTTCACTCCCTTCATCAAGTGCAGACTTTCTGTCGTCTGTCTCGGTCTTCTTTTTATACATCTATTTCCCTCAGGGGTGACATTCACTTCGCTTTTGCGAAATAGCTTCTCCCTGTATTGCTCTGCTCTTTCCTTTTCAATCAATCAATCAATCAATCAATCACGGCATTTATAGAGCGCGCTACTCACCCGGGAGGGTCTCAAGGCGCTGGGGGAGGGGGTAGGTTACTGCTCGAACAGCCAGGTCTTGAGCTGCTTCCTGAAGGAGAGATGGTCCTGGGTTCGCCGAAGGTGAGTGGGGAGGGAGTTCCAGGTCTTGGCTGCCAGGTAGGAGAAGGATCTTCCTCCGGCGGTGGTTCTGCGGATGCGTGGTACGGTGGCGAGGCGTGGCTGGTTGATCGTAGCTGGCGTGTGGGCGTGTAGAAGGTCATGCGGTCGTTGAGGTACTTTGGGCCCAGGTCGTGGAGGGCCTTGTGTGCGTGGGTGAGGAGTCTGAACGTGATTCTCTTGCTGACGGGGAGCCAGTGCAGGTCTTTCAGGTGTCCGGTGATGTGGCTGTGTCGGGGATGTCCAGGATGAGTCGTGCGGAGGCGTTCTGGATGCGCTGGAGTCTTTTTTGAAGTTTGGCTGTGGTTCCGGCGTAGAGGGTGTTCCCATAGTCCAGTCGGCTGGTGACGAGTGCCTGGGTGACGGTCTTCCTGGTTTCAGTGGGGATCCATCTGAAGATCTTGCGGAGCATGCGCAGGGTGTTGAAGCATGAAGATGAGACGGCGTTGACTTGTCTGGTCATCGACAGGGAGGAGTCCAGGATGAAGCCCAGGTTGCGTGCGTGGTCCGTTGGCTTGGGCGCGGTGCCCAGGGCCGGGGCCACCAGGAGTCGTCCCAGGCGGAGGAGATGAGCCCAGGATGAGGACTTCCGTCTTGTCCGAGTTCAGTTTAAGGCGGCTGTTCCTCATCCAGTCGGCGACGTCTCTCATCCCGTCGTGTAGGTTGGCTCTGGCGGTGGTGGGGTCGTTGGTGAGGGAGAGGATCAGCTGGGTGTCGTCGGCGTAGGAGATGATGTTGAGGTTGTGTTGGCGTGCGATGGCTGCGAGGGGGCTCATGTAGACGTTGAAGAGGGTTGGACTGAGTGAAGATCCTTGTGGAACGCCGCAGATGACTTCGGTGGCTTCGGATCTGAACGGGGGGAGGCGGACTCTCTGGGTTCTTCCGGCGAGGAACGAGATGATCCACCTTTCAGTCAACAGTGCTTCTCACTGTTGTTCATGGTGCTTTCTCACCCATTTTCTTTTTTTATTCGCACACTGTTCCCATACTCTCACAGTTTTGCTGGGGGCTCCGCGTTGTCGAGCGGAAAAGTTCCTCCGAAGAAAACTGACGTCGGCGCGCCAGGGGGTCTTATGTAGCTCCACTGACGTCATGTCCGGGAACAACGTCAAGGCGGAGCCAGGCGGCACCGCCCCCCGGCGCGCAGAGGTACTGCTGCGCAAAAGTTTTCCGGATCAAGTCTTGACGCCTGGGGATATTCTAAGTTAAGGAATCTGCGGCTAGACAATGTCTCTACCGGATACATCGTTACCGAAGGTAAGTAACTCGTACTTCTGGTAGAAACTGTATCTAGCAGCATATTCCTCACCGACTCTCCCTTCTGCCCCATTCTATTTTTGGACACACTCAATAAGATCCTGAGTCTAGGAATCTGTACACTGGTCACGTTCAATTTGCTGTTGGAGCTGTGCATCTAAGGGTGCGGACAGCTTCTTGAGCAACTGAAGTCATCGCGCAGGTGTGGTACCTTTATAAACCCCAAAAACCTATTCCGGAGCGGAATGACAGTGCGAAGCTGCATGGTGCCACCTGACTGCACGCCGAGGTACTGCTGAAAAGTTTCTGGATCTAGTCTGGTACCTGGAGAGTATTCAAAAGGTGAGGAATCTGCAGCTAGATAGTCTCTCTACCGGAAAGAGCATTACTGAAGGTAAGTAACTTGTTCTTTTGTGCAAAGTGTTTAGGTTTATGTGCATAAAAGCAATTTTCTTTTTTAAAGTTAAAATCAGCAACTGCTCAATTAGTTATTGTTATATTTTTGTGCGTTTCCAAACCACATCACCCCCCTCAGGTAGCCATGGACTGATGTTTTTTTAGCAGTCTTGAAAATCAAGGACTAAAGGGATATGCTTGGTTTTAAGTTTGTGCTGACAATAGTATAGGGACACCTGAACACCCATGGTAAATTACCTCAGATGATACAATTGGTGATCTAGTAACCCTGGATGTCCATTTACCAAGCCTCCCCCTAACAAAAAAAAAGTCCTCACCAGTGTAAGCCAGCCTAGACCCCTGTACCCTATCTTCAGACCTTTCACAGTTAACCACAAAGGACATTTAGTGAATACACGAAAAATGCGGTTCCATTTGTTAAATCTTGTACCACCTACACTTACTGATAAATGTCCCTTTTCCTGATGTCTGGTTCTGTTTTTAGAGTTATCATGTTGTTGGCCCCACTTAGATTGTGAGAATTAACTATTGTGTAAATCTGTTCATTTTGACATTTTTGTATTTAAAAAAGAAAATACCTCAAATTTAACTTTGATTTGGATAACCTAGGGTGTTTGTTGTATTTTTCAGGTAAACAAAGACTTTGGATCCATTTTCTCGACGCTTTTGCCAGGTGCCAACGCTATGCTTGCGCCACCAGAAGGGCATTCGGCATTGGATGGGCTGGAGTTTAAGGTTGCCTTGGGAAAGACTTGGAAAGAAAATCTAACTGAGCTTAGTGGAGGTCAAAGGTGAATATATTTTTCATTTGAAATGAAATATTTTCAGGTATGCTTTTGCATTGTATTATATTTCTTCATTTGTATAGTACTTTATTCCCTTGATTTGCATCTGGTTCTTGGTTGCCCAAGAAGTGTGACGTTTGTGGAGAATGTGAGAATAGATGATCTCGTACATATATGCCTTGTAACTTCTGTGGTCTTTCATATGCATTCTGTGATCATATGGATGGGAAAAGCCAGATTTTCAGTGCTGTTCGGAATCAAGGTGGTCTTTATTCTTATCCATGGAGGGATCTTGTTCCAGGGCTTGCCTGTCTGGAAGGAAAAATGCTTTTGCCAGTTTTTTTTTTGTTTTTTTTTTGGTTGGGTGTGATGGTCAAAACAAAAGACCTGTGACACAATTATTTTGTTTGTCAATTGGTGTGAGTTTCTGTTGGGAGAAAGACTGATCTAACCCAGTCTACTGTTCAACGAGGGATGCACAGTGCTTCAAAGGCCATCTGTCTAGTCAAAGACTGCCAGTGTAGCGATAATATGCCTGTGTTGTGAGCCCACAGTGGCAGGTTGGGAAGCCGATGTGCACTGCCTTTGAAATTCTCTGTAATATCAATAGTGTTTAAAGGAGCGTTCCATGGCATTCTTTGTTGGCATAGTCAAGATGGGAGACTACTAAGGCAATTATAGATTGAACCTTTGGAGGGAAGCCAAGATGTGGGAAAATTCACAGAGGCCATCTCATGATGGATAGCATGCAGTTGGAGATTTAATTTTCTTGTGTTAAAAGGAAGGGATTTGAGTCCATAATTAATCTTAGGTTCATCCCGACTCCTCAATGGAATGGTGGATGCCCTAGTTGTTCTGGCCAGATGGCCGAGGGGTGACAGTTGGTCCATTTGCCGCATGTTAGTATCTCTGTTTTTAAGTTATTTAGTGAGGCAATTGGCTGGCGTCTAGTGGTTAATTCCTTGTAGACAGTATCCAATAGTATAGGAGTCTAAGATATAATTGAAGTGCAAGCTATTGAATGTTTTGTAAATCTGCATTATCATAGCAGTTGTAGTTAAATGACAAGATAAAGTTGGGTGGTGACTCGGGTAACATTCAACAGCGAAAGATTCATGGATGAGCATTGGGGTATGGTAGCTGTGGATTTGAATGGTTCACACGAAAGGAGTAATGCTATTCAAATTGAGTCAACATTATTTTTGATAAGACCCCATTGGGCTATCAGTGTTGCTTCATTATTTACTGGTCAGCAGTTGGAATTGTTGACAGGATCGAGGCCGCTTTTTCTAGGGTAAGTTTTATGTCGGCTGTTTTGAGTTCGCTTGGGAATGTCTGAGTCACTTAGCATTGGGTGGTTATGGTTAAGACGGCAGCAGAGCATTTATGAAGGATGTCATTTGACGTGGTGAACTGAATGAGCACAAGCTTTCACAGTGTTGAAACCTTCATGGTTAGGAGGTTAAAAATAAATAGCTTCAGACCTTGATTTATTTTGTGAGTTAGATGTGTAGATAGGGAAGTTAGGTTGGTCTTTTTTCTCACACAACTCCCCATCCTCAAGTATGTTTCAAGGCCTTTCGTTTTAGTGTTGAAATGATCAATGATTTGCATATTGACTCAGAGTGGCTCTTCTGAGTTGAGGCATTCAAGATTTAGGAATTCATTCATTATTTTATATAGTTCCCTTGATGGTCAAGAGGCCTCTGAGACATTGTGTGAGTTGTGCAGTAGTTCTGCTTTCCTAATGGTTGCCTTATTGATGTGGAACAGCTTGAAGAACTAGTTTGATATAATAGCTGTGTGATGTTTTCTAGAGTCTTTCCAGAGTTCTGTTTAATTTTAATAATTTAACTTCAGGCGTGGGCCTGCCAGATTTCCTTATATTCAAATGGAATAAGTTTGAGAAGACAATGGTCAGTCCATTGAACTATTATTGTCTGGTGGTGATTAAGGACTTGGGGGACAGAGGTTTTCCTAAGCCCTGTTTTCCATATTTGAGGTACTTCGAGCTTCACCCCCTCAACTTTTCTTACGCATAAGGTATCCAAGACTGTAGGAAGCTGTCTCTTTGTCACGCACCTGATATACGGTGTAAAGAGTCCAGGAGTTCTCTTATGAGTGGGCAGGGGCTTGCTATGCAATCCCAAAGTGCTCTATTAGGGGGTAATGTGGTCGAGCAGCCTTAGGCTTAACACAGAGGTATGCAAGACATTTGCAAATACACACAATGATCAATAAATGACACATACGACCCAAGAAGCAGATCCACACCATATATTTATAATAGCAAGTATATTTATGTATGTTTAGGCATCAGAGAAAATCGTTCAGGTAAGTATGTTTTTAAATATAAATTATTTTCACTTTAAAAGTGGACACACTGCCATTTCTGAGTCTAGGGTAGTTGCCAATGGGCTACTGACCCTTAGGGTCACTGCGCCCCCTATATGACCACTTCCTGTTTCCTGTGGAAAGTGAGCTTAACCTTGTCCCAGAATTCCTAAGTATGTCGTCACAAAGATGGCTACTTCTGAAAATGTGTATCCACCTCACAGTAGCCCACCTTAGGGCTGGTACTAGCCTGGAGGTGGCACACCTACCTGATTATGTAATTTTCCCACCTGTCCGGGTGCCAAGGGTGTCCTGGAGAAAGGGGGGCAGCTCCTCTCCTGTGAGGGAAGCCAGATTTGCATTCAAAAGGCGGTAGCTCTTTGAAGCTTGCCGGCCCAAGGAGGCTAATCAGCAGGGCATATCCTGCTGGAGGGGGTGTTACACCCTCTTCCCGGACAGGCTTTTGTTCTGGGTCTCCATAGAGCAAAAAGCTCTCACCCTAGGAGGTCCGAACAGCGTCTTCGTGACATGCTGGCAGAAACCAGTCAGCAAGGGCACCAGAGGGTGGTAGGTTTTCAGGGGGCACCTCTAAGGTGCCCTCTTGGTGCATGTATTGGTGTGAGAAAGTGCCCTCTTTCTGCATGGTATGCCCCCACTTTTTGCTGCATTGCTGATGTTAGTTGACTGAGTGTGCCCTGGGCTCCTGCTAATCAGGTGCCCAGGGCCTATGTTCCTTCCCTAAAACTGCATTGAAGCCTAAACCCAATTGGCATCTCTGGCCACATGTCAGCCCCTGGTAAATGGTACCACAGGTACCCAGGGCACTGTGACCAGAGAAGGCCTCTAAGGGCTGCAGCACTTATTGTGCCACCCTTAGGGGTCCTGTACCCTGACACTCACACACTGCCTTTGCAGGCTGCGTGTCTTGGTGCAGAACAAAGTGAAGAGTCGACATGGCACACATCCCTGTGTGCCATGCCCACAAACCACTGCCCTGGCATACATCAGTCACCCCTCTATCTGGGTGCACTATGACAGTGGTGAGGGTACAGGTGCATGAGCCCTGTACCCCTACAGTGCCCAAGTCCATTCCTGGGCACTGTAAGTGCAGTGCTGCCATTAAGAGTATATGGTGCTGGGAGTTTGTCATTACAAACTCCACAGCACCATGATGGCTACACTGAAGACTGGGAAGTTTGGTATCAAACTTCTCAGCACATTAAACCCACACTGATGCCAGTGTCGGATTTAATGTAAAATGCACACCAGAGGGCATCTCAGAGATGCCCCCTGAAACTCGACCAACTTCTAGTGACCTGACTGAATGGCTGCTTAGGCTGCCACTGCCAGACATGTTTCTGGACCCCTGGGTCGAGAGCCTGCTGCTCTCGGGGGCCTGAAACAATGCACATCCTGAGACGAGGTGCCAAGCCTCCTCCCCCAGGATGGGGAGGGTTCACGAAGGAGAAGCTTCAAAGGCATGCCGCCTTTGTGAGCCTCTCCAGACCATTTGCTGCTTTCAGCAACTGGTCCCCACTGGTTCTACCCCCCACTGTGGGCGGGAGAACCGGCGGTAAAAACAAGTGAGGAAGGGAGGTGTGCCCACCTCTGCCAACTCCACCCCTCAGGTGGGGGAGGCGAGGTGAAGCACAACCTCGAGTCCCCGCCATCTTGAGGATGGGGGGATCCAGCCAACCAGGGACAGGCTCCTGCCCCCCTCCCACTGGAGAGTGGCAGAATAGGGGGTGTACCCACCCCAGGGAAGGGACCCATTGGTCCCTGCCCTTTACCTACCTGTAACGCCCCTAAATTCAGTATTTAGGGGGCACCCTGAACCTTACTTCCTCAGATCAAGCCTACAAACAAGAAGAAAAGGACGAAGAGCCGTGCAGAGCTAACAAGAGGACGACGCCCACTGACTTGGCCCCAGCCCTACAGGCCTGTCTCTCCTCGAACCTGCTTCTGCGAAATCCCGGCGTGTCCAGCAGCCAGCAACCTCTCAAACCCCGGAGGTCCTGCCTGCCTTCACTTCCAAGACTGTTTTCTCCCGTGAACACCGGTCGTGTTTAAACTGCAGCTTCTGGCTCCGGCCGGACACCGCGAATCCAGCCCACTCTGCACCCACCTAACCCGGCCCGAGCTCGAGTGGAAAAACACCACAAGAAGGTCACCCCGGCGATCCTGACCCGAGATCCGGCGACTCCTGACCTGCCTCAAGCCTCCAGACGCTGTCTGCAGCCTCAATCCAGAGGCCCCCCTCTACCGCGACCAGAGCGGGTAAGAAAATCCGACCCTAAAAGGCACCCCTGCACCCGACGCCCCACTGCCTTGTGTGCCCAAACCAACGGTGCCTAACCAACCCAAGACATCCCAACTTACCCCTCGAAGTGGTGGTCGCACCCAGAAGGTACTCGTCCCCGAGCCTGCAGTGCTTCTTCAAACCAGAGGCTCTCCATAGAAAGCAACAGGGCGTCCGACGTCGAAACGGCACTCTGCACCCGGCCGCCCCAGTGCCGCTGAGGGTGCACCTTTTGTGCCTACTTGTTTCCCCATTTGCCCTGACCTAAACCCTAGGAGCTTTGCTCCCACAACCCATTGGCCTGCTTGCCAGCAGCCACCAACCGGAGACCCCTATCCTCCATAGGATAACATTGGGCCTCAACACTCTGCACCCGGCCGCCCTAGTGCCGCTGAGGGTGCAACAACAGTTCATCACTGACCCTGGGGGAACCCTTGTTCTAACCCCAGAACCTTAACTCCCACCGTCGTTTACTTACCTGCAAACCGATAACCTGTTTTTCCTCCATAGGATAACGTTGACAATTTTTCTTCCAAAAAACAATTGTGTGGAGTTTTGAAAACTAAAGATATTCTTTAAAAGTCGTACAATTAACCAAAACGTGTTTTCTTACCTGTTTGCAGGGCATGTCCCAGTGCTGAATCTAGGCATCCAGTACAGAGTTAGAAAAAGTAACGTAAAAGTAACTTACCTGCAATTTGTTGAAACAGCCCATTCATTTCAATGTACTGCTCCAAAAAGTTTCTAAGTGTGGAGTTTTGAAATGTGAAAATATTCTTTAAAAATCGCACGAATAACAAAAACGCATTTACTCACCTGTTTCCAGGAAATGTCCCAGTGCTGAATCCAGGCATCCAGTACCGAGTTAGAAAAGTAACGTAAAAGTAACTTACCGGCAATTTATTGAAAAAGCCTATTCATTCCAATGTACTTCATTTGCTAAGTGTTGCATACTACTGCTCCCCTGTAAATCAAACAAAGTACAATTTCCATTGCATTTTCAAACTGTTCGACATTCAGTAACTTATTACTACAAAGTATTTTATGCTTACCTGTGCCAGGCTTGCTTGGTTCTAAAATAAAACAACAGTATATTTTTATACAAAAACAATTGGCCTAGAGTTCAGTTCTTGAGTGTGTGAATTCATTTGCTGACTGAGTGTGTACATCAAATGCTTAACACTGTCCTCTGATACTGCCTTACTGCTCGACCAAGCTACCACTATTAGAGAGTAAGGTTCTATCTAACTTTAACCTCTGCCTACCTTTGGGGACTCTTGGACTCTATACACACTGTACCTCACTTTGGTGCAGTATATATAGATCCAGTTTCTTACAATTGGTAAATCCAACAGTGGCATCAGTGTGGGTTTACCAATACGAGATGTTTGATACCAAACCTCCCTATTTTCACTGCAGCCATCATGCAGCTGGGGAACTCGTTTTCGCCAGTGTCCCGCACGCCTTAAAATGGCTTCCCTGGTCACTTGTACTGGCTGTAATAGGACTGACCAGCACAGGGGCATATCTGCTATTGCAGGTACTCCTCACATGTAATAATCAGCACCCTGCCTTAGGGCTGTCAAGCCTGCTGTAGGGGTGGCTTACAAATATTACATGCAGTGTTACCAGACATGGCACACAGGGATGTGACATGTCGTGTTTTCACTTTTGTCTGCACCAATACACGCAGCCTGCGAAAGCAACCCTGCATGTGCTTAGTGAGGGGTCCCTTAGGGTGGCACAATTCGTGCTGCTGCCGCCCTTAGGGACCCTCTTTAGCACCTCAGGCCCTAGGTACCAGGGTACCATTTACTAGGGACTTACAGAAGGTCCTAAAGGTTTTGTCAATTGGGGGAAACAATTGGGCAGGTTTGGGAAACGGCCCTGGCACTGGGGACCTGGTTAGCAGAATCCCAGTGCACTTTCAGTCGAAATCACATTATTTACCAGGCAACAAGTGGGAGTGACCATGTCAAAAAGGGGCACTTTCCTACAATTACAAATTTGCATCTTTTCCTCCTAGCGTCCTGGGGAATCTAAAGTCACCCAGGGTTTGAGTTTTCCCCTGGAGGGCACTGAGACATTGACAAAATGTATCTAAATTTGAATTTTTGGGATTGAAATGGGGGAAAAACGTGCTGTTTAAGAAAGAATATGCTTGTTTAAAAAAATGGCACAAGGTTTGCTGTGCTAGGATCACCAAATTCCCAGCTTTCAGGAAAAAGTAGAGTTGTATCCCAAAAACATTTTTTTACCACAGTTCTTGTATTTTTCTAAGAGGTGGTCTCCATTTATCTAATTTTTGTGATTTCAATCTACTTGCAGTTTGTGATGGAAAAAGTGTGACATGTATGGATGATCCCACAAAACCATACATTTCTAAAATGTGGGCAAAATTCTGATTTCAGGAAAGGGGGCATTTGTGTAGATCCCTGATAGTTTCACCAAGGACACTAACTGTTGCAATAAAAACAAATAATGAAAATAAGTAAGAAAAAAAAGCAATGGTTAACAACATTTTCATCTGTAATATTTTGTGACAGTGGCAGATTTACAAAATCAATATACTGTCAAGTCAGTCCGACCCTTCTCGTTGCAAAGATATATAAGGTTTTTATATTTCCAAAAACATTTGATACCCTGAGCCAACAACTGTGCTGCAGTTTGATTTTTCATCATGTGCCGACCATGCAGCAATTTATGTGGGAAAGTCTAATGAATGAAAAGTTGGTATGAAGGAAGCTTATTTATTTCTGAAATGTGCACCAGATACTCTGATTAGGAACAGTGATTATTTGTACACCTTTGAATTTGGGGTTAGCCATACAGTCATGTGAATTAGAGGGAAGTTTGCAAAATGTGTTCCTTCTTGCACACAGGCTTACATTTGGAAGCAAAAAATGCAGAGAAATCAAACTGGTTATAACAAATGTTTTAATGTTCTGTGTTCCCACACATCTCCCGATAAAAACAGTACACCATCTGTGTGGTTGTGCATAATGCAAGGGGTAAAAAAAAAAAACACACACAATTCGGTCTGGAGGCCTCACATTTCTCCCATCAACACAAACACTTTTACAAAGTGGGTAGTAGCAAAACTTGGGCCCTCGTTCAGCCGCCACCCAGAGAAACCTACCAAATCCAGACCTTTCTGAAAACTAAACAACCTGGGAAGTACAGTGTGATGTGACTCGCGTAGATCCCACAACGTTTTCTTACCCATAAGTCCTTTCAAACCTCAGACTTTGCCTAAAACCATGCATTTACCTCACATGCCTGGGAGAGTAAGTTCTGGAAGCTGCGTCAATCCTCGAAATTCCTGCTGCCCAGTGGTCCCACACATGTCCCAATACAAACAGTACCTAGTTGTGTGGATGGGCCTAGCGTACGCAACACAGCACCCACAAATACGATGTGGAGACCTAAAAGCGTACAGAAAAATGACCCATAATTGGATAATTTGGGCCCAGGCTCTGTTGCCTCCCAGGAAACCCAGACATTTCTGAAAAATAGACACCCAGGAAAGTCCCAGGTATGGCTGGGCCTAGGGGCCGCAACGTGAATGTATCACACCAAGGACCATACGAAGACCATATAGGCTTTGCATGCTCCCTAGTGTGATCCGTTTCACATAAGTGGGGTACCATTGTGTGATGGGGGACGGGTGAAAATGCAGAGTGGTAGGAATTTTATTGATCCCCGCACTCAGAGATTTACTAAGCCTCGGGGGTTAAAAAAATGTTGAGAGATTCACTGAATTTTCACCACCATGTGCTCTCGTGAGTCTGGTTTTCAGAAAGGTCGGGGTTTGACAGACTTCCTTGGAGACCATCCACTACTCAAGTACAAACTCATACTGATTGGTTTTACCACCTCCAGTAGTGCTAGATTCAACGAGCAAATACTAATAAAAGTATCAGAATATTGAACCCATGACTACTAAATGTGAGCCTTTAAAGCCTCATCAAGGCACCAACCACTTTACGGTCCACTCACGCCTTTCAGGCACCAGACACAGTCATTCATACTGCTAGCCATGAGTTAAACACAACACTCACATCAACATACCACCGCCATTCAAAGGCCCATCGCATTCATACCCCACAAGACTGAAGCACCAAACGCCACCACTCAACCAGTCATCAGCCATCTTGAATGCATACATCCCCAGACATGATGTAGGTCTTTTCCTCAACAAGCTTCATGACATACCATTGAAATGAAACCTAGGCTAAGTTTTTTTTCTCCATGTCTGTATCCCTCGAAGTCCTGAGTGATACCTTATACTTACCGAGTGAACCTTTACTAATGCCTGTGATAGCCACCAGGGGCTCAGGAAGATGTCTGTCATGCGTCTTTAGTGTACTCGTTTTGCTAATCCAACTCCTTCCAGTGTGCAAATGCAAATTGGTGAGTGCCTGAGGATGCCTTCGGAAATTTACCTACATTCTGCAACTCTGTAAGCATGTCTACCTTTGAAACTAACGTAAACATGCTGGGGCAGGCTGTCGTAAGTGTTTTTTTGTTTTTTTTTGTTTTGTTTTTAGAGAACAGCTGCTACTTTCTGACAGAGGATGAAAGTGGCAAGCAGTCAGGAATACTTTCGGCAAAGTCCCAAGACTGCTGGCTTGCAACGTCCTCCACAGCAGATAAATAGACGCTACTGTTTCTGCAGTCAAGTCAAGGATAGATCTTGTTCTTTCTGTGGTCGGATGGTAGACGGCATGTGCATTGTATGTTGCCAGCTGGATCTGAAAGAGACATGTTAGTGATGGATTCCTTACCTTAGAATATCCCCAGGCGTCAGACTGGATCCGGAAAGTTTTGCTAGCAGTACCCCTGCGCGCCAGTAGGTGGCGTCGTGCGGCTCTGCGTCCGTCGCTGGCGACGTAAGCGCCGAGATGACGTCACAGAGACTACTTAGGCGCCACCCATGCGCGCTGACGTCAGGTCTTTCTTTTTCCGCGCCAGAAAGCGCAGATCCGGTTAGAGCACGTACCCCAGTCACTTTTTGACCATCTCTTTTGAGACTTTTGTCTCCCTTTTTTCCAGTTGGTTTCCTGGTGCACGTAGGGATGCCTGGATTTGTCTTGTGGGGCCTGCCGTCGCAACATGTCGGTGGCGGACCCCCACGATGTCTGCCTCTACTGCCTGGAGACCAACCACGACTCTCGGTCTTGTCCGGATTGTCGGGCCATGGCCCCGAAGGCCTTGCGGGAGCGGCGCCGGAAACTGCTGGAGGTCCGGCACTCGTCCCCGCGCCGTTCCCGGTCCAGAGGCCGTTCCAGGGAACGCTCGCGGGGCCACAGCCATCGCTCCTCGGGCTCCAGGTCTTCACCCTCTGATTCAGGTAAGAGACGATACAAAAAGAAGTCAAAGAAGCGTGTTCGCTCTCCGACGTCCCCCCGCCGGTCCTCGGATGTGGATGAGGGGGACAGGGGCCTTGCCCCTGCGGCTCCTTTGGAGCTCGAGAGTCCTGCGGCCTACCCGCCTTACCCGGGTCCGTCGGCGACTCCCGCACAGGTGCAAGAATTTCTTGCTACCATGGACCGCCTTTTTAGGCCTCGGGCTCCCGCTGGCGCGCCCTCGAGCCCCACGGTCCCGTGTCTGGATCCTGTTGGGCCGCCGGCGCCGCCGGCGGATCCAGCTTCGGCGCCACAGGATCCTGCGCCGCTGGCTCCGGCCACGGCGCCACAAGGTCCAATGTTGCCGGCTCCGGCCCCAGCACCGCCCTCGGCTCCGCCTCCGGCGCCGCAGTGGGTGCCTTTCGTCCCGCCATTACCCAGGTTCCAGGACCATTTTGTTCCCACCTGGGATCCGCATTGGGGCACGGCGCCGGTTCGGTTTCCGACACCGTTCCCGACGCCGTATGTTCCCTCTCCGGCTCCTGCCCCGCCGCCGCGGTCGGTACCACCGGCGGCGGAGGTGGAGGATGACTGGGAGGGGTCCGAGGACCCTCTCGCCCGTCAGTGTGACTCCGAGCAGGACTGGGCGGACGACTTGGAGGACGCCGGCGACCTCGACGTCTCTTCTGACCCGGGGTTTGCCTCTCCCCCGCCTACTATGGAGGAGGGCGCCTCCTACACGATGGTGCTCCGTCGGGCAGCTGAGGTCCTCAACCTTGATCTCCCTATGGTGGCCCTCAAAACTAACCTCCTTACTGAGGTGCTCCAGACGGCGACCACCTCGTCGGAGCCCCTGCTCCCGTTTAACGACGCCCTTACCGATGTCTTGCTGGGCACTTGGTTGCGGCCATCCACTGGGGCCCCTGTGAATAAGAATGTCGCCAGGCGTCATCGCCTGGCGCCGGGTGGCCCCGCTTTTTTGACCACTCATCCTACGCCTGAGAGTCTGGTCATCCAAGCTTCGACGTCGCAGAGTGCCTTTCCCACGGCTCCGCCGGATAAGGACTCTAAGAAGCTGGAACAGTTCGGTAAACGTTTGTTCTCTTCGGCCAGCTTGGGGCTGCGGTCAGTGAATACCGCCTGCCTATTGGGCCGCTATTCCCACGCGGTATGGGACACAGTTGCGCAGGTGTTACCTCAGTGTCCTGAGGAGACCCAAGCTGTATTGTCCCAAGCCATTGCAGAAGGTACAGATGCGGCTCAGTTCGACATTCGGTGTGGTTTAGACACCGCGGACTCCTTAGGTAGAGCGATTTCTACGACTGTGGCGCTTCGTCGCCACGCCTGGCTCAGATCTACCGGGTTCTCGCCAGACGTCCAAAACTCACTCATGGACATGCCCTTTGATGGCACTCGCCTGTTTGGCGATAAGGCCGACAGTGCGCTGGAACATTTCAAGGACTCGCGGGCCACGGCCAAGTCCTTGGGTCTTTCCACGAGAAGCCCAGCCACTCCTGGTTTTCATTCCTTTCGTGGCCAAGGACGGGGCGCCTGTCGGGGGGACACTTGGCACCTCTCCGGCAGGAAGTCACGGCCCTCTTGGCCAAGGGGGCCATCGAACGTGTTCCTGGGCCAGAAGTAGGGAGTGGCTGTTATTCCCACTACTTTCTGGTCCCCAAGAAGGACAAGGGGGGCTTGCGCCCCATCTTGGACCTCAGGAACGCCAATCGCTTCCTCCGGAAGGAGAAGTTCAAGATGTTGACTCTGGCTCAGGTCTTGGCTGCCCTCGACCCTGGAGACTGGATGGTAGCGTTGGACTTGCAGGACGCCTATTTTCACATCCCCGTCCTGCCGGCCCACCAGCGTTACCTGCGGTTCACAGTAGGCCAGGAGCATTTTCAGTTTGCCGTGCTCCCCTTCGGCCTTACCAGCGCCCCTCGGGTGTTCACGAAGGTGATGACGGTGGTCGCAGCTCATCTGCGCAGGTCAGGGGTGTCAGTCTTCCCCTACCTCGACGACTGGTTGTTGAAGGCGGGCTCGCCCCAGGCAGTCGTCAACCATCTTCAGACTACGGCCGACCTCCTGCATCTGCTTGGGTTCTCCGTCAACGTGCCGAAGTCGCACCTGTGTCCCTCTCAGCAGCTCCCCTTCATCGGAGCGGTTCTGGATTCGACGCTGTTTCGAGTTTATCCTCCCGAGCAGTGAGTCCGGGATATTCAGGCTTTGATTCCGATCTTTCAGCCTCTATCCCGGGTTTCAGTCAGGATGACCCTCCGGCTCCTGGGCCTGATGGCCTCCTGCATCCTGCTGTTGCAACATGCCAGATGGCACATGCGGGCTCTGCAGTGGGACCTGAAGTTCCAGTGGGCACAGCATCAGGGCAACCTGTCCGATCATGTCCAGATCTCGGAGGGCACTGCACGACAATTGCAGTGGTGGCTCACGAATCGCGATTGGGTCAATGGCAGATCCCTCTCCCTTCCCCAACCGGAGCACACAGTGGTGACAGATGCGTCCCTCCTGGGATGGGGCGGCCACTTGGGAGGGGCGGAGATTAGAGGCCTCTGGTCTCCGGCGGAGTCCCGGCTCCATATCAATCTTTTGGAGCTTTGGGCGATCCGACTTGCACTGAAGGCATTCCTTCCCTCTGTCCGGGGAAGTGTAGTGCAGGTGTTCACTGACAACACCACCGCCATGTGGTATTGCAACACGCAGGGCGGGGTGGGGTCGTGGACCCTATGTCAGGAGGCTCTGCGCCTCTGGACATGGCTGGAACATCAAGGCATTACCTTGGTGGTTCAACACCTGGCAGGTTCTCTGAACGCCAGGGCAGACGAACTCAGCCGCCGGTGCTTGATGGATCACGAATGGCGTCTGAACTCGGACGTGGCGCAAGGTCTCTTTCTGCAGTGGGGAGAGCCTTGGTTAGATCTATTCGCCACTGAAGAGAGCGTGCAATGTCATCAGTTCTGCGCGTTGGAATTTCCAAGGCGGCACTCGCTCGGCGACGCTTTTCGTGGCGAGTGGAGCTGCGGTCTGTTGTACGCCTTTCCGCCTATACCTCTTCTGCCCAGAGTGCTGAAGAAGATTCGGCGCGACCGGGCCCAAGTCATCCTTGTGGCTCCGGATTGGGCACGAAGATGCTGGTATCCCGAGCTACTCAACATGGCGATCGATCCCCCGATCCGACTGCCTCTTCGGGAGGATCTTCTGTCGCAGCAGCAGGGGACGGTCCTCCACCCGAACCTGTCCAGCCTCCACCTCCATGCGTGGAGATTGAGCGGCGGCAGTTGACGGCCTTCGATCTTCCTCCCGAAGTCTGTGATGTCATTCTGGCAGCCAGGCATCCCTCCACTAAAACGATATACGCCTGCAGGTGGAACAAGTTTGTGGCATGGTGCACAGCTAAGGCTGTGGATCACCTTTCTGCCCCTCTTTCCGAGGTCCTTCTGTTCCTTCTTTCTTTGGCCCAGCAGGGCTCTGCTCTGGGCACTATCAAAGGTTATCTTTCGGCCATCTCCGCCTTTCTCCGGCTTCCAGATCAGCCTTCTCTTTTTAAGTCCCCGGTTGTTAACCGTTTCCTGAGAGGCATTACGCACACGTTTCCTCCCGTGCCGTTCATTATGCCTCAATGGGACTTAAACCTTGTCTTGACATCTCTGATGTGTGCTCCCTTCGAGCCCCTTCATACCTGTCCTTTGCGTCTTCTCACTCTCAAGATGGTTTTCCTGGTAGCTATCACCTCTGCCAGAAGAGTGAGTGAGCTCCAGGCTCTTTCTTCCAAACCTCTTTCCTTTCTGTTCATCCGGAAAAGGTGGTTTTAAGGACCCATCCTTCTTTATTGCCAAAGGTTGTCACGCCCTTCCACATCGGGCAGACCATCACTTTGCCCACCTTCTTTCCGCCTCCGCATCCTTCAAAAGAGGAGGAGAGGCTCCACCGTGTGGACCCAAAACGTGCGCTCTCGTTCTACCTGAAGCGCACGCAACCGTTCCGGGTGGATGACCAGCTCTTTGTTGGCTACGTGGGCTCCAAAAAAGGTCGGGCCGTGCACAAACGGACCATCTCTTGGTGGGTCGTTCTCTGCATCAATGCCTGTTACTCGTTGGCTAAGAAGGAGCCTCCTGTGGGGCTGCGTGCGCATTCCACCAGGGCGACGGCAGCCACTACTGCCTTGGGACGCGGCGTTCCCTTGCAGGACATTTGTCAGGCAGCTACGTGGGCTTCGCTGCACACGTTTACCAAGCATTACTGCCTTGACAGTCAAGTCCGGAGAGACGGCTTCTTTGGCCGTTCTGTTCTCCGTGACTTTCTGGTGTAATCTTGTTCGCAGACCCACCACCGGGGTTGGTATTGCTGGGGTATCTATTCTAAGGTAAGGAATCTATCACTAACGTGTCTCTTTCAGATGCACAAGTTACTACTTGTGTAACGATATATCTGTAAGAGACATTAGTTAGTGATAGATTCGTTCCCGCCCCACCCATCCTCCCCGTTCTGCGAACTGATTTCTAGGGTTAAGGTCATCCCTTTTAGGGCCCTAGTTTCATGGCACCAGTGGTCAGTTTCTTGCATGGCTCTGCGTTCCTGGCGCGGAAAGTCGTGTACAGAACTGACGTCAGCGCGCATGGGTGGCGCCTAAGTAGTCTCCGTGACGTCATCTCGGCGTTTACGACGCCAGCGACGGATGCGGAGCCGCACGACGCCACCTACTGCCGCGCAGGGGTACTGCTAACAAAACTTTCCGGATCCAGTCTGACGCCTGGGGATATTCTAAGGTAAGGAATCTATCACTAACTAATGTCTCTTTCAGATATATCGTTACACAAGTAGTAACTTGTGCATCAGGTAGGTAAACAACTTATGTTGTGTGAGTTTTACAACCTGCATTATATCGCTGAAGTACCTGGTCATTTTTATCCCCTCCGCCCAATTAGTTGTTGTATACAGTTGGGCTTATGAACTTCTGACAACTGACCCTAAACCGTGACTGGTAAGTGCTCTCACCGTGGATTGTAGTGAGCATGAGTGCATCCTGGCAATCCGAAAATTTGACTGAGAGTAGTTTGTTGGAGCATAACAGTTTTCTGAGCTTTTTGGAGCTTCTTACAAACAAGCTCCTGCGGTAATCTGCTGCAGTGACATAAAACTGTCCTGCATGTTAGTGCCAGCTTTGTACATCTGGACTCCTTTATAGAAGTTGTTGACATAGAGATTATAACCCTTATAAAGGAGTGATTAAACCAGCTCCCATACAACATTTGCACTGATTTCTAGTGTGGAAGGGCAGGGTGCAGGATTTAGAGCACAGTCCTTCCCTGTATATACCTTTAGGCTGTACACATAACCAGTAGATCTCTCGCACATCATGCATATCTTGAAACTATAACAAGCTCTTTTGTTTGGCATTTACTGCCTGAACAGCACTCATACTTTCAACAGAATCAAGGAGTCAACTGCTACATTCATTCCAGGAGTATAAATTTCCAGTATAAATATCTGGAAAACTGCCAGACAAATGTTCTACAACAGGCTGGATTTTGAACAACCTGCAGTGGTCTGGATGGTCACTAGGCAATGCTGCAAAGTGATTTAAATGTATCATATGCTGCAGATTCAAAAACCTGTCTCTGATCATGATTGTTGTGAAGTTGGGTGTTTCTGAACAGTCTGAGTAGATATGTAGGACTGTGCACTTGGTTTGTGTACTATTGCCATGTTGAGAGGAAGACCCAGAGAGGTTTTCAACTCCCCAAGTAAAGTGAACCCTTACTGGTGAACCCTAGAATGAGATCCAAGAATGCCTTCATGCTACCTTAAACTGTTCAGCACTGTTGGAAGTCCGCACCCAGAAAGAGATTGACGTAGTCAATAGGCAAAAAGTATTTACTGTTAACTTTACATTCAGTGTCAGTAGTGAATGGTGAAATTTGGGGCTGAGCTAAATTCAGGTACTGCCAAGAGATAACGGTCTGTGCTTGGTGCCATATCTACTTGCTCTCTGGATTGGGCTACCCCGCTAGTGTCTCGCCGCTGCACAAATTCTGCTTGCGAAGGGACTTCATGACTGCCTTGACCATGTTCCTCAATCAGTGCTTCCAGATTCTGCTCCGTTGTCCTTTCTCTCTAATGTGATCTCAGAATCATATCCTGCCTCAGAGCTGGCCTTCATTACTTGAGTTAGGTCTTGAGCAGCAGTCATTTACCGAGACGCTGTCTGTTAACTGTCTAAACCTTTCCTCCCGAAATACTATGTCCTACGTAGAAGGCAGAAGTATGCTTGAAAATGAGTGCGTGGGTGTGCGTTAGATATGTAAAGAAGAGGAAAAGCAGAAAAGTAATTGCCTTGCAATGCTGTGATCCAAAGACGTTCTCCAAGGGCACATAAAACGAGACCAAAAAGAAAATGTATTACTTCAACTTGTCACGTATGCAATGCCACAGCATGCATCATGGGACGGGTGAGCCCACTTAAGCTGCTAGTAATTTTTATGGCATTCACAGGGTTGCCACCTTTTTCTGAAAGATTTTTTTTTTAAAAACCCTTCCAGCCATGTATTCACGTTTTGCTGTTCTATAACAGCCAACAGTTCCTAGATTAAAATAATTAATGCAAAATGGTCAGTTTTGTTTTTTTCTTTTAAATACCTATGTAATATTTTGCTATGAGAGGACAAGACTAGTCCTAATAACCAATAGTCCTGGCAGGACTTTAAACCTCTATCTAGGCCTCTTTTAGGGTCTTTTCCCCCTTTGTTAATGAAGGTTACAACCTTTGGGTCAAGTTCGGGTGTAACAGTTATTTTATCAGGGAGGGATGGCCGAGGGTATTCGGAGCGTAGGCGGGACCTCACTTCTTTAGGAATCTCCCTTCTTAGCCAGAAGGTAATATATTCAGCCACGTGCTGAGAAGGGGTCCATTCAGGTGACAGGGGATGCTTTATAAGGAGGGGATCAAACATATTATCCCCTAGTGGGTCAAGAATCCCCATCTTAGACCCAGAGGCCTTTGACGCCTCATCAGATGTCCCTTTTTTTGTCGTGGGAGAGTCTTCGTAGTCAGAGTCAAACTCTGAAGAGCAGGACAATTCCAGCTCTGGCTCGTCGTTATCAGACTCGCTAGATATTGGGACAACCGGGCCTCTTTCATGCCCATCCACAGTGTTGTACACACTGACTCCATCACCGACTTCCTCCGGTAAACCCTCAATTTTTGTGAGGGTCGTCACCTGATTGTCTTTTCCTCTGGGGCTTGTTAGACCAAGAAGAGCACCCAGGTTGATCACTTACTCAGATTTGTGAAAGGGTTTCTAATTTTTTATTGAGGATTTCATCCAACGACCCCATCAATTTTCCTTTAGCCCTGTTCACTATCTCCTCTAATCTTCCCTCAACTGCAGAGTCAAATTGTTCATCAGACATTTATTTTTTTAAATAACAATGAGTTATAGTGGTAAAGGAATAATTCCCTGTGTATAAGGGGTTAAAAAAGCAGGTGGGCGTGAAAAGGGATTATTTTAAGGCTCAAAGTAAATATTTGGGCAGCAGGGGGCAGCCTCGGTGATCCTTTCGTTGGGAGTCTTTGCAACTGTCGTTTTGGCATTGAAAACGACGTTTCTCCGGAGTACCTCATCGGAGCGTAAGGTACTTTCCTCTAAATGGGGAACCAGACTTCACTTCCTGGTTTTGAGAAAATCTATCGGTGCGGTCGCGTTTGCAGTTGCGGCCGCACCGCGGTAGAGAAGAGAAGTGGTGCCCGCCTTTGGCTTGGAGTCGGTTCCGGAGGGAAGGTTTGAGATTGATCCCCTTCAGTGAGTTTAATTAAAAAATCGAGGCTCGCGCGTACACCGGCAGCTTTGCTGCCGGTCGTGTGAGGCTCGTAGTTGGAAAGCTCAGGACAGAGCGCGGGGGTTGCGCTGGTGAGCGCGAGGCCCCGGCGCATTATTTGAATGCGGGCCCGGGCCCGCTGGCGGTGATTTGCGGTCTGGAAATCTTGCTTTAAATTAAGGCAGCTTATAAAATATAAGCTGATTAAGTAAAAATGATCGGAACAAAGCGCAGAGTCAAAGAGTCTTAAGAAAGACTAAGGGGTCATCTTATAAATATAAACAGTAAAAAGCTTAATAATATGCATTTGTAAGCGCTATGGCTAAAGATGACGAAATAGTAATTGTAACAGGAATACAGTCAACCCTGAGGGTCGTAGTAATACTAATTAAACAATTGGCTTTAGAAGAGTAAAGTAAAGGTTACTTATCTTGTGAGCAGCAGCAACAAAAGAAGGAAGTTGGCTGCTTGTTGCTGTACCTTATAGATGATAAGAATGTTTTAAAAGTTCTAAATTCTTTTTAATTGTTGCTGCTGTGTGAGCTGGCAATAAAAGGAGATTGCATAATCTTAGCCTCCGTGTCCTTAATAAAATCCAGGTTTTCAGCTCAACAGGCTGTGGAAAATCTACATTATCCACTAACCTTGAGCTTTGGAGCAACATGCTGCCTGTCGTAAAGTGATTCAACGCCTCACAAGGGGTAGTAAGCACTATAGAACAGCAATCACAACACAATTCCATACATACCAACATTTTGGAACTGGGAAAAGAGCGATTTTGTGCAACAAGAAATCATGAAAATTGTTTTTTCCTCAGTTGATCTACATTGTACAATTTGAGGCAGGCGTCTGCTAAAATAAAGCAAAGCAATATTCGAATCGGCTTGGGCTAGAAACTAGTCCCGGGCATCAAAGTTGGCCCCGTAAGCAAATCGGGTAGCTAAAAAAGTGGCCCACATTTGCATGTCTCAGAGAAGGATCTCCACCGGACGTGTGCAGGAGCAACTCACCTGCTCCTACCTCGCTGCTCCGTTGGGAGTTTGCGAAGTCAGCGCGCCTAACTGAATGCTGACATCACAGAAGGTTGGGTGGCAGCCAAACCGAAAGTGATTCCGTCCCAACTTTACAAAAAAAAAGAGCCTCCGGTGCTAGCACCAGAGGTTCCTGTCCAAAACCTCTCCAGGGTCTGCCTACGGCAGCACTCTGGAGTTACGCCCACACTGAATGGATTAAGTTAGTAGATAGTTGGGAGCATAAGTGGAGAGCTCCAGTTTCTTCCATGGGCTGATTATTATTAGGTATTTTTGGCACAGATGGAGTAGCAACAATGAACATGATCTTCGGGTATGCATTGCGGATGACTGGCTTACAGTCACTGGGTTGGTGTTCAGAGAGGCAGATCGCAAGTATATGCCCCACTGTATTATTTGGCCCAGAGACAAATTATGGAAAGGCCTTTGATTTTAGGTTAGAGTAGACATTTTGTTCGACATTAATCTGGCTTGTCGAACTATATTTTGTAGTCTTCAACGATGCCCATGTTGAGATGCTTTAAGGTAGTTTCTACAACGAAGGGCTTCTCTAGTGGCTGTTCGTAAATCAGGAAAAATGCACATATATAGAATTGCGATGGAGATCCTTGGAAGAGTATAAATTAATAGTCAGGGGTTGTAGATCTGGCTTCTATGCATTTTTATAGGGTTGTGTAATGGGAATGCTACCTATACAGGCTCAGGAGACCACTTTTTAAAGAGCACTCACCTTTGTCTGCTGTGCGCTGCTAGGTAAATGACTATAGATTTGGGGAGAATGTGACTTGACAACTGTTACAAGTCAGTTTTCTAGTTAAAGGAGATCAAAAGGACAGATCTTAGGAAGCACTGTTTTTTTAATACCAAATAAACCCACTTAAAAATGCCCCCAAAGTTTCCAATTGGAGACTATTTCTTCTCCAATTCTTGGTCTTTAAAATAATCCCAGCTGCAGCTTCAATTCACAATCTTTATCTACTTGCTATCGTGACACTGGCCAATACAGCTTCTTTCCCAGGTGTTGAGTAATGCTGACCAGATAAAATGCTTCTCCCCGACCAAAGTCCTTCACTTACTTTTCCACTCCTGTTGGGACCCCGGAACACTCTCCGAGCCATGTCTTCATTTTCCATTGTTAATGTGAATCATTGGACAACAGTATGTGATCCAGTTATAGCCACAATTGCTCAGAAAAGTCGTTACTAGCAGGTTAGTTATTACTTTAACTATTTTCTGTATATTTTTCACTTCCTGACAGTGTGTACCTTATTGCTGATCATAGAAAATGGTTTGTTTGCGTAGCAGCCATTGCGCTTGTTGGTGAAAATGTAGAGATTTAAAACATATATATATATTTTTATGAAAAGCTTAATTAATCCTTCCCTCTTTGCATATTGAATGAGAAATGGGCATTTAAGGTAATTGTCTTGTTTCAGTGGATTTATTTTAATGTGCTAATAATGCCACTTTTTATTTTGAAGGTCATTGGTTGCCCTGTCTCTTATTCTTGCCATGCTTCTCTTCAAACCTGCTCCCATTTACATCCTGGATGAAGTGGATGCTGCTCTCGATCTCTCCCATACGCAAAACATCGGTCAAATGCTTAGGACACATTTTAGGCATTCACAGGTACGATAACTGAAAAAGCAGCCAAAGGGGTCATTTTGAACATTGATCTAGCTCTGGTCTGTTTATTGCATGTCTATTTCCACACTTCATTTGTCGATTGTCCTTTTTTCAGTAGTGATCTTCAAATAGTAATTGCAGTCTTCGTAGGTTTTATACCCTGGTGCAACATATTGCATTTTTTCATGCATCTGTGTACCAATTGGAGCATATCCAGGAGCATACCATGTTGCTGCCATTGTAATTAGGAGTCCGACAACATTTTATCACCTCAACCATTGTTAAAGTTCAAGAAGCAACAAGCTGGAGCTGAACAAGTTACTTACCTTTGGTAACGCTTTTACTGGTAGAGACTCTATCTAAGCAGAGATTCCTCACCTTAGGAAATTCCCCACCTTAGGAAATTTCCCATACGTCAAACTGGATCCGGAAAATCTTGAACAGTACCTCTGCGTGCTGGTAGGTGTTGCTTGGCTCGTCTGCCTGATTAGCTGCCACCCTGGCGTGCTGACATCAGTTTCTTTTTTACTATTTCCACACAAAAACAAAGCTATGTAAAATACAATGCATATTGATGATCAGCATGCAGTTTCTAAAAGGATCTTTTGGGTTGGAGCCCATTTCGCAGAACTGGGAGGGTCGGTGAGGAAACTCCGGTTAGATATTCTCTACCAGAAAAATCATTACCCAAGGTAAGTAACTTGTTCTTCTGATAGAGACTTTTAACTGCAGATTCATGTCCTTAGAATAGATACCTCCCTGATGGTAGGACTGTGAACTGGCTACACCTTAAAGTCCCGGAGGACCGACTGGGCAAAGTGCCTAGCTCTACGACCTGGCTTTCGATCAGTAGTGTTTCGTGAACGCCCTCAGGGGGTTGCTTTTTCGCCAATACGTAGCAGATTTTTGTGCTTGGGTACAATTCATTAGGAGATAGTCAGTTTATGCACGATCTTGCCCTTATTCGATCTGGTTAACGCAATGAAGAGTTGGTCATTCACCCAATGGTCTTTGGTGCAATCAGTATAGGAGAGAGCTCTCTTATGGTCCAAACGATGGAGTCTCTTCCCCTTGGTAGGATGAGGCAGAGTGTAAAAAGCAGGTAGAGTGATGCTCTGGCTGACATTGAGAAGGGAGTGACCACCTTCAGTAGGAAAGAGGCATGTGTTCGGAGGACCAGTTTGTCTGGGAAGAAATTGGCGTATGGACCGACAGCCTGGAGCTCACTGATTCTCCTCGCTGACGTGTTGGCCACCAGGAAAACAGCTTTTATGGTCAAGAGCTGCAGAGGGCAGCTTTGGAGGGGATCAAAGGGAGAACACATCAGGGGACGTATTATGCACTTTTGCACATTTTCCTTGTTGGCGCCGGGTGCACCTTTCAAAAGATGCGTTTGGCGCTAACCAGGAGAGTGCATCGTATTAAATTGAATGCACTGCACCCAGGCCAGCTGCGAACTTGTGCTGTCCTGGGCACAGCGCATTCAAGTAAAATATGGAGCGGTTGCTTCAAAGCCGCTCTGTGTTTCACTGTGCAGGCTGCAACCCGCCTGCACATTTATGGGGGATTAAAGATCCCCTTGCAGGCAGGTGCAGTGTGTGACTGCACCCGCCTGCAAGGGGATGCCTGGCGGGGTCCATAGACCCCCGTTTCCCCCTTCAAAAGGGCTGCTATCAGGGGGCGCACTGACAGTTTCTTTGCCTCTGCATCTGCGTCTTTAATACAGCGCAGGTGCAGAGGCAAAGGATTCCCTCATTTGCATGGGGCCACGCCCATGCAAATGAGGGAACACCATCTGGTGATAGCGCCAGCGCTATATGTGGGCCAGCACAATCTGTATTACAGAAAGGGCCGCACAAGCGCCTGCGCCCTTTTCTGTAATACCAAAGTGCCCCGGGGATGCTCAAAGCAGGTGCACATGTCCGTTATGCCCCTGGGGCACTTTCTTTAATACAGTCCCTAGTAGGTAAGAATTAAATGAAGGTACCATTGGTGCATAACAAAAGGGGCAGGCAGAAACCGTTGTTGCAGGCCCTTCAAAAAAAAATACGTCCAAACTGGTGATTTAAACAGGGAGTGTTGTTCCGGCATCCGCTGAAAAGCCGAGATGGTGATAAGCAACCCTTAACGGTTATCAGGACAAGGCCTTGCCATGAAGGTGATTCGGGTGTAGAACCCTGCCCTGTTGCTGCAACAGGAGTTCCTCCCGAAGGGGCAGCCAGACTGGAGGAGCGATGCTCAGGAGTTCTTGATACACACCCTCTGAGCCCAATCCAGTGCCACTAGGATGACTTGGGCCCGGTCAGTCCTGATCTGCTTGAGAATCCTGGGTAGTAGTGGTATCAGCAGAAATGCGTACAGTATTCCAGAGCCCCACTTTAGACGGAATGTGTCTGTGCAAGAGTTATCTTGGAAACTCCAATGCGCAGAAGTGCAGATATTGTGCCACTTCTTGATGCAGACCCCATTAGTGATCCACTAGGCATCGATGGCTGAGCTCATCCTCCCTGGCGCTGAAAGAGCCCATCTAGCGCTGCATGACCAGGAATATGTCCTGCCGCTCTAGCCGTTTCCAGGGGTGTAGAGCCTCCTGGCACATGGTCCATGACCACGCCCCACCTTGTTTGTTGCAATACCACATTGTGGTAGTGTTGTCTGAACACCTGAATCAGCCTCCCCTTGATGGAGGAAAAGAAGGCTTTCAATGCCAAGCGAATTGCCCTCAACTCCAACAGACTGATGTGGGGCCGAGGCTCTGCCAGGGACCACAGTCCTCTGATCTGTACCTCTCCAAGGTGGCCGCCCAAACCCAGGAGTGATGTATCTGTCACCACTTTAAACTTCTGGGTTGGGAATAGAGGAGTCTGCTGCTGACCCAGGCACGGTTCATCAGCCACCAATGCAAATCCTTTGCAGTACCTTATCTGGACCAGGTCAGAGAGATTCCCCTGATGTTGTGCCCACTGGGACTTCAGATCCACTGCAGAGCCCGTATATGCCATTGGGCATGTCGTACCAGCAGGATGTAGGAGGTCATGCGACCCAGCAACCTCAGAGTCCGTTTCACCGAAATCCAGGATTGAGGCTGAAACATTGGAATAATAGCCAGAATATCAAGTACTCGTGGCTCCAGAGGATAGGCGCGACACTGTACTGTGTCTAGAATGGCTCTGATGAAAGGGCCCATGGTCTGAGAGGGAGTCAGGTGTCACTTCGGCACATTGATAGTAAACTCCAGCGAATGCAAGAGGGTCACTATAGTCTGGAAGTAGGTGACTACTGCCTGGGGTGATCCTGCCTTCAGCCACCAGTCATTGAGGTAGGGGAAGCAGATGGGTTGCAACTACCTCCACCACTTTCGTGAACACCCAAGGGGCACTGGTAAGATCCAGTGAACTGAAAATGTTTGTGGGTAGACCGGATGCGGATGTGAAAATACGCATCCTGCAGATCCAACACTACCATTCAGAATCCAGGGCAGACAGGACGTGAGCTAGCGTGAGCATCTTAAATTTCTTTTTTCGCAGAAAGGTATTGAGAGGGTGTAGTTCTAGGGTTGAGTGGAGGCCTCTGTCCTTTATTGGCACCAGAAAGAAGTGGGAATAACTACCACGCCCTAGTTCTAGCATTGGATACCCTCTTGATGGCTCCTTTGGTCAAAAGAGCCTGCACTTCCTTTTGGAGTGAGGCGAGATGGTCCTCCGTCAGCAGTTCATGAAATGGTGGCAACTGCTAGGGTTTGTCCACAAATTGTGGGTGTACCCCTTCTGTACGATCTGAGGCGCCCACTTGTCTGATATAATGGCAGTCCATTGGGGCAGGGGTGCCTGATCCTGCTGCCAATGGGACGGTTTTGCTAGATGGAGGGCACACTAAAAGAGGTGCTGAGGCGGCCAGTGGTGCGGGGAGACTGGCAGCATGCTGGGTCTGGCTCCCACGTCCTTTTTGGTGTCCGAGGCCCCATTCTCGAAAGGACTGGGCAGGCTGTTGCACAGGGTAGGGCAAATACTGTGGACGCCTCCAGTTGCCCCTTATGCAGTCCCGGTAGGGGCAAAAGTACTGTTGTTGCAGCCGGGTCAAAAGGGAAAAGCCAAGAGATCTGGCATTGACTCTGCTGTCACAGAAGCGCTTGCGCGCCTCATTGGCCTAGTCGCCAGATAAGCTGGAGCTATCAAAGGCCATGTCAGTCAGTGATGGCTTGACACCCCCGATAACCTAGTGGACCGTAACAAAGCGTGGCAACAGTGCCATCGTAGAAGCCATGATTCTACCCAGGGAGTCTGTGGTGTCCAGTCTGTACCAGATGCACACTTTGCTGCTTCTGTCGCCGTCCACCAAGGCTTGGTTGTGGAGGGCACGGCCCTCCTCCGGCAGCGTAAGAAGCAGCTTCGCAACAGAGTTCCACAACATTTCGGAGTATCGGCCCAAGAGGCATGCAGTGTTCAGCGACTGCAAAGCTGGTGGAAGAGAATATGCGCTCCCCAAAGGTGTCTAGTCTCGTGGATTCCCTATCCGGTGGAGTGATAGGGAACGCGCTAGGATTGACCTTTGCAGTGGAGGCCTGCACCTCCAGGCTTTCCAGGGAGGGGCATGGGAGAGGAAGGCTGGGTCTCCTGAGGCAGGATGATGCTGACCGGTAATCGTTCGGTGCACAGGAGCTCCTATGCAAGGTTGCTCCCAGAAAGATGTCAGTGAGGGCTTTGTTGAAGGAGAGCAAGTACTTTTGGGGGGGGGGGGGGGGGCTGCCCCAGATTGAAGCACCTCTGTCAAAATATTAGTCTTGACCTCGACAGCAGGCAGCTGGAGGTTGTGGATCTCTGCCACCCTGCACATCACTGTGGTGAAGGAGATGCCTTCTTCCAAACCCTGCCCCAGTGGGGAAAGCCTGCCTGGGGAGGTGTCCAAGCCACTGGCGTCACCTAGCTCCTTATGCCAATTCTTCTAGTCAGGGTCATCCTCAAGGGATCATACACCACCTCCTTCAGGATGGTAGGGCTTGTCAATGGGAGGAATTTTCTGGGGATGGTAGGGCCTGGCTGGGGCAGAGGCGGCACAAGATCAGTGTCGGGGATGACAATAGGCTCGTCGTCAAGCTTTGCTGGGTGGATTGGAGCTGGGGTGGATGGAGGCACTCATGGTGGCATCATTCTGGGAATGGATCCTGATGACCCGGCTGTAGTAGTCGAGGAACCCGCTGACTGTAATCCAGCATGGGCACCTCTCCGCTCCGTGGGGCCCGAAGTCACGCCGGAGGGAGTCACTGGTGGTCCAAACATAGCTTGCACGGCGTTGTAGAACTTCTTTAATTGCAAGGATATCGTTCTGGCACTGGAGAACTTTGGGCTGCGTGGAGCAGACTTGGATGCTGGCTCGGCAGGTGGAGTGTGGGAGCAGGACCTAGAAGCATATGGTCGAGTGGTTGAAGCCAAAAAGTACTTCGACTTCTTGTGCATCTTCGACTTACCAGACTTCGAGGGTGTCTTGGAGCAGGAAGATATTGTCTGTCCAAACAGCTTTTAGAACAGCCCCATCTGTGCGAAGGGCGCCAAGCCCACATGGCCTCGTTGCGGTGACCCTATATGCCAGAGGGGGTCACGGTTGAAATAGTTGTGTGACCAATGTATCAGACTTGTGAATGCCTGAGCGGTGAACCTCTATGCCATACAGGGCTGCCGTGGTGTCGGCCATTGCACCGGAGGAGTCTACGTTGCGTCTGGAAGGTACAGTAGCAACCTCGTGTGCCAGAAAGGGCTGCTGGGACCAAAACACCAAAGACTTTGGGCCATCTCCTGGGACGGGAGTGAGGCTGCGACCTGCGGGTATAGTCGCACTAACAGATATGCCATGACTGACCCCGAGGACCAGGAGGACAACGCGTCCTCGCAGCAGTACAGTCAGTGAAAGCTGCTCCGATTGCTGGAGAGAGCTGGCCACGCAGCTCTGGAGATTGAGCCTGCGCTTGCCTGACACTGCCACTTGTACCACGAGCACCCAGACTTCTAGCAGTATCTGATCTTGCAAGTGCCCACTCTGAGGGCACCCGCTGTAAAGCTGAACGCTTCAGGAGCGGGTAAGACTTGAACTAGGGCCTTTGGGCCCCAGAGGATTCGCTGCTGAAGGTGCTGCGGCACCATAGCTCTTTTGACTAAAATCCTAAAGAGTCAAAGGGAACTCTTGAGTACAACCTAATGGTGTGCATTCCCTGGATGCGGCCACCAGTGAATGGGGAATAAATCTGTGCATGATACATGAAGTAGAGTGGGACAGGGATTTTTCTGACAAATACAACCAACTCCCCTCCACCCCCAGCTACCCCACTCCACTCCCCAGAGGGAGCCTCGAGTGCTCGACCACAGCTACCACTGAGAGTAAAGTGCAGAAGGGGTGCTTGGCCCAGTGAGCGGGGTCCATAGTAGGTCAGACCCCGGACATCCGGAGTAAAAGACCTCAACCACAAATGGTGGGCTCAGTAGCCCCCTGCATGCCCCGTAGCCCTCTAAAAGGGGTTCTGACAGTGGAGTTCAGAGGGCTCTTGTCTCTTGCAGAAACCGGCTCCATATAAATCTTATGGAGCTTTGGGCCATTCACCTAGCATTGAATACCTTCCTGTTGTCCAAGGAACGACCAGTGCAAGTTCACACAGGCAACGCCGCCATCTTCCTCATTGTGATCACTTCAGCTCTTTGCGTGATTGAGCTCCAGACTCTTTCAGTGCAGCTGCCTTACACCGCCTAATTTTGAAGACCACAGTGACTTATTTTTCTTTACATAAATTAATTTGCCAATCCACCCTCATCCCAGGATTCTTTGCCACACCTCACCTCTTGAAACTGAAAGAGAGACCTTCATTGACTGAACCCCAAAAGAGCCTTGGACTTTTACATATGTTACACCAAAGGCCATTAAGTGGATGATCAGTTTTGTGTCGGGTTCTCCAGGGCTAATAAAGACAAGGCAGTGCAGAAAAGGACTCTGTCAAGGTGGATAGGCCTGCATTTAGATCTGGAGTGTATTTGCCAAGAAGCAGGCCCTGGAAGCACACAGGGCTCATTCCACCAGGGCCAAGGCTGCTACAACTGTCCTGGCAAGCGGACTGCCTGTTCTTGACATCTGTCTGGCCACAATGTGGGCCTCAGCACACACATTCACAAAGCACTACTGACGTAAAAGTCAGCACTACTGACGGGAAAGACATTTTGCCCATTCGGTCCTCTAGGACATTTTGGTTTGAGCCCCTTCCACCTTTAAGAGGTACTACTTCAGTATCTATTCTAAAGGTGGTGAATCTGCTCTTTATAAGTGTAAGAACAAAGGGGAGAGGAGTTGGCCTAACGGCTAGGGCGGTCAACCTCGAATCTGGGGAACTGGGTTCGAGTCTCGGCAATGACACTGAACATACTGTGATTCTGGGCAAATCACTTAATCTCCCCGTGCCTAACAAAAAAATGAATGTGTCCTCATGTAATGCAAGTGATGCTATGTAAGCGCTCTGATACCCGATTCGGGTCAAGTTTGCGCTATATAAAACTCTGTGGAAAAAAAAAAGAACTATCTACTTGCCTATGTCAACATTCTTTCTGGTGGATCCTCTAACTGCAGGTTCCTCACTGCCCTCCCACCTCCTTTTTCTGAGAATAGCCTCCTTTTACTGCCTAAAATGGTTCCATGTAGAGGTCTGTACACTGGCACCTCCAATTGTTTTTTGCTCGGTGTCCAAGGGAGCAAAGACAATCGAGCAACTGCTGTCTGTGCACAGTGGTGGCGCTTATATGCGGCTCCGCTGCGTATCTTCTGGGGTGAAGTGATGCCAACACAGAGCTGCACGACTCCACCTAGCGATGCACAAAAGCAGTGGTGTGAGAACTTTCAGACCCAGTCTGACCCCTGAGGAAAATGTACTAAAGGTGGAGAAACTGCAGTTAGTGATCACCAGAAAAAGAATTACCAGAGGTAAGTAACTTGTTTATCTCACCAAGCATCCCACTCCAGAGAGCTTTATTCTGCCAGCCTCCACCTGTAAGGTGTATCGTAATTAATTTCCAAATAATCCTCCAGACAGGGAATTCAAGATGATTGAGGTGTTTGGCATACACATGTTTTGCACTGCTAGTCTAGTATTGCGATCTGTAAATGCTTTTATTTGCTGCGTCACTGTACACAGGCCCTCTGGGATATAGCCAGTGAGATTTTGCCAGCAGTCCCAAAAGACCCAGGAGCCTCTTTGGCTCAAACTATTCATGACGGTCAAGACGTGGACAAGTAGGTTATTGGTGCCGGTCTGGGTACTAAGGATTACTTGAGGATGGCAGTCCGTACTACTGCTGTACTTTGTGGACTTGCGTGGATGCATTCTACAGGTCTCTTTGGTGGTGTATAGGCCTTCCTTATTAATATGCCCTTTGATGGGACCCACCTTTTCAGTGAGAAGGCAGATTCTGCGCTGGAGCACCTTAAGGACAGTAGAACTACAGCGCTTCCCTTTGCCTTCCCAACCAGTGCAGCAGACATGCCAGTCCTTTTGAGGCCATGGACGAGGGCCTGACAGGCAGCGTGGAGGCCAGCAGAGGAATCAGTCCTCCAGTTTGGGGGTAGGGGATTCACGGCTAATCTGGACCATCGGCCGCTGAATGCCTTCCTGCAAAAGAATACATTCAAAAGGCTCACTCTCGCCCAGATCTATCTGCTCTGGACCCGGGTGACTGGATGTTGTCCTTGGACCTTCAGGACGTGTATTTTCATGTAAGTTACCTGCTTATCAAGGTAGTCTAGAAGCACTTTCAGTTTGTCGTGCTTCCCTTCGGTGTCACCAGTGCGCTCAGTGTTCACAGAAGTGATGCCGGTGGTCACTGTCCACCTTTTGGAAGTCAGGGATACTAGTATTTCTGTACCTTAACCTAGCTGTTGAAAGTGGACCCTCCAGAGGCAGTCGGCGACAACATCCGGACGACGACTAACATCTTAACTTCATTGGCATTCACGATCAATGAGCCGAAGTCCCACTTGACTCCCTCTCAGAGGCTCCCTTTCATTGGAGTAATCCTGGACACTGGTGTTCAGGGCTTCCCCTCTGTTGCAACGAACCTGGGACCTTTGGACTATGATGCTGATGTTTCAGGCTCCATCATCGCGAGAGCAGCTCCAAGACATCTTTGACTCGTCGCCTCCTGCATTCTCCTTGTTAGCTACGACGGGTTGCACCTGCGTGCTCTGCAATAGGACCTGAAGTTCCAGTGAGTCTAACATCAAGGCAGTCCGTTGATGTCATCTAGGTCTCGATGGAGGTGGCTCGAGTCATGCAGTAGTGGCTGCTCGAATGCAATTGGTCCAGCAGCAGACCCTTCTCCACCCCGAGCTGATGGTGGTGATAGATGCATCTCTCTTCAGTTGGGAAGGTCATCTAGGGGAGTTGGAGGTCACTGGTCTGTGGCTGAGAACCGTCTCTCCATTAGTCTGCTGGAGTTGCAGGCCATCCATTCAGGTGAAGCTGCTGCAGGTTATCAGGGACAATACCACTGCCATGTGGAGCTGTAAAAACAAGGGCTTAATGGGGTCCTTCTACATCTTTGCAGGTGGGTGGAATATCTGAAAGAAACAGGTTAGTTATAGATTCCTTACCTTAGAATTACCCCCAGGCGTCAGACTGGATCCGGAAAGTTTTTTTCGTCAGCAGTACCTCTGCGCGTCGGAAGGTGGCATCGGTCGGCTCTGCGTCCGTCGTCGGCGTCGTGGTCGCCGGGATGACGTCGCGGCAGCTACTTAGACGCCGCCCTCGCGTGCTGACGTCAGTTCTTAATTTTTCCGCGTCAGCCAGCGCAGATCCGGGAAGAGCGGTACCTCAATCATTTTTTGACTAACTTTTTTTCGACTTTTGTCGCCGTCTTTCTTCGAGTCTCTGACTCCGAAAAGGTGCACGAGGGATGACCGGTTTCAAGGCCTGCGGTTCCGGTCATCGCATGATGTCGGTGACGGATCCGCACCGCGTGTGTCTTTTTTGCCTGGAGCGCGACCCCGACCCCAAGTCATGCTCCGACTGCCGGTCGATGGCGCCGAAGGCTTTGCGGGAGTGGTCCCGAAAGCTGCTTGAACATCGGCAGTCGGCTCCGTGCCGTTCGAGGTCCCTTTCGAGAGGGAGGTCGGGGGACCGGTCGCGGAGTCACCACCATTCCGGTTCGAAATCATCGAAGTCTTCGCACTCGGGGTCGGGTAAGTTGAAGCACAAGAAGAAGTCGAAGAAGCATCGTCGCTCTTCGACTTCTCCTAGTCGGTCGGCCGATCCGACAAGGCACGCCGGTGGTGCCCCTCCGGCGGCTCCGCGCGCTGAGCCTGACGAGTCGACTCCGAGTTTCCCTCCCTTTTCGGGACCCGGAGCGACTCCCGCCCAGCTTCGTACGTTCTACGAGGCGATGCATGCCATCTTTGGGCGGACAGACCCCGCCGGCGCGCCTTCGGGCCCCGCGGACTCGGTTGGGGGGCCTAGGTTTTCGCTGCCGGCGGCTCCGGCCCCCTTGGATCCAGGCCTGGATCCGGATCGACGCCGGTTGACCTCGTTACACCTCCACCGGCGCCGCTTCCGACGGCGCTTCCGACGGCACCACTACCGCGTCCGACGCCGGTCGGCCCCCTGCCCGGCGTCGACCCCGGCCTCCATCCCGCCTTGGACACGGAGCCGGACCGGCGCCGGGTGGGGTTTTCATGCCCCTGTTCACTCCTGGGTTCCCTTTTCAACCACAGTGGCACCCAGAGGATGATGAGGAGGACTGGGAGGGGTCAAGTGACCCTTTAACTGACCAGTTGGACAGTGAACAGGACTGGAGAGAGGAACTGGGGGATGCCAGTGGTTTGGACACCTCCCCTGACCTTGGCATGTTATCTCCTCCTACCGTGGCTACAGAAGAGGGAGCATCATACGCAGTGGTGTTGCCTAGGGCGGCCGAGGCTCTCAACCTCGAGCTTCCTATGGTGGCGGTCAGGACTAACCTCCTGACGGAGGTGCTTCAACCGGCTGCGAGCTCTTTGGAGCCCTTGCTGCCGTTCAATGAGGCCCTCACCGACGTCCTTTTGGGCACCTGGTCCAGGCCCAACACAGGGGCTCCCGTGGACAGGACGATTGCCCGACGCCACCACCTGGCTCCGGGCGACCCCACTTTCCTCTCCCAACACCCCACCCCGGAGAGCTTGGTTGTCCAAGCCTCCACTTCCAAAAGCGCATTCCCTACCGCTCCCCCGGAAAGGGAATCCAAGAAGCTGGCCCACCTTGGGAAGAAAATTTTCTCTTCCGCCAGCTTAGGACTGCAGTCGGTAAACACCGCATGTCTCTTGGGCCGTTATTCCCACTCCGTGTGAGATACGGTGGCGCAGGTGCTGCCTCAGTGTCCGGAGGAGGCCCGGGCAGTGATCTCCCAGGCTGTGGCCGCCGGGAGAGATGCAGCAAAGTTTGCCATACGTTGTGGGCTGGACACAGCTGACTCTCTGGGCAGGACCATTTCAACGTCGGTAGCGCTTCGTCGCTACGCCTGGATGAGGTCGACTGGCTTTTCAGGGGATGTCCAGAACACCTTGTTGGACATGCCCTTTGATGGCCGTCGCCTTTTTGGCGACAAAGCAGATCACGCTCTAGAGCGTTTCAAGGACTTATGGGCTATGGCCAAGTCCTTGGGCCTCTCCGCCCGCCATGCGCAGTATGCTTTTCGCCCCTTTCGTGGCTACGGAAGGGGTGCCCCGCTACGTCCGGCTCAGAGCCACAGGCCGCAGCAAGTTACCCAACCTTCGCGCGGCCGGGGACGTGGGAACAACTGTCGTGGTTCCGGGGGCTAGCGGGCGGGCCAGTCCACCAACCCCCCCCTCCGCAGCAGCCTCCTAACGCTCCTAGTCCGACTTTTCAGGTCCATCAAACGCCAGTGGGTGGCAGGATTCGCCATCACCTCCCCCACTGGTGCACCATCACGTCGGACAGGTGGGTTTTGCAAATAGTCCGAAGGGGCTACTCCCTCCCCTTCGAGACTACCCCTCCAGCCATGCCACCGAGATACCACTGCATGTCGGGGGATCACCTGGCCCTTCTCCAGCAGGAAGTTACGGCTCTCTTGGCCAAGGGAGCCATCGAGCGCGTTCCTGTCCCAGAAGTAGGTCATGGTTGTTACTCCCACTACTTTCTGGTCCCCAAGAAGGACAAGGGCCTGCGTCCTATCTTGGATCTCAGGGACGTCAACCGCTTCCTCCGGAAGGAGAAGTTCAAGATGTTGACGCTTGCTCAGGTCTTGTCTGCCCTCGACCCGCAAGACTGGATGGTAGCGTTGGACTTGCAGGGCGCTTATTTTCACATCCCTGTCCTGCCGGCCCACCGGCGTTACCTACGGTTCACGGTAGGCCACGAGCATTTTCAATTTATCGTGCTCCCCTTTGGCCTTACCAGTGCCCCTCGGGTGTTCACGAAAGTGATGGCGGTGGTCGCAGCTCATCTGTGCCGATCAGGGGTTTCAGTCTTCCCCTATCTCGACGACTGGCTGTTGAAGGCGGGCTCGCCCCAGGCAGTCGTCTCCCACCTCCAGACTATGGCCGACCTCCTGCATTCGCTGGGGTTCTCCATCAATGTGCCGAAGTCCCACCTGATCCCCTCCCAGAAGCTTCTCTTCATCGGAGCGGTTCTGGACACAACACGGTTTCGGGTCTATCCTCCCGAGCAGCGAGTCCGGGATATTCAGGGTATGATTCAGATCTTTCAGCATCTATCCCGGTTTTCGGTCACAATGACTCTGAGGCTGCTGGGCCTCATGGCCTCATGCATCCTGCTGGTCGATCATGCAGGCTGGCATATGCGGGCTCTGCAGTGGGACCTGAAGTTCCAGTGGGCGCAGCATCAGGGGAATCTGTCCGATTGCGTCTAGATCTCGGAGGGCACTGCACGTCAACTGCAGTGGTGGCTCACGCACCAGGATTGGGTCAATGGCAGATCCTGCTCCCTTCCCCAACCAGACCACACTGTGGTGACGGACGCGTCCCTTCTGGGATGGGGCGGCCACATGGGAGAGGCGGAGATCAGAGGTAAAATCAGGCTCTCCCCTGGATGTTATTCCAGCTAAAGTAGCCACCTCCCTTTCCAACCAACTGTCCTCACCAATAGGCACAATTCTCAACCTTTCTATGAGAGCGGGTTATCTACCCCGGGAATGGAAGGCGGCACAGGTCATCCCCATCCGTAAAAATTCCAAGGTCCCCATGGAAGAGCTTTCCAATCTACGCCCCATTTTCTTACTACCTCTCCTGAGCAAAGTTCTGGAAAAATACATCAATCAACACCTATCTGACCATGTCGAAAATAGAGGCAGCCTGGACCCCTCTCAGTCTAGGTTCAGGCCCAAATACAGCACGGAGTCTGCCCTGTTGGAGGTCACGGATAACATCAGGATGACCTTAGACAGTGGCCACTCTACGATTCTCGTGCTGTTGGACCTTTCTGCCGCGTTCAACACGGTCTCACACCAGATCTTGCTCAGGAGATTGGAGGAGATTGGACTTAGAGGACTTGCTCTTCAGTGGATGACGAGCTTCCTGTCCTCTCGCACTCAGACTGTCAAATCTAGGCCCTTTTCGGTCGAAGACGATGGAACTGACCAAGGGTGTTCCTCAGGGCTCATGTTTGAGCCCTACATTGTTCAACATCTACATTGCTCCCTTGGCCAACCTTCTTAGGTCCAGCGGCTTTCTGCCCATTTCATACGCTGATGACACACAGCTCCTCTTCTCCTTCAACAAATCTTCCACGTCGGCTCAGCCCACATTCTCGGCGGGAATGACAGCCATTGCTCACTGGATGAAAAGTCATTTTCTCCAACTTAATGCAGGGAAGACGGAGATCATGCTCTTCGGAGATGCCCCGCTCCTGTGGACCCCAGACTGGTGGCCGGCAGCCCTGGGCGCCCCTCCTGGCCCTAAGGCCCTAGTTAAAAACTTGGGCATTCGTCTTGACCGTGCCTTATCCTTGAAGGAGCATGCCGCTCACACGGCCGGCACCTGCTTCTATGTGTTGGGCCTGCTTCTATGTGTTGGGCCTGCTACGACGAGTCTTCCCTTTTCCTCCAGAGTACACCCGTAAAACCCTCATTCAGACCATGGTAATGAGCCGTATCGACTATTGCAACGCTCTCCTGGTCTCCGCTAACGAGTTGTCACTAAGCAGGTTGCAGGTGGTCCAGAACACCGCGGCACGCCTCGTCATGAACACCCCGTTCAAAACTGCTTCCCTTCCCCTTCAACAGCTCCACTGGCTTCCAATTTGTAAGCGTGTCAAATTCAAAGTTTGCTGTATCATCCATAAGGCCTTGCATAACAAAGGCCCTCTTTACATCTCCAGGAAACTCAAGCATTCTGTTCCTACCAGGACCCTGAGGTCGGGAAGCAAATCGCTGCTTTTAGTCCCCAGGGTCAGGAAAACAAGGCTGGGTGGGAAATCCTTTTCTTACCTCGCTCCCCTTTACTGGAACCAGCTCCTCATTCTCCTGAGACAATGCCCTGACTATTTGCGCTTCAGGAAACTTCTTAAGTCCACCCTATTCTAATATTGCTCGTCAGCCCGTTTCAGCAGCGCAGTCCACAGCGCAGAGATACCCCTCAGGGGGTGATTCAGGCGCTATACAAAACCCCATAAAAAATTTTTTTTTTTTTTTTTTTTTTAAATAGGCCTCTGGTCTCCCACGGAGTCCGGGCTCCACATCAACCTTCTGGAGCTCCGGGCGATTCGTCTTGCACTCAAGGCATTCCTTCCCTCTGTCCGGGGAAGAGTAGTGCAGGTGTTCACGGACAACACCACCGCCATGTAGTACTGCAACAAACAGGGCGGGGTGGGGTCGTGGACCCTATGTCAAGAGGCCCTCTGCCTCTAGACATGGCTGGAACATCAGGGCATATCCCTGGTGGTTCAACACCTGGCAGGTTCCCTGAAAGCCAGGGCGGATGAACTCAGCCGCAGGTGCATGATGGATCACGAATGGCGTCTTCACTCGGAGGTGGTGCAAGGTCTTTCAACAATGGGGAGAGCCTTGGTTAGATCTATTCGCCACCGAAGAGAACGTGCAATGTCAGCAATTCTGCGCGTTGGAATTTCCAAGGCGGCACTCGCTAGGCGACGCCTTTCGTCGCGAGTGGAGTTGCGGTCTGTTGTACGCCTTTCCGCCTATACCACTTCTGCCCAGAGTGCTGAAGAAGATCAGGCGCGACCAGGCCCAAGTTAATCTTGTGGCTCCGGATTGGGCACGAAGAGTCTGGTATCCCGAGCTGCTCAACATGGCCATCGATCCTCCGACCTGTCTGCCTCTTCGGGAGGATCTTCTGTCGCAGCAGCAGGGGACGGTCCTCCACCCGAACCTGTCCAGTCTCCACCTCCTTGCGTGGAGATTGAGCGGCGGCAGTTGACGTCTTTCGACCTGCCTCCCGAAGTCTGTGACGTAATCTTGGCAGCCAGGCGTCCCTCCACTAAATCGGTATACGCCTGCCGGTGGAACAAATTTGTGGCAAGGAGCACAGCAAAGGCTGTGGATCCCCTTTCTGCCCCTCTTTCTGTAGTACTCTGGTTCCTTCTCTCTTTAGCCCAGCAGGGCTCTGCTCTGGGCACTGTCAAAGGCTATCTGTCAGCCATCTCTGCTTTCCTACGGCTGCCAGATCAGCCTTCTCTTTTCAAGTCCCTGGTAGTTCACCGTTTCTTAAAAGGCTCAACACATCTTTTTCCTCCAATTCCCTTCGTTATGCCTCAGTGGGACTTGAATCTTGGACTAACTTTTTTAATGTGCGCTCCCTTTGAGCCGCTTCATAGCTGTCCCTTACGGCTCTTAACTCTTAAGACTGCTTTCCTGGTAGCCATCACTTCTGCTAGAAGGGTGAGTGAGCTCCAGGCCCTTTCTTCAAAACCTCCTTTCCAGTCTGTTCATCCGGACAAGGTGGTTCTCCGAACCCGTCCATCATTCCTTCCTAAGGTGGTCACTGCCTTTCACATTAGGCAGACCATTACTTTGCCCACCTTCTTTCCGCCTCCGCATCCTTCGAAGGAGGAAGAGAGGCTCCACCGTCTGGACCCAAAACGTGTGCTCTCCTTCCATCTGGATCGCACAAAACAGTTCCGGGTGGATGATCAACTTTTTGTTGGCTACGTGGGCTCAAAGAAGGGTCGGGCCGTACACAAACGCACCATTTCTTGATGGGTCGTGTTGTGTATTAAGGCTTGTTACTCTCTAGCTAAAAAGGAGCCTCCAGTCGGGCTACGGGCTCATTCCACCAGGGCGATGGCAGCCACTACTGCCTTAGGAATCGGAGTTCCTCTGAATGACATCTGTCAGGCGGCCACGTGTGCATCGCTGCACACGTTCACCAGACACTACTGCCTGGACAGCCAAGTCCGGAGAGACGGCTTCTTTGGCCGTTCTGTTCTCCAGGATTTTCTGGTGTGATCTTGGTTCGCAGACCCACCACCGGGGTTGCTATTGTTGGGGTATCTATTCTAAGGTAAGGAATCTATAACTAACGTGTTTCTTTCAGATGAACAAGTTACTTACCTTCTGTAACGATATATCTGTAAGAAACATTAGTTAGTTATAGAGTCCTTACCGCCCCACCCATCCTCCCCGTTCTGCGAACTGATTTCTAGGGTTAAGGGCATCCTTTCAGGGCCCTAGTTTTGTGCACCAGTGGTCAGTGTCTTGCATGGCTCTGCGTTTCTGGCGCGGAAAGTTGTGTACAGAACTGACGTCAGTGCGCGAGGGCGGCGTCTAAGTAGCTGCCGCGACGTCATCCCGACGACGACGGACGCGGAGCCGACCGACGCCACCTTCCAACGCGCAGAGGTACTGCTGACGAAAAAAACTTTCCGGATCCAGTCTGACGCCTGGGGGTAATTCTAAGGTAAGGAATCTATAACTAACTAATGTTTCTTACAGATATATCGTTACCGAAGGTAAGTAACTTGTTCGTCAAGGTGTCTTCACGAGTGGCGACTACCTCCCAAGGATGGTGCAGGGCATCTTTCCACCGTGAGGAGAACCTTGGTTAGATCTTTTCACCATTGTCGAACGTGCAGTGTCAAAGGTTTTACGTGTTTGAGTTTCCACAAGAACACTCGTTAGAGGATGCATTCTATTTGGAATGGAACATAGGACTTCTGTACGACTTCCCTACTCTGCCAACGAGAATTCAGAAGAGGCTCAAGAATTACTAGGACCAAGTTATCCCGGACCTTCTTGGCATGAGCATCTGTCCTCTGCTCAGGCTGCCACTACGAAAAGGCCTCCTGTGTCAGGAGCAGGGCAGAGACCTGTACCCAAATTTGTGCAATCTACATTTACGTCCAGTTTGAGCTGGAGCTATTGAAATAAATTTGTTTTACCGCCTGAAGCGGTTAATGTCATCCTTGTTGCCAGGCACTCTTCCACAAAGTCTATTCATTTGAGGCGTTGGGAAACATTTGTGGCGTTGGGAAACATTTGTGGCCTTGGGAAACATTTGTGGCCTGGTGTTGACAAGCAAAGTTGTTGGAAGTTATTTTGTTTGTTTCATCTTTAGCCCAGATTCCTTGCAGTCGGCAGTGTTAAACGTTATTTGTCTGCCCTTTTGGCCTTTGTATGTTTGCCAGACCAACCATCATTGTTTAAATCACCTGTTGTGATGAGATTTATAAAAGTTTTGACATGCATGTTTCTTCCCGAATCCTCCTTGATGCCAAAGTGGGACCTTAACATGGAATTGACATTTCTCATATGTTCGCCCTTCGAGTTGCATAGCTGCTTGTTGCATCCTCTGACTTTAAAGACTGTTTTCCTTGTGTTTACGTCAGCGTATTGCATGCAGCTTTCAACCTTTGCATGTTCTTTTCCTGAACAAGTTGGTGCTTAGTACTCGGGTGGCATTCTTGCCAAAAGTCGTGACTCCCTTCCATGTTGGGCAATCCATCACTCTACTTCTATTCTGCAACTGGATCCCAAAAGGGCTTTCAGTTTTTACATTGATCATACCAAGGGTCATCTAGTGGACGATCAACTTTCTGTGAGGTTTTCCAGAGCAAGGAAAGGGGGGAGCTGTGCAGAAGAACTTGTTGATGTGGGTAACCTTGTGCATTAAGATCTGCTGCCAGGAAGCAGCCCGTGGAACCCAGTACACCAGGGCCAAGGCTCCTATTACTGAGTTGGTTTGCAGAGTGCCTGCCCTTGACAGCTGCTAGGCTGCAATGTGGGTGTCTGTGTAAACGTTCAGTTACACGGAATATTCACTAGAAAAAGCGTTACAGAAGGTAAGAAAGTCGTTCATCTCCGCAGAAGGGACAAGTGTCGGATCAGAGTCTGAGAAGGAAGAGGCAAGACGGGCTCATTCCGCCTTTTCTGATGAAGTAATGGAGGATGTCTTAGTTGGACAATATTCCTAAGAGTCGTTTATAGTTATTTCTGCATTCCTTTAATTGCCTAAATAGGATACATATTTTTCAGCTGATTTTTGTAATGTTTCCCCAAAGGTTTGCGGAATGTTTCCACCTGTTCCGTTGGTGTGTGGCGTTAATAATTGTATATTTTTTATAGAATTAAAATTTGAGACTCAACATTTATTGCTAGTCCTTCTCGTACAATGTTCCTACCTGCCAGCTATATTGGTTTGTCCTTCTTTCATGTACAAGGTGAGTTCTACATTTCATGTTTCATTGGAAATGACATTGCCTATATTTCCCGCTTCCTTTGCATCCTTTCAAAGGAATGGTTTGAGTGGTATTACACAGATGCAGTCCTTTCAGTGCTTCCTTAATGGAGTCGCCTTTTCTGAACTGCAGCTTGGAGCCCCAGTATTGCCTGTATAAAAGTTCTGCTGAAACGGATTATATTGGTCATACCACCAGCTGCTCGTCCATGAAAGGACGAAACGCATGTTGGGTGGATGTCCATGTGATGGCTTTTTTTTTTAAAACAGAAATTGAAGCAATGAGAAAATAAAAGGACCTTTTTTTTTTTTTAACAATCCCATATAGTGGTGGACGGTTTATTGAACTTTGCAATTGGATGCTTAATCTGTGTACTTTAAATTCATTTTCAAGGAGGATCCTTTACGTTTGGGAGGGGGGGGGTGGCTTTCTAGTTCACCTGGGATGGCATTGTGATGTGCACTCCTGTAAAATCTGTAATTATATACTTTGGGCTACGAGTGATTTTGTTTATTTACTTTTGCCTTGCACTATAACACCCCGTAAAGTACATTGGAATTGCCACTGCCGCCAAGCCCTAGTATAGTGAGCGTTAATTCCTTTCTTCATTGAAAGAGAATCGATTGTCATTCTGTTTCCTCGTTTGTGAAATGTAATTACATATGTTTTGTTTTCCCTCCATTTCCTTGTGTAGTTCATTGTCGTGTCCCTGAAAGATGGAATGTTCAACAATGCGAATGTGTTGTTCAAGACTAAATTTGTGGATGGCGTTTCCACGGTTGCGAGATTTGCACAGAGTCAAAATGGAACCGTGGGCTCGGCCCAGAGAGCAGACAAGTCGAAATCTAAGGGGAAGAAGAATTGATCACACTCATGCTTCAAATACACATGTTGTGCATGCAGCATCTTCTGGCCAGGAATGTGCACTTTCAAGATTTAAAATGAGTAATTTGTGTGTAGCAAGCCCTCGGAGTTTAGGAAAGAACTAAAATGGGAAGTTCAGACATTGGTTCATCCTCTTATAAAGATGTCTGAAGCTATTTCATGTTTTTATGTCGTCTGGTCTGGTTACCCTCCCGCTTCCTGTTGTGCTTTCCTACAAATACCTTGTTTTAAATGTTCTCTTTTTATACTATTTATCTTGCTTCCATGTCGCCCTGTTTAATACACTTCATCATGCTTGTGGAGAAGGAGGGCCGCCCACTGGCATGTCCATGCTGAAGTTTTGCTTCCAGCTCTGTCTGGACCTAGAGAAATACAAGAAACGATTCTTGTACATGTATGTGATTGAAAGAGAAACGGATGTGTAATTATGTAAATATGGGCTGGAAAGCCAAACCACAGCAACTGATCGGTGTGTTTTTTGGAAGAAACTGGATTGTTAACTTTTGATATTGACAGTTTGAAGGGTGTATTGAATTCCAGCAGTCCGTTTATTCTGTGTAAAGAGAAATTGCGCATGCGTGGAATGGAGTCAAGCACGCTGTTCAGGTGGTCGTCTGCACTTGTACATAGCTCAAAATGTATAGCAAAATGTATTCTACTTAAATCTGTAGACCGTTTTATAGCTCTACGTAGTATTGTAACCGTACATTTTTCACTTTTTTATGTTAATAAATGAAATGTCTCACAGTTTAGTTTTATGCACGTTTGTCGACTTTTTTATATTTTGAAATTGCATTTTCTACATGACGTTTAAAAAGGTAGATTGAGCCATGTCCTTGGTTGTCATCGTGCTGTAATCTGAATATGTTGACGATTATGTAAACTCGTGTCTTTTATTCCGTAGCAACAATGGCTGAACATTTTTCTTGTTCACAAAATGAATTTGAACCCCGTGTGACCGCGCATCCAAAGAGTGTCTTGCCTCTGACCACTTTTAAAGTTTTGAAGCCACAACCTCCCTAGATTATTCACATACTTCACTCTGCTTCGAATTTAACAGAATCAAGCACACAGCAACATAGGTTTAGCGTGTTATTTCTTTTATAGCACTTCCTACTGCATTTGTGTCCTTTCTGTAAATAACAGTTCAGGTCAATATCTGTATTCTCTACTTTTAAGTAGTGTAAATGCACAGAGAATAATACAAATCCAGACTTCATACTTCACAGATAGCAGCTTTAAGATACAGCGCACAAATATAACATACGCATTACACACGTAATTATATGGTAATCAAACCCTTGGTACCAAAAATAGATTTCCATAAAAACATAGTTAAAAAGCATATCAATCAATCGGCTTGTAAAGCGAGACTACTCACCCATAAGGGTCTCAAGGCACTGGGGGAGAGGAGGTGACAATGTATCATACATGCGTCGTCATAATAATTTAGCACATTTCCGAATTTTTTTAATTTGCCAAATAAAGGAGGCTATTGCACAGCAGACCTCGGGGCAATGTAATTGTTGCAGAAACCGTAAAGCCGGTCTACATTGTCTAAATCTAAAAAGTTTAAAAGGGGGCAGTAAAAGTTCCAGAGAAATATAATGTCCAAATTCGATTGGGATGAGATATCATCACATGGACATTGACTTAAATCCGCCAACGTACAACAGTTATCAGGGTAACCCACCAAGATAGGTAAAAGATTAAAACGAAATCTAGTTAAAACAAAGCGTTGCTGTCCATTCTCAATTCGAGCCAGATACGGTTGCAGACCCACATGGATAGACAACAACTTATATACAGATGCAGTAGATTTAGCACTGTCCACCTCCCATCTTTTACTCCGAGCCTTTTCCAGGCAGAGTTGTTTTAGGGTATCCTTGTCAGTATTCAAACAAAAGGGGGATGGGAGCACACTGCCTCACCTCCCAGCACAGTTTGCCCCTCAGCATTGTGGTAAATGCAGTTCACCGTAAATGCTTACTTGAATATTAGCTGTAATGTTTCACCAAAGTTGGTGCTGGTTAGTGCTGTAAATCTCTAGATGCGCGTTTCTGGATATTATCCTTCATCAGTAGAGATCAAAACAAATTTCATCAGGGGTTGCTAAGAAAGCTGCCATAATCCTTTCAGGTCTCAGTACCTCGCACTTGCGCACAGGTGCATCTCCAAAAGCTAGTCAGCTCAATGGCTCAAAACGTTTTCCACCTGTTGAATACCTTGCGCGTTCGCCATGCCCCAAAATTCCCGCACCATAAGTTGCAATCACCATGCATTTACTGGCATATATAGTAAGTAACTCCCTCACCGGTTTGGCTCCCAGGTTTTTTGTAAAGCTATGCAGACCGTTAATAGACTTCTCAAACATCGTAGCAGCATAGCCTTCCATGTGTAACTGCTGTCCAACAAGACACCCAAGTAAGAAAATGATGTTGCCTCACTTACTTTGATATTATTAATGAAATGTGCAGGTCTTTTCTTGGGTCTTGCCCCACAGGTCGTAGTATAAGTTTTGACTCGACTTTTAGGTCCAGGTCCTGCATAAAAAGTATACAATTATCAATAAGTCCTTAGAGCCCTCTCCCGATTCTTGCGATTAACACCGCGTCGTCCGCATATAATATAGGGAGAGGGCGCAAACCAATTTACGCAGTGTCCGTAACGCATGCTTTTAAAACTGTCTCCACTCTGTTAGTGTATAGGAAGAATAAAAAAGGGGCTAAGTCGCACCCCTGTCTGACCCCTTCAGCTGAGTATTTCTATCAGTAAACTTAAATTCAAGCACTGATCAATGGTTACCATCCCTTTTTTTGAAACCATACTGAGTAACTGATAGGATGTTACTTGCATTCGCCAACTCCTCCAATATATATAGTAGAACTCGTCCCATCACCTTCACGGTGGAGTCGAGGAGAGAGATGGACCTATAATTTTTTGGCAGGGCTTTATCTCCTTTTTTAAATATCAGAATTATGACGGAGCACTTCCACGAAGGAGGTGGACCAACCCTTGCGATGGCATTGAACACATAGTAAGTAACGGGGTCCATAAATCCTGATACTCCCAGAACAAATCGAGAAGGACCCCATCGTGGCCCGGTGCCTTTCCCTTTGTGCTTACCTTCAGGGCCCTGTCGCCAGTAGATGTCAGAGACGGACCCACACCTCGTCTGCCTCTGGCGTCTTGAGCACGACCAAGATGCCAACACCTGCGTCGATTATCATGCATGCACCGCAAGGGCTTGAGGGAGCGATCTCTCAAGCTCCTTGCCGTTCGATGCTGCAACGGTCTCCATCACGGTCGAGAGGAAGATCCTGGGATTAGTCGCAGAGCCATCGATATTCGTCGTAGTAGATGTCGTCCCACTCCGGTAAGTCTCACAAAAAGAACAGTAAGAAGTCCAAGAGGTTTTCAACTTCACCCTGTCTGTCTAAATCATTCGACAAAGGAGCATCGTCACTCGAGGCCTGGCTCCGCAGTTGAGCCTGCGCAGTTTCCGCACCTCCCCTAGTTTCCGGGTGCCAGAGTACTCCGCCCAACTTTGCGAATTTTATGAGGCCATGCACCTCATTTTTGGGCAGCCCGTCCCAACTAGAGTGCCTTCGTGCTCTAGAGGGGCCCCTACTGGTTCTCTGTGGGTCTGCCCTCTGCGCCAGTCGAGCCCCTTGGATCCACAGATGGATCCGGTGCAAGTCGAGCCTCCTCGGCCTTCCCCGGCACTGGTCCAGTTGTTGACGCTCCCGGCGCTATCCCCAATCTTATCCCCGACTCCCAACACGGAGTCGGAGGGGCGTCGTCCGCCGACTAGAGCCATTGCCTCCAGGCCGGAGTTTTAGCCCTATTCCTATGGGCTAGGACTTGAGGAAGATTGGGAGGGACCACTGGACCCTGAAGAATACCAGCTACTAGACCCCAATATGGACTCGTGTGCGGATTTGGCGAATGCCAGTGGACTGGATACCGCCCCATATACTGGCTTGGTCTCTCCTACCATGGCTACGGAGGAGGTAGCCTCATTTTATAATGGTGGTGCGAAGGGGCAGAGGTCCTGGACCTAAGCCTGCCCTCGGTGGCAGTCAAGACTAAAATCTTGACAGGTGCTTCAGCAGGGAGTTACCCCTCAAACGGCTTCTCTGGGCTTTAATGAAGCCCTTACGGACGTCCTGCTCGAGTTCTGGTCCAAGCCCTGCTCAGGGGCTCCTGTGAACAGGACAATTGCCTGCCGATATTGTTCTTCTCCCGGGGACCTGTTTCCTCACCCAACCCCAGAGAGCTTGGTGGTCCAAGCTTCCACTTCCTGTGCAAATTCTGGTTCAGTCAGTCAGTACAACTTTATTCGATCATTATAAAATAAGATCATAAAAGTACATAGGCAACATTAAGTTAAAATTCTTCTCCTAGGTGACATACAATAACATTTCATCATTTTTAAAAGAGTTGTATAAAAGAGGGTACAAAATTAATTCTAAGTTTCAGTATATACATATAAAAAAATACCGGATAAAATGTAGAATAAGACGGTGTGTAATTATAAAAAAAAAAATTTTTTTTTGTTTATACGGGGAGCTAAGGCAGAAAGTGCCAGAGAAAGTTATGATCCCAAAGACTTTCTTTTTTTCAAGCAGGCCCAAAGGAATGATGCTACTGAGAAGCACACTAGGTGGTCGGGTAATGATTTTAAGAAAAATAATGCGACCCTACACTGTTTAAAATTGTGGCTCTTTAAAATCGGTGCAATGTACTTTTTCCTTTCCTTGTGATAGTGACCACAGAAAAACAATAGATGTAGATCAGTTTGGGTGGAGTTCATATCGCAGGGACAATTAATCAAATCTGAGTGTTTAAACCTTTTCGATGGAAACCCTAGCATTAGTGGTATCAAATTTAAACGAAACCGCAGTAATATGAGTTTGTGTTACAGTATTGAAACTTCCTCTAAGTAGGGATATCCACCTTCTGAGATAGATAGAAGTGGTTGATAGGCCAGGGTTGACTGCTTCCTATAGTTCTTCTCCCTGCATGTGTATTGGCCTTCAGCATAAATGTGTCCACCAATCTTTGCCTTGACATCAGCCTACAAGCCATTGGATCCTTGAACAAATCTTTCAACCCCAACTCAGTCAATTCTTGCTTGACATAGTTTATCCATCTAATTCTCTTGTAGTTTTCCAATCTAAGGCAGTCTCTTATTATACTTTGTGTTAGGGGAACAGTGTTCCTCCGCCAGATGGAAAACCACAAGAGCAAAGGGGCCAATATGATTAAGTCCGTGATATATGGTAAACCCAACTCCAAGTGCAGTACATAGTTAGATGTTGACTGCGGGAGAGAAACCAGGGATTTAAAAAATTTATCCTCAATGGATTGTAATGGTTCAGGGTATGCCGAGCCCCAAACAACCGCTCCATAGGTGGCCGCGGACTTCGTTTTCGCATGATAGATATGCTTGACAACAGCTAGATGTTTCATGCCCATCCTAGACATAAATGCCTTTAGCGCTGCCAAGCTCCTCTCCATGCCCATGGCCCTTGCATCATCTTGGCGTGACCAGGTTTGGTTCTTATCAAAAAGTACCCCAAGATAGGGAAAAGACTCAACCACCTCAATTCTCCCTGTTTCCGTGTAGAGATGGGATGTTTTACCTCGTACACCGCCTATGATTGCAAAAGATTTTGACTGATTAACCTTCATGTCAAGGGAGTCCATGAAGTCCGCATAGGTGGTAATTAGACGTTGCAGCCCTATCCTTGTTCTGGCAATAAGGACTGCATCGTCTGCATATGCCAGAATTAGGAGCTGGATGGAATCAGACACAGGGAGATCGGGGGTTACGCCCAATAGGGCCTTCCCCACGCCGTTCGTATAGATGGAGAATAGGAACGGCGCAAGGACACAGCCCTACCTTACCCCCTTAAGATCTTAAAAGAACGGGTACATTCCCCGTTTTTTTCCATATCTGATCGATGCTGAAGAGTCAGAATATAGTTCCCGGATAAAATCAAATATTGGAGGGTCAATTCCCATCTCTTCCATAATATGCTAGAGCTTTGAGTGGGAAATACAGTCAAGCACTGCTGAAAGGTCCATAAAGACGAGATAAATTTTCCCACCCTTCGCCCTGGTATATTTATCAATAATCAATGAAAGGTTCAGACACTGATCTACAGTGCCTTTGCCCTGTTGAAACCCATACTGAGACTGCATTAGTATTTCCTTATCAACTACCAAGGCCTCTAGCCTAGATAAAAGCAGTCAACCCATGAGTTTCGCTGTGGTGTCTAAAAGCGAGATTGGCCTGTAATGTTTTGGGCTGCTCTTATCCCCCTTTTTAAGGATAGGAACAATTATACTTGTTTTCCATGGGGGGGGGGCTGCTATTGCTATATTGTTAAAAACATTGGTCAATAAAGGAGCCCAAAGGTCATAATTGTCCTGGAAAAAGTCTGTTGGGACCCCATCCAGACCAGGGGCTCTTCCTGCACTACATGCCGCTAGCCCCTTCCTAACCTCAATGAGCGAGAAAGACAAAGTTGCCCTCGTTCTGGGAGGTAGAACGGCTGGAATAACGGCAGGAGTGGGGGTGGGTGAAAAGATGTTGACAAAGTGCTCCACCCATTCCTCCTCGCCAACATTAGTGTCCAACGTGGGATCCGTATGGGTCTTAAAATAAGGTGAGTTGATTATGCCCCAAAACTCTCTGCTATTGCCCGACGTAGTTGCCTGGGCAAGCCTTTCCCAAATCTCCTGTTGTATATGCATTTCCTTCGTGTTCTCGTGCTTGCACGCACGCTTTATGTATTGTATGTTTCCTTTTGAATCTCCTGGCACGATCATGATGTTCTAGAATAGGACATCTGATCGGGCCAGTGAACCGAGAGAGTCAGTTTCCTGGAGCCTGGCGTTGCCGGTGGAGTTGTTACCGGTGGTGTTTCTGTTTGAGAATAAACCTCTCTTCAATCGCAAATTGCTTCAGATTTCTACTTAACAATTGGCGACGAGCTGATGAAAGAAGCACCATCTTCACGAACCTTACGTGTGAATTATTTCATCCTATTTACGGATTTCTTGGACCTTGTTCTTTTCTACAAATAATTTTGGGAAACTCCTTTTTACTAATTCATCAATTTATTATTCTGAAGATTTTCTGCATACTCTACTTTTAAAATCCTTTGGGAATCTACTTGAGTGGTTTTCAGGATTGCATCCGTTTCCAATAACTACTTTCAGGTAACACTTCGAGCTTATTTTTTTGTGAATTGCCAGTGTCTACTTTTAAGTTTGTTTTGGAAGGATGTGTCAAAAACCGTGTTGATTTTTGCAGCTACTTAGCGGACCAATTTTCAACGTTTTACACTCCTCGCATCTTTTATTTTTCTTCAAAACGATGAAACGTTCCACTTACCAGTGAGTCTTTGTGTTCCGTAACAGAACTTTAAACGCTTTTCCTTCTCTTGTGGAATTTACTGCCTGCATCTGACTCGGAAGTGGAATTTCTTCTCTTCAACAATCTTCTATGCTGTGACGTTATCACGTCCAACACGCAATTCTACTGCGCATTTGCATTATTCAACGTTACCCTGGTTACCAAAACGTCTGCGCATTACGTCCTACGCGCAAGGTCTTTCATTTTTTTTTTTTTATGTACTACAACGTTACCTAGGTAACCAACTCTTCACGTATTTCTTCGCACAAGCTATTTCACGCATTGCAGTTACACGCTTCAAGATTACAAAGCAACAACTTTTCTCAAAGAGTTTTCTTTAGATTGTTTTGTCATTCGCCGAAGAGAATCCCTTTCAATTCGAAACGGTACTGTTCATTATTTTCTCTTCACTTTCATTTTGATTGCTCTGCTTAATTACTTCTAGGTACTACACAGGGTGAAGAACGGACACTCCTACTTTCCGTATCTGTTTTCAGTGAACAATTCCCTGTACATAATTTTATCTACTGATCTCCGCCGGAAGGAATTTCATTTAACTGTTTTCTTTGTGTTTTTTTTTCTTTTCTTTTAAAATGTGTGCTCAAGGATACACACTTGCTCCATCTCCTCCCTCAGTATTCTCTCCCTTTTTCTTCTAGCCAGTTTATACTGGGTGCGGAGATTGGCAATCAGTACCCGATCTCGTGGTCGAGTTTTAAGAGCGATGGTAAGGGCTTTCCTGGCCTTGACACAGGGAGTGTAAAACCATTGTTTGTGTTTAGTACTCTTCCATTTCCTTGGCAGGTAAGAGCCGCCTTTATGTGCTCTAGAAGTCCGTAAAGGATAAGACCAGGGTTGTTGGCGCTAAACCTAGGTCTAGACACCTACCAATACTATTTTGAATAGTTATTATTACAGGAATAAATTTGGGCTTGTCAATTTGAGCCCATTTTAATTGATAACCGATCTCCCTATATTGACTAGGAAAAATGGCTATCAATGGCCCAACCTTCTCTCTAAAATTCAAGGTCATTACAGCAGTTAAAATAGCGTGATTGCTAAAGCAATTAAATTGAGCATCTGTATTACTGAAACTACCCTCGATGGCGGTAGAAACCAATATAAAATCGATCATGGACTCATGAGCATAGCGAGAAAAAGTTTTCAGGGGAGAATCCTCCAAGTTATTCCAGATATTGACTATGGTCAATTTCCTAGTAAACAAGGTCATATTAAGGCTAGTGCCATAATTACAATGGGAGAAATGAGAGGCGGGATTGCCCATCAATTCAACCAGACCGCATAAATTGTCTTGATTATGGTTACATGGGTGAATATTAAAATCTCCCATCCAGATTATAGTATGTACCTCATCTTTCTTTTTACATTTTAATGCCTCGTCAATTGACATATTAACCTCCTCTACGACCGTGTGCATTTTTGGACCGAAATTGTTATAGAAATTTATCAAAATCCAAATGCCTACCTTAGGGAACTCCAAAACAAGGAAGTGAAAGAAAGGGCTTCTATCATCGAACTTCCTTATTTTCAGTGACAGTGTATTTGGTATTAAAGTTAGTAGATCCCCCCCTCCCCTTCGGCCTCCCTGCAGCTGATGGCGAGGCCATTGTCTGAAAGGAACGGTAGCCATTAAAGAAAACCGGCTCCAAGGCCCACTTTTCCTGAAAGCAGGTAATATCACTTTCCTGCCAAAAATTTTGCCAATGTACGTTGGCCAATTTCTTCCTAATACCAGCCATGTTCCAAGAGCTTATTTTAAATAAGCTATTTTGTCATTATGTTTAAGGGGAACCGGAACAGTGGTGTGGATAGAGAGTACTCTGGGACAGACTCCTTGGATGTAGAAGGGGATAGTCAGTCGCAACGATCTAAGTCAAAGTAGGGCGTACCTATTTGCAATACTGACTCCTGCCCCTACATCAACGATGTTCCTCTCAGTTATGGACCTCACTGGACCACCCATTGAAGTCACTCTGGGACCTTGGAGGCGAAGTTGGGGAGGGTTGTAAAAGTAGTCTAAAGAGAGACCCTCAATCTGCGTATCCCTCGGGGGGGGGGGGGGTGTCTGTGTAGTTGATCTAAAATATATCTCAGTGCAAAGTGGTTATTAAAATGTATCACTTCAGTCACCCTCGAACAATTTCCTAGATGGGCCCAGCCAACCAACCCTTCTCGCCATGATCATTTGTCTGGCCAATGGAGGACCACCTTTGTCCTTAATGTGGCGAGACAACCAGTGTAATGATTTGTCCATTAGTTGACCCGTGGACTCATACTGACCCTCCCTCAGAGTCGGGACATCCCCCAAAACTAATAAACTAATATAAGGGGAGCTGGAGGCAGGTGAAGCGTCTGATGTGTGATACCCGGGGGACCCTCATTGGTCTCCTCGCTGGATTCGTGCTGACCTGTGTGATTATTGTTCTCTCTAGCCCCTCTACCCTCTCGTAAATTTTCCCGTGAGTTGGTCGCTGACCTAATCTTACCATTTCTAAGCAATGGGTGTACGGTCTTATCTACCCCAGGAGTGGTGGGATAAACATTACGAGATGTATCGGGGATTTGTGAGGGCATAAAATCCAAAAAACCCAGATTAGTTCTTAAGTTACTTGAGTTATTCTCTGTAACGCGCTTCTCAGAGGCTCTCAGTGTTGCGGACCCCCGTCCAATCCCCGCGCTCTCAATAATTTTGAGTCTCTCCTCAATTTGTGTTAGTTTAAATAAGAGTGGTTCCAGGAGCGTAGCAATCAAAGTCTCCAGTCTTTTCCAAGTGTCGTCATCAAGCGTCCCTGGGGTCTTTGTTATAGTTGGTATAATACTCCCCTTTGGGGTTTGACCGGGCCCAGTGCCTCCAATCCCTCTGGATTTACCTGGACGAGCAGGTTTTAGCGACTTTTGTTTTTGAGGTCCTCCAGTTTTCCTCTTTTTAACCGGTGGCTCACTGTTATTAACAGATTGAGATTTGGCAGCCTGTCCTCTAGTGACAATATTGGGGCCCATTATTACTTCCACTAAAGCGGAGGGTGGAACTACCGGTGCAGGAGACGGAGAAGCGGTGGGCAAGATTTGGGAGGTGTTTAAAATTTCGCCCGCCACAGCAATACTGCCGAGGGAAGAGCGCTTTTGAGAAATAAGAGATCCCAGCGAAAGTCGTCTTTCCGCTAACTCGATCTCATGTGTAAGGACCGACTCCGCCCTTGTTAAAAAAGCATCCAAAGTCCCTGCAGTTCCTCTCCCAGGTTGATCACAGAAGCCCTTCCGTTTGGCCATTTTTTTTACCCCAGCTGGAGACAGAAAGAGTGGGGAGGGTCCCAAAGAAAGTAAGGGCTCAGTACCTTATAGTGGAGTCCGCGGCAGATCTCGAGAGGTCTCAGAGGCCAAATCTTAGGGGGGTGGCCCAGCCTCCTCTGGGCGTAGACAGGCCCGAACTTGGCCCGGGCACGCCCGCGCGCGTCCCGCGCTGCGGGAGCCCCGAGATGTTTTTATGCACCTCCGGGCGCTGGGAAGCAACGTTGGCGCCTCCTGGCGCTTGGGCTTGTGGGGATTGAAGTCCCCAGGTGAAGTGCGGCATGCAGCTGAGAAGAGCTACCGCACTGCGGGAGCCCCGAGATGTTTTTATGCACCTCCGGGCACTGGGAAGCAACGTTGGCGCCTCCTGGCACTTGGGCTTGTGGGGATTGAAGTCCCCAGGTGAAGTGCGCCGTGCAGCTGAGAATAGCTCCCTGGTTCACTCCCTACCACTCCACCGGGTAGGGTATCCAAAAGGCTGAACACCTTAGGCAAGAAAATGTTTTCTTTCGCCAGCCTGGCACTGCAGTCCGTGAACACCAGGTGTCTTTTGGGCCGCTACTCCCATTCCCTTTGGATTTTGGTTGCGCAGGTGCTGCCCACGGTCCCAGAGGAGGCCTGGGCCATACCCTCCCAAGCTATGACAGACAGGAGAGAGACAGCTAAGTTCACGTTCCACTGTGGGTTGGACACGATCAACTCGCTAGGGGGAGTGGTTTCTTCGTGAGTGGCCTTATGGCAACATGCCTGGCTGAGAATGACTGGCTTGTCAGGGGATCTCCAAGACTCGCTTACGGACATGCCCTTTGATGGCTCCCTTCTCTTCGGAGACTATGCGGGCTCAGCACTGGAGCGCTTCATGGATAGCAAAGCTTTGGCCAGGTCCTTGGGCCTTTTTATGGCCCCTCACCAACCCCAGTCCACCTTCCTATTCTTTCGTGGCCATGGAAGAGGTTTCCAGCCTCCTCTTTACCTGCCCAGCCACCAAGCCACGCAAGCTCCCCAGCCTCTGCATAGGCAAGGACGTGGTACCCACAGACCCCGTGGGTCAGGCAGCCAGAGGTGGGACCAGCCCACCACCCCATGGCAGTGCAGCCTCCGAACTCCTTTAGTTTGCCCTCAGACCATCATGGGCAACCATTGTGAAGTAGGACTGGGTTCTCCAGATTGCCTGAAGGGCTACTCCCTCCCCTTCATAACTACCCCTCTACCCGGGCCACCTACTTGTGACAGGCTGACCGAGGACCATTGTAGGAGAGTGGAGTATCTGAAAGAAACACGTAGTGATAGATTCCTTACCTTAGAATATCCCCAGGCGTCAGTCTGGATCCGGAAAGTTTTCGTCAGCAGTACCCCTGCATGTCGGAAGGTGGCATTGTGCGGCTCTGCGTCCGTCATAGGCGTCGTGATCGCCGGGATGACGTCGCGGCAGCTACTTAGACGCCGCCCTCGCGCGCTGGCGTCAGTTCTTTTTCCGCGCCAGCAAGCGCAGATCCAGAGAGAGCGGTACCCCCAGTCTTTTTTGACTGAGTTTTTGGAGATTTTTTGTCTCAGCTTTTTGAGTCGATCGACTCCTGGTGCAGTTGGGATGCCCGGGTTTAAGTCTTGCGAGGACTGTCATCGGATGATGTCGGTGACGGACCCGCACCGCGTGTGTCTCTTCTGCCTGGGGTGCGACCACGACCCCTAGTCGTGCCCCGACTGCCGGTCCATGGCACCGAAGTCTTTGCGGGAGCGGTCCCGAAAGCTGCTTGAAGCCCGGCAGTCGGCTCCGTGCCGTAAAATGTCCCTGTCCAGAGGGAGGTCGAGGGACCGGTTGCGGAGCCACCACCATCGGAAGTCGTCCGAATCAAAGTCTTCGCACTCGGGGGGTCAGGTAAGGCGAAGCGCCAAAAGAAGTCGAAGAAACGCCATCGTTTCCCGGCTTCCCATCACCAGTCGCGCGACTTGGCTGAGGGTCCGGGTGGTACCACCCCCGCGGCTCCGGCGGAGCCTACGCAGTCGCCGGTGACCTACCCGCCCTTCCCGGGTTCATCGGCGACTCCGGCCCAGGTACAGGAATTCCTGTCCGCTATGGCTCGCCTATTTGGGCCGTCGGGCCCCTCCGGTGCGCCTTTGGGCCCCGAGGGCCCGACTGGGAGTCCACGCCCTTTGACGCCGGTGGCTCCGGCATCATCGTCGGCCTCGGCACCGCAGGACTCCCGTGGATCCCGGTCGACGCCGGTTGACCTCGTGACACCTCCACCGACGTCGACCCCACCGGCACCACGTTTCGCGTCGCCCGGCGCGCCGGACGACGTCGTCCCCGGTTTCAGCCCCGAAGTGGAGACTGTGCCGGAACGGTGTCGACCCCCGATTCCGACGCCGTTTGGGAATCTGTTTCCCTATCTCCATCCTCCTCCTTTTAGGCCTGTACAACAGCATGAGGAGGAAGGGGAGAACTGGGAGGGGTCTGAGCACCCTCTCGCTGCTCAATGCGAGTATGACCCGGACTGGGCAGAGGAGTTGGGGGACGCCAGTGGTCTGGACACCTCTCCAGACCTTGGCATGCTGTCTCATCCTACCGTGGCTACGGAGGAGGGTGCTTCTTTTTCTGTGGTGTTGCGTAGGGCAGCCGAGGCACTCCACCTCGAGCTACCTACTGTGGCCGTCGGGACTAACCTCCTGACTGAAGTGCTTCAGCCAGCAGTCACCTCTGCGGAACCACTGCTGCCCTTTAATGACGCACTTTCGGACGTTCTTTTGGGCTCCTGGTCCAGGCCCAACACAGGGGCTCCTGTGGACAGGAACGTGGCCCGACGCCATCGCCCGGCCCTGGGCGACCCCATCTTTCTCTCCCAACACCCCACCCCTGAGAGCTTGGTTGTCCAAGCCTCCGCTTCCCCAAGCGCATTCCCTTCCGCCCCCCGGACAGGGAATCCAAGAGACTGGAACAGTTTGGGAAGAAGGTTTTTTCTTCCACCAGTCTAGGGCTGCGGTCTGTGAACACCGCATGCCTCTTGGGCCGTTATTCTCACTCCCTGTGTGATACGGTGGCGCAGGTGCTGCCTCAGTGTCCGAAGGAGGCTCGGACACTACTCTCCCAGGCTATTGCTGAGGGGAGGGATGCAGCCAAGTTCACGATCCGTTGTGGCCTTGACACCGCCGACTCGCTGGGCAGGGCGATTTCCATGACAGTGGCGCTCCGCCGCCACGCCTGGCTGAGAACTGGCTTCTCGGGGGATGTCCAAAACACTTTGATGGACATGCCCTTTGATGGCATTCGCCTCTTTGGCAACAAGGCAGACAGTGCTTTGGAGAGATTTAAGGGCTCACGGGCTACGGCCAAGTCCTTGGGCCTTTTGGCTACACGGCCTCTTCTGCCTTTCGCTCCTTTCGTGCTCGCGGAAGGGGCAACCCACCACGTTCGCAACAGAGCCACAGGCCGGCGCAACAGTCCACGCGCAGCCGCGGACGTGGGTACTGCCGCGGCGGTTCAGGGGGCCAGCGGACGGGTCAGTCCACCACCTCTCCAGCCACCACTGCCTCCAAACCTTGCTAGTCCGACCTTTCAGCCCCACCAAACGCCAGTGGGTGGCAGGTTTCGCCATCACCTCCCCCACTGGCGCACCATCACGTTGGACAGGTGGGTTTTACAGATAGTCCAAAGGGGCTACTCCCTCCCCTTCGAGACTACCCCTCCAGCCATGCCACCTCAATACCACCGCATGTCGGGGGATCACTTGGCACTTCTCCAGCAGGAAGTTGTGGCCCTCTTGGCCAAGGGGGCCATAGAGCGCGTTCCAATGCCAGAAGTAGGTCGTGGTTGTTATTCCCACTACTTTCTGATTCCAAAGAAGGACAAGGGCCTGGGCCTATCTTGGACCTTCGGAACGTCAATCTCTTCCTCCGGAAGGAGAAGTTTAAGATGCTCACACTTGCTCAGGTCTCGTCTGCCCTAGACCCACAAGACTGGATGGTAGCGTTGGACTTGCAGGACGCTTACTTTCAAATCCCCGTCCTGCCGGCCCACCGGCGTTACCTGCGGTTCACGGTAGGCCACGAGCATTTTCAGTTCACCGTGCTTCCTTTCGGCCTTACCAGCGCCCCTCGGGTGTTCACGAAAGTGATGGCGGTGGTCGCAGCTCATCTGTGCAGATCAGGGGTTTCAGTCTTCCCCCTATCTCGACGACTGGTTGTTGAAGGCGGGCTCGCCCCAGGCAGTCGTCTCCCACCTCCAGACTACGGCCGGCCTCCTGCATTTGCTGGGGTTCTCCATCAACGTGCCGAAGTCGCACCTGATTCCCTCTCAGGAGCTCCTCTTCATCGGAGCAGTTCTGGACACAGTGCAATTTCGGGTCTATCCTCCCAAACAGCGAGTCCGGGATATTCGGGCTATGATTCCAATCTTTCAGCCCTTATCCTGGGTTTCGGTCAGGATGACCTTGAGGCTGCTGGGCCTCATGGCTTCCTGCATCCTGCTAATCAATCATGCCAGATGGCATATGCGGGCTCTGCAGTGGGACCTGAAGTTCCAGTGGGCGCAGCATCAGGGGAATCTGTCCGACTACGTCCAGATCTCGAAGGGCACTGCAAGACAGTTGCAGTGGTGGCTCGCGAACCAGCATTGGGTCAGCGGCAGATCCCTCTCCCTTCCCCAACCGGAGCACACAGTGGTGACGGACGCATCCCTCCTGGGATGGGGCGGCCACATGGGAGAGGCGGAGATCAGAGGCCTCTGGTCTCCGGCGGAGTCCAAGCTCCATATAAACATTCTGGAGCTCCGGGCGATCCTACTTGCACTCAAAGCATTCCTTCCCTCTGTCAAGGGGAGAGTAGTGCAGGTGTTCACAGACAACACCACCGCCATGTGGTACTGCAACAAACGGGGCGGGGTCGTGGACCCTATGTCGGGAGGCTCTGCGCCTCTGGACATGGCTGGAACATCAGGGCATTTCCCTGGTGGTTCAACACCTGGCAGGTTCACTGAACGCCAGGGCGGACGAACTCAGCCGCAGGGGCATGATGGATCACGAATGGCGTCTTCACTCGGACGTGGCGCAAGGTCTCTTTCAACAGTGGGGAGAGCCTTGGTTAGATCTATTCGTCAGCAGTTCTGCGCGTTGGAATTTCCAAGGCGGCACTCGCTCTGCGATGCTTTTCGTCGCAAGTGGAGTTGCGGTCTATTGTACGCCTTTCCGCCTATACCACTTCTACCCAGAGTGCTGAAGATCAGACGCGACCGGGCCCAAGTCATTGTGGCTCCGGACTGGGCTCGAAGAGTTTGATATCCCGAGCTACTCAGTATGAGCGTGGATCCCCCGATCCGACTGCCTCTTCGGGAGGATCTTCTGTCGCAGCAGCAGGGGACGGTCCTCCACCCGAACCTGTCCGGCCTCCACCTCCTTGCGTGGAGATTGAGCGGCGACAGTTGATTCCATTTCACTTGCCTCCCGAAGTCTGTGATGTCATTCTGGCAGCCAGGCGTCCCTCCACTAAATCGGTATACGCCTGCAGGTGGAACAAATTTGTGGCATAGTGCACAGCAAAGGCTGTGGATCCACTTTCTGCCCCTCTTTCTGAGGTCCTACTGTTCCTTCTTTCTTTAGCCCAGCAGGGCTCTGCTCTGGGCACTATCAAGGGCTACCTTTCTGCAATTTCAGCCTTTCTCATGCTACCTGATCAGCCCTCTCTTTTCAAGTCCCCTATTGTAAATAGATTTCTCAAAGGCATTACTCACCTTTTCCCTCCTATTCAGTTTGTGATGCCACAGTGGGACTTGAATCTGGTTCTTACTTATTTGATGTGCGCTCCCTTTGAGCCGCTTCACAACTGTCCTCTTCGTTTATTAACCTTGAAGACTGCTTTCCTGGTTGCCATCGCCTCCGCTAGGCGCGTGAGTGAGCTCCAGGCTCTTTCATGTAAACCTCTTTTTCTGTCTGTTCATCCGGACAAGGTTGTGCTACGCACACGTCCATCCTTTTTGCCAAAGGTTGCTACTGCCTTCCATATCGGGCAAACTATCACCTTGCCCACTTTCTTTCTGCCTCCGCACCCTTCCAGAGAGGAAGAGAGGCTCCACCGTCTGGACCCAAAACGTGCGATCTCATTTTATCTCAACCGCACACAACAGTTCCGGGTGGATGACCAGCTCTTTGTTGGCTACGTAGGCGCCAAGAAAGGCCGGGCTGTACACAAGATGACTATCTCCCGCTGGGTTGTCTTGTGTATAAAAGCCTGCTATTCTCTGGCTAAAAAGGAGCCTCGGGTGGGGCCCATTCTACCAGGGCAACAGCAGCTACTACTGCATTGGGACGTGGTGTCCCCCTGCAAGACATCTGTCAGGCAGCCACGTGGGCCTCGCTGCACACTTTTACTAGGCATTATTGCCTTGACAGCCAAGTCCGGAGAGACAGCTTCTTTGGCCGTTCTGTTCTCTGTGACTTTCTGGTGTGATCTTAGTTCGCAGACCCACCACCGGGGTTGGTATTGCTGGCGTATCTATTCTAAGGTAAGGAATCTATCACTACGTGTTTCTTTCAGATGAACAAGTTACTTACCTTCGGTAACGATATATCTGTAAGAAACAGTAGTGATAGATTCCTTACCGCCCCACCCATCCTCCCCGTTCTGCGAACTGATTTCTAGGGTTAAGGTCATCCCTTTCAGGGCCCTAGTTTCAATGCACCAGTGGTCAGTATCTTGCATGGCTCTGCGTTCCTGGCACGGAAAGTCGTGTACAGAACTGACATCAGCGCGCGAGGGCGGCGTCTAAGTAGCTGCCGCGGCGTCATCCCGGCGATCACGACGCCTACGACGGACGCGGAGCCGCACAACGCCACCTTCCGACGCGCAGGGGTACTGCTGACAAACTTTCCGGATCCAGACTGACGCCTGGGGATATTCTAAGGTAAGGAATCTATCACTACTAATGTTTCTTACAGATATATCGTTACCGAAGGTAAGTAACTTGTTCATTACGTAGTGAGGCTGGTTAGGCATCACTATGTAATACTCACAATATCCCAAAGATGGTCCTTGGCTTCACAATAATAAATCCTTAGCTCAGTCCTGGTAGTGTGGCAAAGAGCAGTCGGGCTTTACTAGAGGAACATGTGTTAAGCAGTTCAGAGTCCCAACATGGATGATTAGAAATTGACACGACTCAAAAGAAATCCTACACCAATTTGTAAAAATAAAGCACATTTTTATATAAATTTAGACATCAAAACGAAGACAATAAGATAAGTATAACCGAAGTTATGGATTTTATGTTTACATTTCTTTATTGGTTTATCAACAGTAAAAATGAGAGGACAAGGCCAAACACAATTCTGAGGAGATACTTTTGTCATGGAAATGAACAAATACAGAAAAAAAGAAAGGAAAACCCCTGGAACGCTCCTCTCCCCCCAAAACCCTCTCGCCCCTCCCCCTGGGAGTCGCCCCCCATCCACCCAGGCACTAGATATGTGTGTAAACACCGCAGCTGCCTCTTAAGGTGCAGCTGGTGAAGGCTCTGAGAGTAGTAAAAGCTGTAGATACTTAGGACATGTAAGCTCACTGAATTCCGTGGTGAGCAGTCATAACGGGCGCCAAAGGTATGGGAACGAGGCCCCCTGATTGGGAAGGGAAAGAGATACGTTCCATGCCCCGTATATACCGTATGCGATGTAGCCATCCCACCTGGGTAGGAAGACGTCCGGACCCCCAGTATTCCAGGATATTCTGAAGGGCCGCTGTAGGAAAGTGGCTCTGTATATACTGCACCAAAGTAAGGTTCAGTGTGCACAGAGTCCCCAGTCCCCAGAGGTTTGGCAGAGGCTAAAGTTAGATATAACCTTACTCTCTAAAGTGGTAGCTTGGTCGAGCAGTAAGGCAGTATCAGAGGACAGTGTAAAGCATTTGTTGTACACACTCAGTCAGCAAATGAAGCCACACACTCAAGAACTGAACTCTAGGCCAATGGTTTGTATATAAAAAAAATATATGCTTGTTTTATTTTAGAACCAACAATAGGGTCAAAATATACTTTCTCAGTATGAGATGTTCTGGTTAGCCACCTTACAAATAGGCAATAGACTTGTTGGTGGTAATAATCACAGTTGGTGCAAGAGGCAACACAGGGTCAAATACAATGCAACATTGAGCTTAATGGAAAATTGTGATTAATTACAATTAATGACTTTGTAGGTTACTTTTCTAACCACAGGACTGGATCCTGGATTCAGTCCTGGGACACTTCCTGGAAACAGGTAAGAAAAAGCGTTTTGGTTATTGTAGTGATTTTTGAGGAATATTACTGTATTTCAAAAGTCGACACTTAGAAACTTTTCTGGGTAAAATTACCAATGTTATCCTATGGAAGGAAATGCAGTTTGCAAGCAAAGCAGGTTTACGTTACTTTTGTAATCCAGTGCTGGGTTCTCGGGTTCAGCACTGGGGTATCTAGCTAAAACAGGTAAGTAATTACGTTTGTATCGTTGGCACGATTTTTAAAGAATATTTGTAAAATGCAGAAATCGACACTTAGAAACTTTTTCAACAAAAGCAGGCAATGATATCCTATGAGAGGAATTTCGAGTTACTGGTAAGTACGGTAAAAATTACTTTTCATGGTTGGTACTAGTCTAAAAGAGGCAGTACTGACGTCTCTCCTGATAGCAGGTGAGTAGTTCGGAATTCGTTACTGTTGTGATTTTTAAACAATATTTTAGTATTTCAAAAGTAGACACTTAGAAGAAATTTCACAGAAAAACCAGTCAATGGATCCCTATGGAAGAAAATGGAGTTAGCGGTAAGTAACGTTGGGATTACTTTTTAGGGCCAGTGTTGGGCACCCCGGTCCAGCACTGGGGCCTCTTCTAATGCCAGGTGAGTATTTTCGTTTTCGTGACTCGGTTGATTTTAGGTGAATATTTTAAAGTTCCAAAACTCCACACTTAGAAGAAATTCCAGGTGCGAGCCAGTCAGTGTTACCCTATGGAAGAAAAGTGAGTTATCGGTCTTTGGGTAAGTACTCGACTGGCAGAGTTAAGGTTCTGGGCATAGACTCAGGGGTCCCCCAGTATCAGGTAAGTACAGTTGTTACACCCTCAGCGGCACAGGGGCGGCCGGGTGCAGAGTGAGTAGGCCCAATGTTATCCTATGGCAGGCAGGGGGCCTCGGGTTGGTGGCTGCTGGCAAGCAGGCCACGCGGCTGTGGGAGCTGGGCTCCTGGTCACTTGCCCAGGGCAAATGGGGAAGTAGGTTAGGGTAGAGGTTGCACTTCCAGGGGCACTCGGGCGGCTGGGTGCAGGGTGCTTTTGAGCCGTCGGGCGCTCAATGTTAACCAATGGAGATCTTGGACGGTGAAAAAAGGCTGCAGGCTCGGGGACGGTGATTCTTCAGGGGCGACCAACACTTTGGGAGGTAAGTTGGGGTCTTGGAGGATAGGTAGACACCCAGGAGTTGGGCACAGGGGGCCGTGGGGCGCCGGGTGCAGGGGTGTCTTTTGAGGTCGGGAAATCTTACCCCCTGCTGGTCGCGGTTGGAGGGGTCCCTTGTCCTGAGGCTGCAGGCGTCGTCTGGGTCGTCGAGGAGGGTCCTTGGGCACTGGATTCCAGGTCAGAATCGCCGGGGGGACGTCCTCAAAGTCTTGGTTCACTCAGGCACAGGCCGGGCTCGGCGGGTGCAGAGGGTGCAGGTTTCGCGGTTCCGTGCCAGGGCTGGGTCTTTTGGAGTTTGTTCTTTTGAGCAGTACCACTGCTCGTGGGAGTCCCTGGGTTGAAGGCTGTGGCACAGAAGTCAGGTCCTCCGGGGTTTTTGAGGTTGCTGAGGCCGGGGTTCCGCAGGAGCAGGTTCAGAGGTCGACAGGCCGGTAGGGCTGGGGCCAAGTCAGTTGTCGTCGCCTCCTTGTTAGCAGCTGCACGGCTGGTCTTCTTGCTTCGTCTTCTCTTCTTGTTTTTGGATTCGGGAACTGAGGAAGGAAGGTTCAGGGAGCCCCTAAATACTAAATTTAGGGGTGGTTACAGGTAGGTAAGGGCAGGGGCCAATGGGTCCCTTCCCTGGGGTGGGTACACCCCTATTCTGCTCCTCTCCAGTGGGAGGGGGCAGGAGCCTGTCCCTGGTTGGCTGGGTCCCCCCATCCTCAAGATGGCGGGGACTCGAGTTTGGGCTTCACCTCGTCTCCCCCACCTTAGGGGTGGAGTTGGCAGAGGTGGGCACAACCCATTTCCTGCCTCTGGTTTTCCCGCCGGTTCGCCCGCCAGAAGTGGGGGTAGAACCAGTGGGGACCAGTTTGCTGGAAGCAGCAAGTGGTCTGGGGAAGCTCCAAAGGCGGCAGGCCTTTGAAGCTCCCCCTGCCCATCCTGGGGGAGGAGGCTTTGGCACCTCGCCCCAGGATGCGCATTCTTTCAGGCCCCTGAGAGCAGAGGCTCTCGACCCAGGGGTCAGAAACATGTCTGGTGGTGGCAGCCTGGGCAGCCACTCAGTCCGGACACTGGAGGTCGGGTTGGTTTCAGGGGGCATCTCTAAGATGCCCTCTGGAGTGCGTTTTACATTAAATCCCACACTGGCATCAGTGGGGGTTTAATGGGCTAGAAGTTTGATACCAAACTTCTTAGTTTTCAGTGGGGCCATTATGGTGCTGTGGAGTTCGTAATGACAGACTCCCAGCACCATATACTCTTAATGGCAGCACTGCACTTACAATGCCCAAGAATGGACTTGGGCACTGTAGGGGCACAGGGCTCATGCCTCTATGCCCTCACCACTGGCATAGTGCACCCAGCTAGAGGGGTGGCTGACCTAGGCCAGGGCAGTGGCTTGTAGGCATGGCACACAGGGATGTGTGCCATGTGGACTCTTCGCTTTTGTTCTGCACCAAGACACGCAGCCTGCAAAGGCAGTGTGTGTGTGTAAAGGTACAGGGTCCCTAAGGGTGGCACAACAAGTGCTGCAGCCCTTAGGGGCCTTCCCTGGTCACAGTGCCCTGGGTACCCATGGTACCATTTACCAGGGGCTGACCTGTGGCCAGGGATGCCAATTGGGTGTAGGTATCAATGCAGTTTTAGGGAAGGAACACAGGCCCTGGGTACCTGGTTGGCAGGAGCCCAGGGCACACTCAGTCAAAGCACATCAGCATTTCAGCAAAAAGTGGGGGCATACCATGCAAGAAAGATGGCACTTTCTCACACAACCCCCCCCCCCCAAACGAAAGATGATGAGACTAACCTTGCCCTAGGGAGTCTTCATTGTCTAAGTGGAAGAACCTGGAAAGGCCATCTGCATTGGCATGGGCAGTGCCAGGTCTGTGTTCCACTTCAAAGTCCATTCCCTGTAGGGAGATGGACCACCTCAACAGTTTTGGATTTTCTCCTTTCATTTGCATTAGCCACCTGAGAGGTCTGTGGTCAGTTTGAACAAGGAAGTGAGTCCCAAACAGGTAGGGCCTCAGCTTCTTCAGGGACCAAACCACAGCAAAGGCCTCCCTCTCAATGGCACTCCAACGCTGCTCCCTGGGGAGAAGCCTTCTGCTTATAAAAGCAACAGGTTGGTCTTGGCCTTCATCATTGGTCTGGGATAGGACCGCTCCTATCCCCAGCTCAGAGGCATCAGTTTGCACAATGAACTGCTTGGCATAATCTGGTGCTTTTAGAATTGGTGCTGAGCACATTGCTTCTTTTAGAGTGTCAAAAGCCTTTTGGCAACAGGCTGTCCAGTTTACTTTCTTTGGCATCTTCTTGGAGGTGAGTTCTGTGAGGGGAGTCACAATGGACCCATATCCCTTCACAAACCTCCTGTAGTACCCAGTCAAGCCAAGGAATGCCCTGACTTGGGTCTGAGTTGTTGGAGCTGCCCAGTCCAGGATGGCCTGGATCTTGGGCTGTAAGGGTTGTACCTGGCCTCCACCAACCAGGTGGCCCAAGTACACCACAGTGCCCTGCCCTATCTGGCATTTGGATGCCTTGATAGATAGGCCTGCAGTTTGCAGAGCCTTTAACACCTTCCCAAGGTGGATCAGGTGATCCTGCCAGGTGGAACTGAAGACAGCAATATCATCAAGATAGGCTGCACTAAAGGACTCCAACCCAGCAAGGACTTGATTCACCAACCTCTGGAAGGTGGCAGGGGCATTCTTTAAACCAAAGGGCATAACAGTGAACTGAAAATGCCCATCAGGTGTAGAGAATGCTGTTTTCTCTTTGGCTCCTGGGGCCATGCCAATCTGCCAGTACCCTGCAGTTAAGTCAAAGGTACTCAGGTATTTGGCTGCACCCAATCTGTCTATCAGTTCATCAGCTCTTGGGATAGGGTGTGCATCTGTCTTGGTGACAGAGTTGAGACCTCTATAGTCCACACAAAACCTCATCTCTCTCTTTTCACCCTGTTGATGGGGTTTGGGGACCAGAACCACTGGGCTAGCCCAAGGGCTCTCAGAGGGCTCAATAACCCCCAGCTCCAGCATCTTGCTGACTTCAGCTCTGATGCTTTCCTTAACTTGGTCTGACTGACGATAGATCTTGTTTTTGACAGGTGCACTGTCACCAGTGTCCACATCATGGGTACACCAGTTTGTCAGACCAGGGGTCAAGGAAAAGAGCCCAGCATACTGCTGCAAGACTTGCTTGCAGTCAGTCTGCTGTTGGGCAGTGAGGGTGTCTGAAAAGACAACTCCATCTGCTGACCCATCTTTTGGGCTGTGGGAGAGGAGATCAGGGAGAGGTTCACTTTCAGCTTCCTGCTCCTCATCTGTCACCATCAGCATGGTGATGTCAGCCCTGTCATTGTAGAGTTTTAGGCGGTTCACATGGATAACCCTTTTGGGTGTCCTGCTTGTGCCCAGGTCAACCAAGTAGGTGACCTCACTCTTTTTCTCTAGGATAGGGTAAGGGCCACTCCATCTGTCCTGGAGTGCCCTTGGTGCCACTGGCTCCAAAACCCATACCTGTTGCCCAGGTTGAAATTCAACCAGTGCAGCTTTTTGGTCATACCAGTGCTTCTGAAGCTCCTGGCTGGCCTCAAGATTCTTGGATGCCTTTTCCATGTACTCAGCCATTCTGGACCTTAGGCCAAGCACATAGTCCACAATGTCTTGTTTGGGTTCTTGGAGAGGTCTCTCCCAGCCCTCCTTCACAAGACAGAGTGGTCCCCTCACAGGATGGCCAAACAGAAGTTCAAAGGGTGAGAAACCTACTCCCTTCTGTGGCACTTCTCTGTAAGCGAAAAGCAGGCATGGTAGTAGGACATCCCATCTCCTTTTGAGTTTTTCAGGGAGTCCCATGATCATGCCTTTCAATGTCTTGTTGAATCTCTCAACAAGGCCATTGGTTTGTGGATGGTAGGGTGTAGTAAACTTGTACTGCACCCCACACTCCTTCCACATGTGGGTCAGGTAAGCAGACATGAAGTTGGAACCTCTGTCTGAAACCACCTCCTTAGGAAACCCTACCCTGGTGAAGACACCAATGAGGGCCTTGGCTACTGCAGGAGCTGTAGTAGTCCTAAGGGGAATAGCCTCAGGATACCTAGTGGCATGATCCACTACCACCAGTATGAACTTGTTCCCTGAGGCTGTGGGAGGTTCCAGTGGACCCACTATGTCCACACCTACCCTTTCAAAGGGAACCCCCACCACAGGTAGTGGTATCAGGGGGCCTTTGGATGGCCACCTGTCTTGCCACTGGCTTGACAGGTAACACAGGAGCTGACAAACTCCTTCACCTTTTGGTGCATCTGGGGCCAGTAAAAGTGGCTAACTAGCCTTTCCCAAGTTTTGGTTTGGCCCAGATGTCCAGCTAGGGGGATGTCATGAGCCAAAGTTAGGAGGAACTCCCTGTACTTCTGGGGCACTACCACTCTCCTGGTGGCTCCAGGATTGGGGTCTTTTGCCTCAGTGTACAGTAGTCCCTCTTCCCAATAGACTCTGTGGGTACTACTGACATCTCCCTTGGCTTCTGAAACAGCTTGCTGCCTCAGGCTGTCAAGAGTGGGACAGTCTTGCTGTCCTTGGCACAGCTCTTCCCTAGAGGGTCCCCCTGGGCCCAAGAGTTCAACCTGGTAAGGGTCAAGCTCCAGGGGCTCAGTTCCCTCTGGGGTGTCCAGGTTCTCTCCCTGAGGAGAGGGGTCCTGCTCTTGTGGCTGTGTAGAAGCTGGTCCCCCAGTCTTCTTTCCTTTTCTCTTGGTAGGTTGGGCCATCATTTCAGGCTCCAACACTATTTCTTCACCCTGCCTTTTGCTCTGTGCTCTTGTTTTTACACACACCAATTCAGGGATGCCCAGCATGGCTGCATGGGCCTTTAGCTCAACCTCTGCCCAGGCTGAGGTTTCCAGATCATTGCCTAGCAGACATGCAGCTGGTAACTTCTGAGAGACCACTACCTGCTTCAGGCCAGTAACCCCCCCCCAGCCTAATGTCACCATGGCCATGGGATGACTAGTGGTGACACTGTCAGCATTGGTGACCGGGTAGGTTTTCCCAATCAAGTATTGCTCAGGGGAAACCAGTGTGTCCCTCACCATAGTGACACTGGCACCTGTATCCCTCAGAGCTTCTACCCTAGTTCCATTCACCCAGGGGTATTGTAAATATTTCTTCAAGTTGGGTGGCCACACAGCTACAGTGGCAAACTCCACTTCCCCTAGTGAGACGAGACTCGCCTGAGTGTGTCCCCAGATTTGCTCAGGGCACTCTTCTGATCCCATCTGTAGACTGGCTGCCCCAGGAGTAGCTGTACTGGGTGCCTTAGGGGCTTTGTTGTGGGGGCAAGATTTATCTATAGTTAGGTGTCCTAACTTCTTACAGTTATTACACCAGGCCTTTAAGGGATCAAAGTTCTTCCCCCTATAGGGTTGAGGCACATAGGGAGTAGTTTGGGACCCACCCCCAGAACAGGTTTTTGGGGCCCTTTGGAAGACTCAGACTTCTTATCTTGGGGATTCTCACCACCTTTCCCCTGGGGAGGTTTGGTGACCACCTTCTTTTGGTCACCCCCAGTGGTTGTCCTTGTCACCCTAGTCTTGACCCAGTGGTCTGCCTTCTTTCCCAATTCTTGGGGAGAAATTAAACCTAGGTCTACCAAATGCTGATGCAGCTTTTCATTTGTGCAGTTACTTAATATATGTTCCTTCATGAACAAATTGTACAATCCAGTAAAATCCTGCACACCATGTCCAGCTAACCACCCATCCAGTGTCTTTACTGAGAAGTCCACGAAGTCAATCCAGGACTGGGTCTGGGTTTTTTGAGCTCCCCTGAATCTAATTCTATACTCCTCAGTAGTGAATCCAAATCCCTCAATCAGAGTCTTCCTCATGAGGTCATAGGACCCTGCATCTGGCCCAGAGAGGGTCAGAAGCCTGTCTCTGCAGTTACCAGAGAACAGTTCCCACAGGAGTGCCCCCCAGAGAGGTTTCTTCACCCTTCTTATTTCACAAGCCCTCTCAAAGGCTGTGAACCATTTGGTGATGTCATCACCCTCCTCATATTTAGGGACAATCCCTTTGGGGATTTTAGGATCATAGGATTCCTCCTTATCCTTATTATTGGTATTGCTGCCACCATTGATGGGTGCTAAACCCATCTCTTTTCTTTCTTTCCTTCTCTAGAGCCAGGAGTCTGGTCTCTAGGTCCAGTCTTTTGGCCAACTTTGCTAAAAAGTTGTCCTCTTCCCTGAGGCTGTCCTCAGGGTCCTCTCTGAGACCTGAACCACCTATGTGGCCTCTAGGTCCCCAGAGGTCTATTCTTGGAGTTAAGGGTGCAGGGACCCTTTCTTCCCTAGGCAGTGGTGGAGGTGGGTTACCATCCCCATCCTTCTCCCTCCTTTCCTCCTCTGCTGGGTCATCACCATGCTCAGAGGGGTGGGCCTTAGCATACTCAGCCAGGAGCTCCTGGAGCCCTTGTTTGGTTGGATGCTGGCCCATTGGTATATCTTTAAGTTTGCATAAGGACCTTATCTCTTTGAAAGACAAATGAAGATAAGGGGTGAGGTCGAGCTCCTCAACCAGTTCCTGTATGTCATTATTATCTTCACTAATAGCTGGGTTCTTGTCTTGAGACATTTTAACAAAAAGTTCTAACCCCTCTACCCTTGACTATAGTGACTTTTTATTTTCTAAGATGCTAAAGGGGCTTAAGCAAGGCCCTAACAAGACTTTTAGTAATTTGGTATAAAAAAATGCCAATTTAAAAAACAAATCAGAATTCTAAAGGCAATTTAAGAGTTCTGTCGTGTGATCAGGTGGTACCCAAGTAGTCCAACAAATGCAAGTTTGTATCCCACCGCTGATCCACCAATGTAGGAAAGTGGCTCTGTATATACTGCACCAAAGTAAGGTTCAGTGTGCACAGAGTCCCCAGTCCCCAGAGGTTTGGCAGAGGCTAAAGTTAGATATAACCTTACTCTCTAAAGTGGTAGCTTGGTCGAGCAGTAAGGCAGTATCAGAGGACAGTGTAAAGCATTTGTTGTACACACTCAGTCAGCAAATGAAGCCACACACTCAAGAACTGAACTCTAGGCCAATGGTTTGTATATAAAAAAATATATGCTTGTTTTATTTTAGAACCAACAATAGGGTCAAAATATACTTTCTCAGTATGAGATGTTCTGGTTAGCCACCTTACAAATAGGCAATAGACTTGTTGGTGGTAATAATCACAGTTGGTGCAAGAGGCAACACAGGGTCAAATACAATGCAACATTGAGCTTAATGGAAAATTGTGATTAATTACAATTAATGACTTTGTAGGTTACTTTTCTAACCACAGGACTGGATCCTGGATTCAGTCCTGGGACACTTCCTGGAAACAGGTAAGAAAAAGCGTTTTGGTTATTGTAGTGATTTTTGAGGAATATTACTGTATTTCAAAAGTCGACACTTAGAAACTTTTCTGGGTAAAATTACCAATGTTATCCTATGGAAGGAAATGCAGTTTGCAAGCAAAGCAGGTTTACGTTACTTTTGTAATCCAGTGCTGGGTTCTCGGGTTCAGCACTGGGGTATCTAGCTAAAACAGGTAAGTAATTACGTTTGTATCGTTGGCACGATTTTTAAAGAATATTTGTAAAATGCAGAAATCGACACTTAGAAACTTTTTCAACAAAAGCAGGCAATGATATCCTATGAGAGGAATTTCGAGTTACTGGTAAGTACGGTAAAAATTACTTTTCATGGTTGGTACTAGTCTAAAAGAGGCAGTACTGACGTCTCTCCTGATAGCAGGTGAGTAGTTCGGAATTCGTTACTGTTGTGATTTTTAAACAATATTTTAGTATTTCAAAAGTAGACACTTAGAAGAAATTTCACAGAAAACCAGTCAATGGATCCCTATGGAAGAAAATGGAGTTAGCGGTAAGTAACGTTGGGATTACTTTTTAGGGCCAGTGTTGGGCACCCCGGTCCAGCACTGGGGCCTCTTCTAATGCCAGGTGAGTATTTTCGTTTTCGTGACTCGGTTGATTTTAGGTGAATATTTTAAAGTTCCAAAACTCCACACTTAGAAGAAATTCCAGGTGCGAGCCAGTCAGTGTTACCCTATGGAAGAAAAGTGAGTTATCGGTCTTTGGGTAAGTACTCGACTGGCAGAGTTAAGGTTCTGGGCATAGACTCAGGGGTCCCCCAGTATCAGGTAAGTACAGTTGTTACACCCTCAGCGGCACAGGGGCGGCCGGGTGCAGAGTGAGTAGGCCCAATGTTATCCTATGGCAGGCAGGGGGCCTCGGGTTGGTGGCTGCTGGCAAGCAGGCCACGCGGCTGTGGGAGCTGGGCTCCTGGTCACTTGCCCAGGGCAAATGGGGAAGTAGGTTAGGGTAGAGGTTGCACTTCCAGGGGCACTCGGGCGGCTGGGTGCAGGGTGCTTTTGAGCCGTCGGGCGCTCAATGTTAACCAATGGAGATCTTGGACGGTGAAAAAAGGCTGCAGGCTCGGGGACGGTGATTCTTCAGGGGCGACCAACACTTTGGGAGGTAAGTTGGGGTCTTGGAGGATAGGTAGACACCCAGGAGTTGGGCACAGGGGGCCGTGGGGCGCCGGGTGCAGGGGTGTCTTTTGAGGTCGGGAAATCTTACCCCCTGCTGGTCGAGGGTTGGAGGGGTCCCTTGTCCTGAGGCTGCAGGCGTCGTCTGGGTCGTCGAGGAGGGTCCTTGGGCACTGGATTCCAGGTCAGAATCGCCGGGGGGACGTCCTCAAAGTCTTGGTTCACTCAGGCACAGGCCGGGCTCGGCGGGTGCAGAGGGTGCAGGTTTCGCGGTTCCGTGCCAGGGCTGGGTCTTTTGGAGTTTGTTCTTTTGAGCAGTACCACTGCTCGTGGGAGTCCCTGGGTTGAAGGCTGTGGCACAGAAGTCAGGTCCTCCGGGGTTTTTGAGGTTGCTGAGGCCGGGGTTCCGCAGGAGCAGGTTCAGAGGTCGACAGGCCGGTAGGGCTGGGGCCAAGTCAGTTGTCGTCGCCTCCTTGTTAGCAGCTGCACGGCTGGTCTTCTTGCTTCGTCTTCTCTTCTTGTTTTTGGATTCGGGAACTGAGGAAGGAAGGTTCAGGGAGCCCCTAAATACTAAATTTAGGGGTGGTTACAGGTAGGTAAGGGCAGGGGCCAATGGGTCCCTTCCCTGGGGTGGGTACACCCCCTATTCTGCTCCTCTCCAGTGGGAGGGGGGCAGGAGCCTGTCCCTGGTTGGCTGGGTCCCCCCATCCTCAAGATGGCGGGGACTCGAGTTTGGGCTTCACCTCGTCTCCCCCACCTTAGGGGTGGAGTTGGCAGAGGTGGGCACAACCCATTTCCTGCCTCTGGTTTTCCCGCCGGTTCTCCCGCCAGAAGTGGGGGTAGAACCAGTGGGGACCAATTTGCTGGAAGCAGCAAGTGGTCTGGGGAAGCTCAAAAGGCGGCAGGCCTTTGAAGCTCCCCCTGCCCATCCTGGGGGAGGAGGCTTTGGCACCTCGCCCCAGGATGCGCATTCTTTCAGGCCCCTGAGAGCAGAGGCTCTCGACCCAGGGGTCAGAAACATGTCTGGTGGTGGCAGCCTGGGCAGCCACTCAGTCCGGACACTGGAGGTCGGGTTGGTTTCAGGGGGCATCTCTAAGATGCCCTCTGGAGTGCGTTTTACATTAAATCCCACACTGGCATCAGTGGGGATTTAATGGGCTAAGAAGTTTGATACCAAACTTCTTAGTTTTCAATGGGGCCATTATGGTGCTGTGGAGTTCGTAATGACAGACTCCCAGCACCATATACTCTTAATGGCAGCACTGCACTTACAATGCCCAAGAATGGACTTGGGCACTGTAGGGGCACAGGGCTCATGCCTCTATGCCCTCACCACTGGCATAGTGCACCCAGCTAGAGGGGTGTCTGACCTAGGCCAGGGCAGTGGCTTGTAGGCATGGCACACAGGGATGTGTGCCATGTCGACTCTTCGCTTTTGTTCTGCACCAAGACACGCAGCCTGCAAAGGCAGTGTGTGTGTGTAAAGGTACAGGGTCCCTAAGGGTGGCACAACAAGTGCTGCAGCCCTTAGGGGCCTTCCCTGGTCACAGTGCCCTGGGTACCCATGGTACCATTTACCAGGGGCTGACCTGTGGCCAGGGATGCCAATTGGGTGTAGGTATCAATGCAGTTTTAGGGAAGGAACACAGGCCCTGGGTACCTGGTTGGCAGGAGCCCAGGGCACACTCAGTCAAAGCACATCAGCATTTCAGCAAAAAGTGGGGGCATACCATGCAAGAAAGATGGCACTTTCTCACAGCCGCTCCCAGTGCCAAGCCTTTCTGTCGCCCCCTACGGGACTTAAGGGGGAATGTAAGGAAGTTAGGTAAGCCCAAGAAAGTGTAGGCTGGGAAGCGGGGCAACTGTGTGTTAAGGTGGACGTCGATATCGTCCAGTAGGAAGCTATTTTGGGGCAGTCCCAAAGCAAGTGTCAGCGTGTCAATAGAACCACAATCGTGCCAACACAGAGCTGCAAGCGGGGTTCCCTCTATGGAGTCTGGGAGGAGTGAGGTACCAATAAGTACCTATTTTAGTGGCTGTGTCTATGCTTGCCACATTGCGAGCTGTGTGGCGTGCTCGATAATAAATATCCTCCCAATCCCGCTGCGTGAGGGAGTGGCCCAGTGAGGTTTTGGATAACAACCACCACTCAAAAGAGGTGAGATGGCCCTGTGCCTGGGATCGAATTGTGGGGTGCATCACCCAGTGTCTGATCTGGTAGTGCTTGATTTTAGGGATTCCCTGTTGAAAATGGAGGTCCTCAAAGGACGGGGGCCCGGCCTCATCGAAGAAGTGGCCAATAGATCTACGGCCTTCCCGAGTCCACTGTGCGAAGGCCACGATTCCGAAGCCTGGGGTGAAATCAGGATTGTCTATGGGTGTCAGCGGCAAAGGGAATGTAGTTAGAGTTCTTCTCCCGGCAACTTTGTCTCATGCCACAAGAAGGGCCCATGTGACAGGTGATAGATATAGACCTTTGGGCCGTGCCGATTTGGGAAGGAAGGGGATCTTCCATAGAGATTGTCCCGCTACTGCCCTGTCCATGAAAAGCCAATTCTTTTCAGATTCAGGGCGAGACCACTCCACAAACGTCAGCTGTACCACCCAGTAGTACTCCCACAAATTCAGCACCCAGACCTCCTTATCTCGGAGATCTCTATGCAGGTGAGGTCTCTTATCTTCTCATATCAAGCTATCTATCTCTCACTGTATAGAGCGTAGAGAACTGGGAGGGGCTCCAACTGGAGAGTTTGGAAGAGGTATAGCATTTTTGGTAGTATAGTTATCTTTACTGCTGCCACCCGACCGAGCCAAGAAAGGGTGTGCGGTCTCCAGCGGCGCATGTCCACTTGTACCTGTGCCGACTGCGCTAACACACTCGCCCCCCCTCCAGAACTCTGACAGACAGACAGCGTACCATGAAAGTGACCTGGTTCACCACGGACCTCAGAGAATCCAAGCGCACATGCCGACAACTCGAGAAAGCATGGAGGAACAGCAAAACCTTGCAAGCTCGCACCGCCTACAGGACCGTCATGCTTGAACACAACCAACTCATCAGATCCACGAAGAGGAACTTCATCCAGGACAGAATCCTCTCCAACACCTGCAACTCCAAGGAACTCTAAAGCGTCATACAAGAATTCACCAAACCCCCCAGCGAAACCTCCGACGTCCCTCCCTCCCAGGATCTCTGCAACAAACTTGGCTCCTTCTTCCATCACAAGATCAGGGCTCTCTATGACAACTTCAACTAACAGAACCAAGGCACTGACACAACACTGGCCACCAGCGACGCAACCCAGCCAACCGTCACCGCCTGGACCCCTGTCACCACAGAAGACACCGTAAAGACCATGAGGAGCATACACTCCGGAGCCCCTACCGACCCCTGCCCGCCGCACATCTTCCACAGGGCCGCCTCCACCATAGCACCTCAACTACGACATATAATCAACTGCACCTTCGAAACAGGCACATTCCCCGACGACTGGAATCGTGCAGAAGTCAGACCCCTCCTCAAGAAGCCCTCCGCAGACCCGACTGACCTCAAGAACTACAGACCCATCTCTCGCCACCAAAGTCACCCAGAAGATCGTCAACATCCAGCTCACAAACTTCATAGAATCCAACTCGATCCTCGACACTTCTCAATCTGGATTCCGCAGCAACTACAGCACCGAGATCGCCCTCCTAGCCACCACAGATGACATCCGCACTCTCCTCGACCAAGGCCACACGGCAGCCCTCATTCTACTAGACCTCTCAGCAGCATTCAACACCATCTCTCACCGCACACTAGCCAGACTCCACGATGCCGGCATACAGGGAACTGCCCTATACTGGATCCGCTCCTTTCTCACCGGCCGAACTCAAAGAATCAGACTCGCGCCTTTCCTCTCCGAACCCACAGAGATCAGATGCGGAGTACCCCAAGGATCCTCCCTCAGCCCCACGCTCTTCAACATCTACATGGCCCCACTTGCAACCATAGTCCGAAAACACTGACTCAGCATAGTATCCTATGCCGACGACACTCAGCTCATCCTCTTCCTCACCAAGGAACCCAACATCACCAGACACAGTTTCCAGGAAGGAATGAAGGACGTCGCACTCTGGATAAGCAGCAGCTGGCTGAAGCTCAACTTGGAGAAAACGGAAGTCCTCGTCCTCGGATCCATGCCCCTCCATGTGGGACGACGCATGGTGGCCCCAACCCCGCCAACCCTCCCACACCCACAGACCACGCCCACAGCCTCTGCATCATATTGGACTCCTCCCTCACCATGAACCGACAGATCAACGCTGTATCATCCACATGCTACAACACCCTCTGCATACTCTGGAAGACCTTCAAATGGATCCCCCCCCCCCCCGAGTCCAGAAAGACCATCACCCATGCACTCATAACAAGCAGACTTGACTATGGGAACGCCTTCTACGCCGATATCAACAAATCTCTACTCCCCAAACTCCAGACCGTCCAGAACACCGCAGCCAGACTCGTCCTCAGCATCCCACGACAAGACCACATCACCCAGCACCTACAAGACCTCCACTAGCTCCCTGTCGAAAAGAGTCTCTTTCAAGCTGCTCACACACGCTTACAAAGCCCTCCACAACACCGGACCCCAATACCTCAACAAAAGTATCTCCTTCTACACCCCCAAGAGGAACTTCCGCTCCGCTGACCTTGCCCTGGCCGTAATTCCACGCATCTGCAGAGCCAGAACGGGAGGAAGATCCTTCTCCTACATCGCGGCCAAGACCTGGAACGAACTCCCCCCTCAGCATCAGACCCCCACACTGCAAGCATTCAGGAAGAGCCTCAAGACCTGGCTCTTCGGATGAGCCGGAGCTGCCTGACTCCCCCCAACACCCCCCCCCCCACCAGCGCCTTGAGACCCTCATGGGTGAGTGGAGCGCTTCACAAATCCCTGATTGATTGAGTATAGTTGAGGGACACCGTACACTGTGTGTTTGCAGTGAGCTGGGGCCCATTGGATTGGATGGGTGCGTTGTAACTCCACTAATGTGGGTGCGTTGTAACTCCACTAATGTGGGGGCCTTGAGGGATAGGTTAAGAACTTGGGATTTATAGATATTGACCTTAAAGCATGCTGCCTGTGCGAATTGGCGCAGTTCGGTCATGAAGGCCGGGAGAGACATCAGGGGATCTTCCAATGTCTCTACAATGTTGTCCACGTATAAGCTAAGAGTGTGCTTGTGTCCCCCCCCCCCCCCGAAACATACCCCGAATATAAGAGGGTTATCGCGTATTCTTTGAGCCAGAGGCTCCATGTATAAGGCAAAAATGAGGGGGGAGAGCGGGCACCCCTGCCTTGTGCCTCTGGATTGGGAAGGGGCGGAGGAATAGCCATTTACTCGCATCATTGCTGAGGGCCGAGTGTAACTACTTGGGACCCATTCTGTAAACCTAGCGGGGAATCTGAAGGGTCTCTCCCAGGTAGTGAACCCTATTGAATGCTTTTTCTTCATAGATGGACAGCAGCATACGTTCAGTATCAAACCGTTGTGCCTTATCAATAATATAGAGCAGCCTTTTTGTAATGTTGTCGCATTGGCGATTGGGTACAAATCCCGCCTGGTCTGGGTCAATCAGACCAGGGAGGAGAGGGGTTAGTCGCAAAGTTAAGATCCCAGTAAACCGCTTCAGGACTACATTTAGGAGAGAAATTGGCCTGTACGAGGCACACTGGTGCTTATCCTTGCCAGTCTTGGGTATACCGACAATTGAGGCTCTCAGCATAGTCGGTGGGAGTGTGGAGGAGACCCCGATGGTGTTGTAGACTATGGTGAGAATGGGGGCAGAATGTCTTATAGAAAAGAGCAGTGATGCCGTCAGGACCCGGGGATTTAAGCAATTTCTGCTTGGAGATGGCAGATACCACTTCCTCGATTCGGATCGGGTAATCTAGAGACTCTGCCTGGTCATGCATTATTCTGGTGATGGCAGCTTTCAGGAGGTAACGGGCAGGGGCGTCTGGGCAAAGATCCTGCGCCTTGTAGAGTCCCGCATAATATTGGCTAAATGTTTTCAGCAATGTGCTGGTCTTCAGTCTGTTCCTCCCCCGTTGAATCAACCACTGATGAGACCCCGGGCGCCTGTCGTTGGGCCCGCAATCTATTGGCAAGCAGCCTCCCACATCTGTTACCCCCGGTATAGAAGGTGTGCCGCAATCTAAGCGCTGCAAATTCTGCCCCGTACAAATTTATGCTGGACAGTTGGGCACACGCGGCCTCGTGCTGTCGCCTGATCTGGTGGCGCCAGTCCATCGGTGTATGCGCTCCATCTCTTGCACTTGTTGCGTGAGTCAGTCCCGTTTGTCTCTACTAATCTTCATATCCGACGAGGCAATCGCGATAAATCCTCCCTGATCACCGCCTTCAGGGTGTCCCACACGTGTAGTGATAGAGGTCTCGGGAGTATCATTCATAGCCAGGATGTCTTGTAATGCCTTAGAGATCTGATGGACCACCTCAGGGTGATGCAAAAGCATGTCTCTTAGGTGCCAGGATCTTCTGGATGGGGGGCGAGAGGAAGGGAAGGAGAGTTCTAATGTCACCGCCGAGTGATCCCACAGCGAACAAGGCAATATGTCAGCGTTTTGGGTTTGGGATACAATACCTGGGTGCCTAAGAAATAATCTATCCTCGCATATGTCTTATGAGAGTGGGAATAGAAGGTATTGTCCCGGGCTGTGGGGTGCAGAGTCTTCCAGATGTCCGTCAGGCCTGCCTCTTCTAACCAGTGTAACCCCTCCCCCGAAAGAGCCCCAGATTGCCCCTGATGGGCTGAGCGATCAATAGCGTTGTCGAAGGCAAGGTTAAGGTCGCCCCCATCAGCAGCAGCCGGTCCATTGACCTGGTCAGCTTGGTCACTGCCCTGCGCAGAAAACTCTCCTGGCCATCGTTTGGGGCATATACCGAGCCTACTGGAAGTGTGTGAGGGCCCAGCAAAAAGGAGTAAGCCAATAACCTGCCCTTGATTTCTGCCTGCATGGCACCGATCTTCCCGGGGAAGGTGGAGCACACGAGGATGGCCACCCCTGCAGATTTAGTGGACTGGGATGAGAAGAGTTGATGGGGGAATGCCCTAGAGCGAAGCCTATGGGTGCCGCCAGCAAGGAGATGGGTCTCTTGGAGAAGGCAAATATGGGCCCCAGAGTGTTCGAGGTAGGAAAGGATGGCGCACCTTTTGACGGGGTTGTTGAGTCCTTTCATATTTAGTGTGATGGTTTTAAGATTCAGAGTCATCGTGGGGATTACTAGGTAGATCTAATGGAGCTCGCTGTCTGGGAGAGAGAGGAGTGTGATGACCGGCGATTGGAAAGTGATTCGCATGGAGCCAGTGATCTAGCTATGTGTCGGTCGGGGGTCCGCCCCGGGGGAACCCAAGAGTAGGGGAAAGCCCAACAACCCCAAACAAACCCAACAAACGTAACATTGTAAGATGAACATTATTAATGTCCTGGGCAATAAGCCCCATGAGAGAGGGGTGAAAGTGGTCAGCGTCATCCCGCCCGGACCCACTGCCCTTTTAGAGATTAGAAAAAATAGGAGCAGAGGAGAGCAAGATCTGTTCAAGACCAATAATCACAGAATACAACAAGGATCAAGCTATGCTGGACTAGAGGTATCTTCACCGAGGGAGGCCAGCACTGCCTGGTGCTCTCTGGCCATTGTCTCTGGGTCCGAGCGGAGACGAGCCGGGGAGTGACCCACTGTCTTCCATTTGCAGGCCCCCCCGGGCTGCGCCCACCCCCCTCAGTCGAGGGGGGATCTCTCTGGAGAGTCGGCTGGCGGGTCTCCTTTGGTGAACGAACCTGGTGGATCTTTCTGCCTAAGCTGAAAATCAAGTGGTTGGGGTGCCCACAGGAGTAGGGGACTCCAACGAAGCGGAGGTGAGCCGTGATCGGTCGAAATGCCCTCCGTTTTTTGAAGTGTGGACACGGCGAGGTCCTGATACAAAGTGGGTTGATAACCCTTGAATTGTACTGGGTTACTGTCTCTGGCCTTTTTGAGGATGCACTACTTCAACTGGAAGTCGTAAACATGTGAGGATGTGGACAGGGGCTGCTGGGGCAGGCCTCTTCGGACCGACACGATGTGTGCGGTCCAGCTTGATCTCCAGATCAGAAGGAATCGCTCTGAAGAGATCGCTCACAAAGGAGGTGATGTTCAGGCCCTCCGCTCCGTTTGGAATCCCCCTAATGCGAATTTTATTGCGTCGGGAGCGATTCTCCAAATCTTCGGCATGTGCCTGAAGGTCTAGGTGCTGGTCTCGAAGGCGGATCACCTCCTGCTGGAGTAGTTTGATCTCCTCGTCTCTACCCGTGTCATATGCCTCCAGTGTGTCAACCATGTCAACCAGCGCAGGAGTTCCTAAGCGATTTCCTTCATCATGGTTTGTAGGTCGTCCCGTAGATAGGCAAATAGCATTTCTATGAAGGAGCGGGGCTTCAGCGTCACTGGTGTCCGTAGATGCAGTCTGCTCGGGAGCCGGCATGGAGCTCTCGGTATTAGAGCTGGGTTTTTTTTTCCCCCCTTACTAGTCACCATGAGGAGAGAGTATGGAGTATGCGGTGCAGGGGGTACGCTGTAACACTGTCCACTAGGGCGGCCCCCGGGAGGTCAGGTAGGGGAAGTCCGTGAACTCAGCAGGCCAGGAGCCGCTGTCCGACTCCAATCCCGCTCCCCGCAGAGAACCGCCGCCGCCACCAGCAGGAGGGGACTCCTTTCCTTTAGGGCTCTAAAGAGACGCTTAACTGGGTGGGGAGAACCAGCTGTGAAAGAGGGCTCCACGCACCACAGCTACCAGGCCAGCTGCTCAGAGACAGGACCATCGCAGACCAGGCTGAGTCCCCCCCTAAGCGGTGTTAAAACAAGGTCCCCAGCAAAGCAAGTCCTGCCTCTAGGTTGGAACCGTTGCGGAGTCCAGTGAGCTGGGGCTGCAATTACGGTGCTTGGGGCAAAGGGCACTCAGTCCAGCTCGGCCCACTACAGTCGTCGCCTCTCGGTCAGCACGGCTACCGATGGTTCCACATAGCCCCAGGGCCCAGCCGGGGTGCAAATGTTGGAGGGCAGCCAGAACCGCACCCATCCAGCCAACGGGCACCTGGAAGCTCTGGCCGGCTGGGGCGCAGGCGGCTGCCATGCCCGGGGGGGGGGGTGGGGAGACCGCAGGCCCTGGCACCGGAGTCTCCCACCCTCCTAGAACATTGGCTCTGGATCACCTGGCACAACTTCAGGATCCCCGAAGACCGCAGCTATTTAAGCGGCGCATCTCGACTTCAGCAGGGGGGGGGCCGCCATGATAATGCACACCCTCTGTCCTCTCGCAGGCAAGTCTCTTGGTCGCGGGCGGGTGGGGCCGCAGCGCACAAGCCACCCCAGGGATACAGAACAGGTTGGGGCCGCCCCGGGGGTCCGCCGTCTCCCCTCCAGTGGAGCAGGCCCAGTCGGGCTGTCCTCTCTGCTCCTCGGGGGCCGCCTCCGACTCTGCTCTCCAGGCAGCAAGAGCAGCCTCAGGCTATCGGCTCTCTCACGTGTTTCTGGGGCATGCGGTGGATCTCCGCTCGGAGCCAGGCAGTCAGCCGCCATCATGCCAGCTCCGCTTTCACAGCTTCTGGGCCGCGCCCAGTCCCCGGATCTCAGGCCCGGACAAGGCCTCCTCGTTCCGCACTCGGTCCGCTGCTCCTCCGAGCCTCGGTCTGCTGCAGGATCTCCAGTACTGATAGACGGGGTTAGTGCGGCATTGCGATGGTCCAGCATATCAAGACATGGGCGGATGGGCCCTGTCTCCGAGATGGAGCGACAAGAAGGCACTTCCTACTCGGTCGCTATCTTGGCCATACCCAAGTTATGGATTTTAGAAGGAAAAATTAATCAGTGCAAATCAGAGATGCAGAACTTTAGAATTGCGGTCAATGGTAAAAAGCACTAGTGACGATCGGTCACTTGCAGGTCGAGGTGCGTGGAACACACTGGGGGTTAAGGTGATGGAGGTTCCAGGACCAGGCCACGGGAGTCAGTTGAATTTTACCTGGCTCGTAGGGCCCGTGTGCAGTGTTGCTCTGGTTGTCTTTGGTGCTGAATTGGGAACTGGTGTTGCCGCCTAGATAGTGCTTGTGAGAAAATGGGTGAAAAAGTCGACAATGGGGCCACTGCGGTGGTAGGTTGAAGGTGCTGCGGAGTTCCCTCGTGTTGCAGCGTCAAGTAAAGGTGGTGGTAGGCAGATTGCCCACCAACAAGCCTTGGTGCAGCAGTAAGACCAGTGAGTTGTTTCGACGTCCAGAGGAAAACAGTAACCACCTTAAACTTTTTTTTTTTTATTATTAATTTTTAGAGAGTTTAAATCATCCAAACTCATTGTAACAGTACAGATATTACAGAATTCCCAGTACAGTGCAATCTTGCAGAATAACAATACATTATAGTCTCAGCAGTTTCCACATGCATCAAATAATCATTCTTTAAAAAATAATTGTGAAAGAAACGATACCTTCCTGTCTAGGAAAGAGTTTAGTAACAATGGATATCTGCACTAATACTCGTTGCAGTACTTTTGGTTTGGATAGAAGATTCTCAGTAAGCAAACTATAACCATAAACCTCTACAAACTAACCCTCCCCCCCCCCCCCCCCCGGTCACTCACTTGTAAATTTTCTGTCTTTGCCATGTACCACTTCATCTGACTACTTCTAACATCAGGGTTATTATCCTGTTTCCAGTTGGAGAGTGTCTTATTACTGCACCGCCACTACAGATATAATTTGGCCAGTAGGCGTTCCCCCCGACTGGTGTATTGGGGGCCTCCCCCATGGGGACCTCTGAAATCAACATATACCATGCTCTGGCATCCTCTTCTAACTTTTCATCTCTCCTGACTCTCTTCATTCTGATTAGTTCCGCTGTCGCCCATTCCCTTAGATCCTTGGCCCAGTTTTCCACCTTGGGAGGTTGGGAGCCCATCCAATTAATCGCTACCCTTCTCTTGGCCAGCACTAGTCCTAGTTGGAGAAATCTACGAGTAAGCTTCTTCCCCTTGGGGCTGGGGAGAAGGCCCAAAAGTATTTCCCTAATGGACCGGGGTAGTTTCCATCCCGTTACTTGCCGTAAACGCTCTAGTATTGAGCCCCAAAAGGGTCGCAGCTTCGGGCATTCCCATAACATGTGTAAGAATGGGGCTTCATGATATCCGCACTTGGGGCAGCAGGCAGAACGATCTGGGTATATTTTATGAAGCACTTGCGGAGTCAAATAGGTTTGAGGAACAATATTAAATTGTGTAAGTTTAAATCTGGTATTGGAGCTGATCTGTTTAACTCCTTCGTGTACCCTTTTCCATTCGGAGTCTATTAGGGGCGCTTCTAATACTGCATCCCACTTGGTTTGGACCGGAAGCGGGCGTGTCTCGAGATCCGCTCTTAATGCCCTATAAATGAGATACTAGTCTACGGCCTCCGGCCAAGGTCACAATGGCCTGAAGTATGGTGGTTATAGGCGGTTCCTCCGGGAACATCGGCCAAATCTCCCGTGCCACCGCCGAGATCTTCGCATACTGGAGGTACTGACCTCTGCCCAAGTCAAACGCGGATTCCGCTTCCTCACTGGTTAGAAGCCGGTGTCCCATATACAGATCGCCCATCAACTGGCAACCGCCCTCCACCCACCTTGCAACGGACATAGTTTGGCTTATTTGCCCAAACGGGACTACTGCCCACAGTGGGGCTTCAGGGGCATAAGGCGCTTTACACACCGCTACCTTGACTGCTGATTCCCAGTTGTAGGCCACATGTCGAACAATATACGGGAGCTGTTCAGGTACTCGTGATCCCAACATGAGGAGATCTGGGAGAGGAATCCCTCGGATGAGTACCCATCAATAGCTGTTTTTCCCAATTGTCATTCTCATCAAGCCACTGTACAGCATGTTGGAGCTGTGTTGCCATATAATAGAAATCCAACCTAGGAACCTCCAGTCCTCCCCGTTCCCACGTTCTCTGTATTGTAGTCAACTTTACCTTTTTCCTTTTATTCCCCCACAATAGGTCAACTAACAAACGATCCAACTGGAGGAAGTACGCCCGTGGTATACGGTAGAGCGAGTTCTGCATTATATATAAGCACCGCAGAAGGACCACCATTTTTACTAGGGCAACCCGTCCCATCAGGGATAAGGGCAGGTCATGCCAAAACTCCACTGATTTGCGGATACCCTCCACACATCTCCCCATATTATGTTCCAAATAAGCTTCTTGCGTATGTTTCAGTCGGACCCCTAGATATCTTACTGAGTCTGTGATCCAGGTCATCCCCACAACGGGTAATCCCCCTTCTTTATCTCTCAGACTTCCCATGGGGAAGAGCTTAGACTTCCCTGGATTAAGGCAAAGTCCCGAAATCGCACCAAAAGCAGTGATTTCTCGAAGGAGTTCCGGGACCGCCTCCCTGGGATGGCGAAGGTATACTAGAGTATCATCAGCGTACATTGATACGACGTGCACCGTTGGACCCAACTGGATACCCCACCGCATCATCTTGCTCCGCAGTGTAATCGCCAAAGGCTCCATTGCTAGAGCGAAAAGGAGCGGCGACAGGGGGCAACCCTGTCGAGTACCCCTCTGGAGCTCCAAACTATCAGATACTTGATTTTGAAGACTGACCCGAGCCGTCGGTCTGATATAAAGCATTTCAACCAGCTCAAATAGTTGTCCCCCAATCCCATCTTAGCAAGCACCGCCCAGATATACTCCCATTCGACAGTGTCAAACGCCTGTCGTATGTCCAACAGACACAGGGCCCAATCCGAGTCTTGTAAGTTTGGCGCATGCCAAACATGTGCCAGTTGACGTAAATTATGTGTGGTGTTTCGACCAGGGATAAATCCGGCTTGGTCAGGGTGGACCAGTCAAGTCATGTATGGTTGAAGTCGTGCCGCCAGTACCCCACTAAGTATTTTTTCATCTACATTTAAAAGAGATATGGGCCTATAGGAGCCCGGGGACAAGGGATCTCTGTCTGGTTTAGGAACCATGGATACCAGAGCTTCCATCATGGTTTTAGGAAGTGCCTGCCTATCGAGAGCCTCATTGAACACCTCAAGGAGATGGCCCACCAACTGAGGTGCAAACGTTTTATAAAACTCAGTCGGGAGGCCATCGCTGCCTGGACATTTCGCCGACTGCATATTCTTAATGACCGTCAATACCTCCTCCCTAGTAAGTGGGTCCCCTAAAGCCTCGGCTTCTGCCTCCTCAAGGGTGGGAAGCGTTATTGCATCCAAATAGTCTGGTAATGCTTGTGATCGGACCTGGGCGACCGCCGAGCACGTCTGTTGTAAATGTGTTGCAAATTCTTTAAGGATCGCAGCGTGTGTATGTACCAAGTCCCCCTTATCATTACGGAGTTGAAGCACCGGTACCTGTTCTGTTTCCGTGCAAATCAGCCGGGCTAGAAGCGCTCCAGACCTATCTCCCTCCATATACAGTCTTTGCCTGTATGTAGTGTATTTGTGCTTCTCTAATCGTGACCAGGCCTCAAGTAATTCCCCTTTAACCCGTGTCCACTCTGCCATATCCGTCGGATTCTTATACAGTGTACTCTCTAAAGTGTGTAATCGTGCTTCCAAGGTATCAATATCGGCAATGAGTTGGTGTTGGACCCCATAGGTAGTCCTCATGCAGACCCCCCCTGATCACGACTTTAATCGCCTCCCATTCAGTGGCTCTGGCGGATGTGGATCCCCAATTTTCAGCAAAGTAATGTCGGAGGGCTTCCACCACCGTCTGTACGTATGTGGGGTCCGTAAGGGCCTCTGCTCGGAGTCTCCAAAGCGGAATGGACGGTCGCCCCGGTCCGCTGGACATTGTCAGCAACAGTGGGGCATGATCAGACATATAACGCGGTAGATAGGAAATGGTGTCCGTCGCTGCGGAGAGGCCCGCCGAGAGGCAACAATGGTCAATACGGGAAAAGGTGTTAGCCGCTGGAGTAAAGCAAGAGAACTCCCTTCTATTAGGGTTGCGTGCTCTCCATTCATCTCTCAACTGCATACCCTGAAGTATACCTGTAAGGGAGTCCACCATACGGGGTTTAGTGTGTTCCCTAGGGCAGTGGTTCCCAAACTTTTGGCTCCTGAGGACCCCCACTGAGACACCACTGAAAGCCGGGGACCCCCAAGCAATTTGTATGAGTTAAATTTCGAAAATTAAAACAGTCATTGGAAAAAAATAAACACATGTGCACGCAAAAAAAATACTCGAATAACTAAGGATTTTAGTATTTTATATTGAAAGAATTTGCAAAAAACGAAAGATTTTAATGGGAAGGTTAATGCTGCATCTCCGTGACTAACTTTTAAATGGTTGGTTTCATTTTGTAGTATGAGGCTCCTGCTCCTGCCAGGGCCAGACTAGAAACCCAAAGCAGCCCTGGCAAATGTTTTCAGACCAGTCCCTCATACGTTGCACACCAAGTGCAGTGAGTGAGCCTGACCAATACAAAGGGGGCTTTGGGAGGCTCTCCCCAAGAAAATGTAGGAAACAATGGTGCATTCTACAACACATTTATCATTATATATTGAATTGTATTAGCTTTTAAAGAAAAGATAATGATGACCTTACTATGCACCAAGATACGACAATCTTTGTTGGGGTTCTTCAATGATTCCCTTATTATCACCCTCCAACAGTGCCTCTCATCTCTCCATAGCCCCTCTGTCACATGTATTTCATTTGTTTTATAGCATCTCTCATACCATTGTAGGATGTCAGAGCACTTTACATCACACACATATAGAGACAATGAATCATACGTGTAAATCAGTTTACAGAAAAAGTTACATAAGGCAAAGGGGACTACAAGGTGTAGGATTCATGTCATTCATACTGGTAGGCATTTTTAAAGAGTGCTTGGTCTGGAGAAGCACAAACTCAGGTTTCAGAACATAACAGTGGTTAGCATTGACTTTAACAATAAAAATGTATTTCCACCCAAATAAACCTTTTAGCAGCATCAGGATAATGAAAGACTGGGAAAAAACATAAGTAACTAACTTGTACCACGCAGTTTGCATGCAGCTCTGATGCCAGTTTAAAGCTCACGGCGCTAGATTAAGATTGTCTTTTATGAACTGCACAGTAAAAAAGAGAATCTCTGTAACAAAAGCAGTAATCCACTGACCTATGCACATTAAATACTGTTTTTTAAAATGCATGGTACACGTTCTTTGAGATAGGCATATTAACCCTCTGTGCTGCATTAGATAAGTCAAAGCTGTACTGGACAAAACTCATCTCTCTCCAGCAGGTACATTAATCACAGGCGTTATCTTGACACTTTTATTGTTGCTCGAAAACTGCTAATTATTCAAGGAACTTTGCAGTGCTTTTAAAACTGCTGCCTGAGGACCCCCTGGGAATGTGTCAGGGACCCCTGGGGGTCCGCGGACCACAGTTTGGGAAACACTGCCCTAGGGGGCTCTCTATCTAATTTTCCTTCAAACACACAATTAAAATCTCAGAAAAGGAGGATCTCAGCACCTATGTAAGGAGTCGCCACTTTCAAGACAGCAGGGTAGAAGTCAGGGCAATCCAGGTTGGGGGCATAGACGTTAATAATACAGATCTCCCTTCCTTCCCATCTTCCAAACAGAATAACATAACGCCCCTCCGGATCCAGAACATGTTGAATATGTAGGAAAGGTACTCCCGTAGCACCCCCCACCAGTGCCCCCCGTGCAAAACCAGAATATGAGGTGGCATAAATCTGTCCCCTCCACCGCTTACGTAGACTCGCGATGGTGTTCCCCCATATATGCGTTTCTTGTAGTCCTGCTATTGCTATTTTATATCTCTTCAGGAAAGCATGGATTCTACGACGCTTCTCAAGGGTAGCCAGCCCTCGGACGTTCCAGCTAAGAACCCTTAAAGTCTGCACTGTCATGGCGATATTGCATTAAGTATTTAATGTATATCACACCCCCTATAGTACCACCCTCTTGTGAAATCCAAAATCTGTGCCTCATGGCATAATACTGCGTGACCTCTAAAATTCCCCAACTAATAAACCAACATGTTGAAATCAAACATAGCAATCCCCCCTTCCCTCCCCCGGGCAGTAGTAAAGATCTATATATGCATCTTGAGATCCCTATAAGAAACAGTACACACCGCCCCACACCACCCCCTTCCCCACCTATACTTCAATGTCTGCACAGCAGCTCCAGGGTCGTGACCCGGTTGAGCCGTATCCGAAATATCAATAATTATATCTAAGTAAATGCTGTGCAAGAGAGCTGGTAACGTCGGGGCGCGAGATTGCTCTCAAGCTACCCAGGCGGACCCGGTCTCTAGTGGGGGCATCGCCGATCCGGCTGCTGCTCATTTCCCAAAACCTTAGTACATCGGGATGGCTCTCGACCTATATGTAGAGATCAAATTAAGGAGAAACTGGAGGGTTAAGGAGTCACCCTTACATTCCAAAGTATACGTCTCCCAGACACCCCTAAAATGAAATTCATTTGAATGTCTCAGGAACACTTATCAATTACACGGGGCCAACTTATCTGTACAGATCAGCATGCAATGATCATCCCATACAGGCTATTCATGTCCGCTGCCTGGCCTTTCGTCGTCCTGTGCGATATCTGGTGTTGTTTCTACAGAGTCCGGGACCACCTCAGAGTCTGAAGCTTGCAATGTTCCGTCCCGGCAAACCGTGATGCGACCTAAGCTCATTGTTCTCTTTTGTTGCTTATGTCGGGTAGGCTGTCTGCGACCTTTCATTGGGGACTGCGAGGAAGACGTCCCGACGGAGCTCGTAGAAGGGACCAAACGTCTACCCTCCGGAGCCCTGACGTCTAACCAGTCCCTCGCCTCCTCTGTCGTGAAAAAGAACAGGGCGCGTCCCTCACTCTCTACTCGAAGCTTCGCCGGGAACATAAGACTATACTTCAAGTTTAAATCTCGCAGCCGCCGTTTGATTGCGACGAAGGTCTTCCTCTGTTCCTGAACTCGTTGCGTGTAATCCGGATACACTGTAATGGAATGTCCCTCAAAGAAGAACCGCTGTCCGCTGCGAGAGAGCTGGAGGAAAAGGTCACGATCTCGAAAATTGAATAACTTTGCAATGATAGCGCGAGGGGGTGCTCCAGGTCTCGGAGGGGCTGCCAGTGCTCTATGCGCTCTCTCCATGCTGAAAAACTTTGATAACTGTGTAGGGGCCATTTCTCAGGTAATCCAGTCTTCCAAGAACAGGTCCACCGCAGGACCCTCCGCTTTTTCAGGAAAACCCACAAATTGTAGATTTCCCCTGCGTGACCGCCCTTCTGAATCCTCCGCGCAGTCGTCTAGTTTAATCACCTGACGCTTCAGTTCCACCACTGTGGCGCTAAGGTTCTTGACTTGTTCTTTTAACGTGTCTGTATCTTTTTCTGTGACTGTCACTGTCCGATACTTTCCGGAGGTCGCAGCGCAGCAGATTGACATCAATGGCCACAGCATCAATCTTTTTAATCACATTGTCTCTTGTGGACTGAACCGCGCGTAGAACATCCAGTAATGTCGGTGTATCTTCAGTCTCTCCCTCTAGTGCTCGCTTGTCCGTTGCCTGGTTCCCATTGGTTTCTTCAGGGCCATGGGTGATAGGCTGGGCATAATTCAATATTTTGTTGGACTGTGACTTCAATGGTTTATCTTTCCCCATATTGCTCCTCAAACAACGTGGAAATACTCCCTGTATGACGTCTCCTGTCGGGGGAGCAACAAAAGCGGTGCACCGTTGATCCCCTGTCCTGCCCAGAGTGTGTCCCTCGCAGAGCTCCGACCTTAGCCCGGGGTGTTCTCTAGGTTGCGTTCTAGAAAACGTGGACCAGCCGGTCCTGTTAGTCTCTGCCCAGCTTCTCCAGTCAATCAGCCGTGGGATCGCACCTGCTCAAGGAAGTCTGGGGGCACAAGCACTTTCCCCTCCGCTGTCGTCCCTCACTCCACAGCCATCAGCACAACAGTCCTCTCAGTGCGGGCTCCGCTCTCCACCGCACAGTGGTGTAACCGCGGTGTCAATCTGCAGCGTCTTTATCCCTTCCCAACAAGTGGAGACAGCGGTCGCCCGGTCGGAGCCGGTCAGACTCACCCGGGGGTCTCCACAGTCCTGCACACTCTCAGCAGTTCAGGTCCAGGCACCTACCCCCAGCGTGATCCTCTCTCCATGGGGTGTCGCCACACATCTGTGCCGACGCAGGGGTCCCGACAGCTCTTCAGCTCCCCGGCGATCACAGGCAATGACAAGGACCCGTATGGCGGTCGGAGATCCCGCTGCGTCAACCGCCTAGGCGATCCGCTGCTCGGCACAGCCCATCGGGTCCTCCGCTTTTGTTCTTGGGGCCAGGAACAGTCGTCTTCTCCTCAAGTGGGGCCCGGAAAGACTCAGCCGAGTCCTTCAGGCCGAATCCAAAATGGTGTCGCCGTCACCCCCGCGGCAGGACTTCTCGATCGTTTCAGGTGAGAACATCACCGCGGTTTGCCCAGCCGCCTGCCGTAGAGAGCCTCACGGGTCCTTGGAGACCAGATTATGTCTGGTTTTGGGAGTCAGGATGCAGTAGGATCTCTTTTTACATAGACCGCCAATCGGAGCTCTTCTAGAGTGCGTCTACGCAGCCATGTTGCTAAGCCACGCCCCCAACTTAAACCACCTTAAACTTGTTAGAGGTCACAACGGCACTTCCCACAATGCACTGGACCATCTACTGTTGGGCGTTTCCTCTGAGGGCCTGATGATCAGTTATTCTTTGGTTCCAGGACGTTGTTTTTACCTGTGTACTGCATAGTGCCACTGGTCCAAGGGAGTTGCCTCTTTCTGGGGGAACCGGTCTTCGGTCCAGAAAGAGTCGCAGTCGTGCAGTATCAGGATGGTTGCCACAGGTGCAGAGTATCACACCTTTGTTTTGTGAAGGTCCTGTAGTCGCAGACTTGGGTCTCTTCTTCGTCCTCTGTTGCAATTCGAATCAGAACTGAGGTTCTGATGTCCGGGGTGCCACTTAAATTCTAGATTTAGTGGCATTAGGGGTGTGGGTGAAAGTGGCCAATAGGCTACTAGCCCCAGCGGCTAATCCACCCGTGGTGACCACATCCAGAGGTGTGTGTCACCTTTTCTACCCAGAACCCTCTATTCTGCCACTTTTACAAATTTCAGAAACATTCCTTGGCTGTACAGACCAGGTAGCCCCCTTTAGAGATGTGGCTAGCCTTCTAGGGTGTACACCTCCTAACTACATAATTTTCTCGCCTACCCGGGTGCAAATATGCCTGGGGGATGGCTGTTTCCTCCTTTGGGAGGCAGGCTGGATGCATATAAGAGGCAGTGTAAGCTTTGAAGCTCACCACCTTGATGTGCCACTTCACTAGCCATTCTGTCAGGGAGGGAGGTGTCGCCTTCTTCCAGGCCAGCCCATTGTTTCAGATTCCTGGGGGAGTTCTCACAGGGGGTCAGATTCCTGTCTTAGCTGCAGCAACAGCAGGCTGTCAGCCAGGGCACAGGAAAGGCTGGTGCAACCAGGTGAGCAACCTCTAAGGTAGCCATCTGTGTGTATGCCACATCGACCCTGACAAGGGAATCATGTCAGGGGTGGTGAGGCAAGTTATTTGATACCAAACATGACATATTTTTAGCGGTACTATAATGGAACTGGCATCCTCGAGGTTTCCCAGGGCCAGCCCAAGTTATTCTATGGCTCGCTGGTAATTTCTAATGGCCCTTAATAGAGAAGGCTACTATAGGGACATATAAGCTTGCGCTTACATGTCCTCACCTTTAATATAATGCACCATGCCTCCTGTGCTCAGGAAGCCTTCCTTAGGGGTGACTGACATATATTAAAAATAGTGCTTTGACCTTGCCACACATGGTGAGGGCAGAAGCAGGTTGCACTGCTCTCATCTGTTTGCTTGGGTCACTCAGGGTGCCCCTGGTAACCCCTTTAACTCCCATGTCCAGGGTCCACTTGTACCATTTAACAGGGACATATAAGGGGGTTAAAGTCCTTGCCATTTGAGGTTAACAATTCACTTATATCCGTTTTAGGGAGACAGCACTGGGGCCTGGTCAACAGGACCCAATGCACTTTCAGAGTAATAACTATCAGCATTGGAGCAAAAACAGGGAGGGTGACCATACAAAAAGGGCACCTTCCTACAACCATCTATCCTTACTCCACCAGGAAGTGGCAGCTTTCTTGGCCTAGGGAGCCATAGAAAGACTGCTGATGCCATACATAGGTCATGGTTGTTATTCCCTCTACTTTCTGGTGCCCAGAAAGACCTGATGCCTTCATCCTATCTGAGACCTGCGCCCTCTCAAATTCTTCCTCAAAAGGGAGAAATTCAAAATGCTCATGCTCGCTCAAGTCTGCCTGCCCTAGACCCGGGAGACTGGATGGTGGTGTTGGACTTGCAGGCCACACATTTCCACATTCCCGTCCTGCCTGCCCACAGACATTAACTGTGATTCACTGTAGGACGAGAGCACTGAGTTTGCAGTTCTCCCCTTTGGCCTTACCAGCGCCCCTCAGGTGTTCACCAAAGTGATGGTGGTGGTTGCAGTTAATCTGCGGAGGTCAGGGGTACAAGTCTTTCCCTATCTCGATGACTGGCTGTTGAATGTGTGCTCGCCCCAGGCAGTCGCCTCCCACCTCCAGACTACAGCAGACCTTTTGCACTCTCTGGGGTTCACTATCAACATGCCGAAGTCACACCTGACTCCTTCTCAGATGCTTCCTTTGGGAGGCTCTTCTGTCGCAGCAGTAGGGGAGGGCTCTCCACCCGAACCGGTCAACGCTTCGCCTTCATGCGTGGCGATTGGGTGGTGACAGTTGACAGCTTTTGACCTTCCGACTGAAGACTGCAATGTTATTTGGCAGCCAGCTGTCCCTTCGTCAATATGGCATATGCCTGCCGCTGGGGCAAGTGTGGTGCATGGTGTGCAGAAAAGCAAGTTGACCCCCTTTCTGCTCCCCTTTCTTAGGTCCTTCTGTTTATTCTTTTTCTTACCCAGCAGGGCACTGCGTTGGGCGCTTTGATGGGCTATCTTTCTGCCATCACAGCCTTCCTGCGGTTGCCAGATCAGCCATTCCACTTCAAATCTCCTGTTGTAAATAGGTTTTTTTTAAAGGTCTCCAACATATGTTTCCACCTTCACCTTTTATCATGCCTCGATGGGATCTCAATCTTGTGCTTACATTTTTTATGTGCGCTCTCTTTGAGCTGCAACGTAACTGTCCTCTCAGACTCCTCACCATCAAGTCCTTCCTAGTGGCGATAACATCTGCTGAGATGAGCTCCAGGCCTTGTCATCTAAGCCTCCGTACCTAACCATCTTCCCAAACATGCTGGTTCTTTGCATGAGAGCTTCTTTTCAGCCGAAAGTTGTCACTCCCTTTCATATAGGCCAGTCCATCACCCTGCCTACCTTTTATGCTCCGCTGCATCCCTCTAAGGAAGATGACCAACTCCATCAACTGGACCCAAAAAGAGCATTGTCATTCTACCATGACCGCACAAAAGATTTCCGGGTGGACGACCAACTTTTCTTGGGGTATGTCAGTCAAGAAGGGGAAGGCTGTGTGGAAACGGACCATCTCCCTATGGATTTTGCTCTGCATTCAAATCTGCTGTACACTGGCCAAGAAGCAATCTCCTGAGGGTTTGAGTGCTCATTCCTTCAGAGCGAAGGCTGCGACCACTGCTTTAGCATGCAGAGTTCCGGTCCTGGACATCTGCCAGGCAGCAACGTGTTCTTCTCTGCACACGTTCACCAAGCACTACTGCCTGGACAGTCAGGTCCGTCAGGATGGACACTTTACCCGTTAGCAGGTCAGCAGGACTTTCTAGTGTGAATTTGTTTCGCAGACCCACCTTCAGGGATATATTTCTATGGTATCTATTCTAAGGTAAGGAATTTGCAACTAGAAGTCTATCAGATGAAGAAATTACTTACCTTTGGTAACGCCTTATCTGGTAGAGACTCTATCTAGCCCCACTCTGCGACCAGATTTCTAGGGTCAAGGCTGTTTCCATTTCAGGGCCCTAGTTTTCCACACTAGTGGTTAGTGTTCTTCATGGCTCTGCGCTCCCGGCGTGGAGGGTCGCAAAAAGAAACTGACAGTGTGCTGGGGTAGCGCCTATATAGGCACCACACACTTCACTTCTGACATGGATGATGCCATGCGAAGCCGAACTATGCCACCTACTGGTGCGCAGCTGTACTGCTTACTGGGAATAATGCTAAGGTAAAGAATCTGCAGCTAGACGGTGTCTACCAGATTAGGCGTTACCGAAGGTAAGTAACTTGTTCTTTAAGATCTTGTGTTGCCTTGCGTGAAGCAAGGGCAACACTAGCCCTTAGTAAGTCTGGCCCCTGAAGTCTGGCCCCTTCTGCAGTGACACAAGGGCAGATGTCTACTGGTAGTCCCGGCTACATTATTCTAATTATCACGTAGTAGGGAGCCAGCCCAATGGAATGGTTTCCACTGCAGTGCTAGGCTTGCACCAACGTGGCAGCATGCTGACTTCACTTAGGCTTCTGGTGGGCTTTAAGATGCACCAAATGTCCAACAGTATACTTGTGAGCACTCTCTAAGTGTCGCCCAGTGGATTATACATTGTGGCCCAGTTCTTCATCCTGTATAATCTACTGGACTCAAAGTCTTGACAACAGTGACTAGAAAAGGTTATTGTTGGCCGTACATGCACTAAGAACTTGCCATGTGGATGGTTTTTGGGTGCAGGGAAATAAATGGGCATGGCAAATTATTTAATGTGTAAATAGGGTCATATTTTCACTTGCAATGCTGTTGGGTGTCAGTCACCTAAAATCCAACCAGGCGAAATCCATAGTCCCACAACTTTGGAGGTGTTGAATTGCAACACACTCTTATGTGGTCTCTTCCGAGTGATGGCGTGGGGGCAGTTCCTGCAATGCTGCTCCAAATTTGTGGTTAACCAGGGTCTGTAGAATCTACGACAAACCACTTCAAGGATGTGGAATGCCCCCAAAGTGTTACCAGGTACCAAACTTGTCAGGAACAGGACCACCCTTCAAGCCCTCTATGAGATCCCAACCTCAGAGAATGATACAGATGTTTGACTGAGCGTGGCTCACTGATTTTCGCATCTTATTAAATTTCAGAGCCAACCAGACACTAGTATACCCGAACTCGGGTCTCTTTGCTGCTCAAGTGGGGTAGAGAAGCCATATCCGCTTTGGAAACACTACAGTAGAAAAATCAAAGTGCATTAGGATTGGCACTTCGGACTTCTATTGCTTTCAACTACCGGAGTGACATATAGATCAACTGCATTTCGAGCTTGAAGCTGGGAGTGCCACCGAGGATGGCTCTGGCTCCTTGAGATGCTAATGTACAGAAGTTCTATGTTTACGTTCTAAGGAGTGCCCCGGAGCTGAAAGTCATACGCGAATAAGACAGATAACCACTGATAGACTGTTGCATCAAGGTTGACGTTCATAATCACATAGATGAGGGGATTGCTTCTATCATTATTGTGAACGTACCACTTTACAGGCAGTCATGGAGTATCATGATGACAGCCGGCTTTGGAGCCCAAACACGTGACATGATCATTCCTATCAGAACCTGACAGGCTGTCACTGAAAGACCATGTGCTTCATACGACCTCTCCTGAGGACAGCTTGCGCTTGTCCCCTTTAGCTGGCATCAACAAGAAGCAAGTAGAGCTGTCTGAGGCCTTTGAAGAGCAGAACAATCATAGTGTGCAGTCCGTTTTTCAGAGTTTTGAAAGCTTGTACAGAGCCAATGGGCCCGATTCACACACTGCATTTTGTAGTACGTAAAGTAGTACTCCTTACTGTAAAATGCAATTCATAAACTTGCACGTGTAAATCTCCATCTCTGCTATCTTTTCTGCGCGAATATCCTTGCGCATAAGTTTACTACTTAGTTGTAAACGTGGGCGGGACCAAGGGGACTGGCTAGAAAAAAGGCATACTTAATACATACGAGAAGGGCTTATGGATTGCTTTGGAGGGGTTTAGCGAGGGACATACAACCACCCACAAAAGAGTAATCCCATTGCTAATCACAAACTGTATTTATAAAGTTATTGCATCCAAAAAGGGCCCTAAAGAGTTAATAAAGATATTGCCATTTTTTAACCCTTTATTTATATCTATTGATTAAAAGTGATGTTACATATTGTGTTTTATTTTTTAAATGTTTTGTATAAATATCATTTGTTTAGACAATATGAGAAGAAATTATTAAAATGGTAACAACTTTGAACATATTTTTTCTGTCTTCCTTGGTTTACTTTATGTTATAGATACTGTGGGTAAGGCCAGCACCACACATGGGTAACCACCGGTGCTGCAACACCCTTCCATAGGAAGTAACGGAGGTAGTGACTTGAAATAAAACCCCACAGGAAATATTAAATTATTTAAGCTAATTAAAATATAAATGCATCATTTTTATGTTAAAATAATATCTTAAAATAAAACATATTTATCATTTTATTTTATGTTTTAATAACAATTTTTTTTATTTTTATTAATTTCACAAAAAGAGAAAAAGAAAATTAGTGCATTATTGAGCAGCATAATTAAGAAGCATAATTACACGTTCCAGGTATATGCGTCTTTAGACCAGTAAAACAATGGGTACAGAAGTCCGTGCTGCATAGGGCCAGGCTCAACACCCAGCTAATCCACTGCAAATTCTGCGACGATACAGCGATCCCAGGCGTTTCCCTGTCTACCCCGGCTCCCGTGGGTACATGCCGCGGCTGTGTAGGGGTGTTATTGATGTCCCGCGCTGCCAACAGGTAGTATTGGAGTGGTTGCCAGATATCCACGGGCCTAGCTGCAGGTGGCTGCAGTTGTGCATATGTCACTAGTGGTGTTGCCGTATGTCATACTACAGAGCCATGCATGCAGTGTGGGGGCATGCTTATTACCCCAGTTAATGGCTGCTTCACGTTTACCAATGAGGAGTGCGATTGCGACAAATCAACGCTTGGATTTGGGGAGGTCCTGCGTGTACCCTAGTAGTGCCATCAGTGGCGTGGGTGTAATCTCCATTTCAATCATACGGGAGAGTTCCCCAAAGACCGACTTCCAGTAGCCCTCAATCTTAATACAGGTCCATGTAATATGTGCGGAGTCTGCCTCTGGGGAGCGACCCCTCGGGCATGTGTGTTGGCGAGAGGGGTCTATACGATGCATTTTGCTAGGTGTCATATACGCTTTCCACAGAAATTTAAAATGCAGCAGCGTGTGCCGATGGTTAGGGGAGACATGGCGTATTTTTTGACAACACCGACCCCACAGCGCATCTGTAATTGGGTGACCAAGGTCGCGCTCCCAAGCCACCCGCACCCCGACAGGGAAGCATCGCCACTGCAACCTTATACATCCTAGCCATAAGATGACTCCCATCCCCGTCTTTAATAACCCCTGTCAGTATTGGGAATTCAGGGGGTTCTAATGGATAACTAAACATACTCGCCCGCAATGCCCTCTGGAGCCTCTGCAACACAAAGTGATCCATTATAGTGGCCCCACGGAAGCGAGGGTCCTCCGTGCGCGAGAAAATATGACCATTGGGGAACAGGTTGCCAAATGTTACCAGTTGAAATTTAGCCAACGTGCACTTTACCAAAGCCTCCTGCAAATGGGTATCCATAGCCATTACCCGCTAGTGGCAGTGCAGATGAATATAATATGCGGGATCCTGTTACCCTTAGTAGTTTATGCCATGCCCAACTGGTTGTGGATAGTGTTTGGATATCGTGCGGGTCTCGCGGAAACGCTACCGGCAACAGGGTGGTGAGTGGCGCTGAAAGCGCCAAATCGGCCTCCGGTATGTGATATGGGAACCCAACATCTGCGTGATACCAGTGTCGGGCAAAACTCGCCTGCGCCACCAAATAGTATATCCGAAGTTTGGTACCCCAAACCCTCCCTTCTCATACGGCAACATTAAAGTATCCCAGCCAATGCGGGGCTGTTCTCCCCCCCCCCCAATACGAGTCGTATCAACAGCGTTCGAAGGTCTTTGAAGAAACTATTATATAACGGAAAAGGGATGTTTTGGAAAAGATATAAAAATTGTGGAAGAACCACCATCTTGATTATAGCTATTCTACCTGCCATTGACAAAGGCAATGTCAACCATCGCTCTTTATTGCGTCCCAGCTTCTCCATAACCGGGCCGCAATTCAGCTGTAGAATACAATCCTTTTCCCTGTGGATTCCAAGATATTTCACAGAGTAATCACACCACGCCAGTGGATAATCCGCTGTTCTGTCACAGGTCGCCACTGTCAGTTGAAAAACCTCCGACTTCTCCCAATTAATACGCAGACCTGACCGGGTACCATATCTCGTCACTTCCCGGAGGAGTGGTGTTAAGTTATCATCCGGGTGCCTTGCATACAGCATAATATCTGCATACAAAGTAAGGAGTAGGGGACCTGTATTAAATTGCAGCCCCTGCTGGATGTGCCTGTCCTGGAGATGCCGCACCAGTGGATCGAGTACCACCACAAACAGCAAGGGAGAAAGTGGAAACCCCTGCCGTGTCCCCCAAGTGAGTTGAAACGCATCAGTTAATGTTCCATAGAGTCGGATTTGCGCTGTGGGTAGCGTGTACAGCAATTTAACAACTGCCAAGAACCGTTCCGGCACACCCAGCCGCCCCATCGTGGCGTATAGGAAGGGCCACTCAAGCGAGTCTAAAGCTTTTTCCGCATCGAGTAACACAGCGGCAGCCGGGACCGTCGGCGATATTCTGTGCAGTGTTGCAAGCAACGTACGGAGATTAAGTGCTGTTGACTTATGAGGAATGAAACCCGACTGTGCTGGCGAGATCAGCTTCTCAATGATTAGTGCAAGCCTTGTTGCCAATATTTTAGCTAGGATCTTATTATCAAAGTTTAAGAGGGACAGCGGTCGGTATGAGCTACAATTCCGCGTGTCCTTCTCGGGTTTCGGCAGCAGAATTATAACCGCTTCTCTCAGAGTGGGTGGTAGTACCCCCGCCTCCACCGCTTCCTGATGCATATCAATAAGATAGGGTGTAATGAGAGCCTTATATTTCTTATAAAAGCAGCCCGACAACCCATCAAGCCCTGGTGCTTTAGAGCCGTCCAGTGCATTGATGGCCTCAGTGACTTCGTCTTCCGAAAAAGGCTCAGCCAGAAACTCCTGGTGAGCCTTTTCCATCCAAACCAGTGAGATCTCATCTAGGTAGTCACTGTAGTCAGTGGGGTGCCCAGTGGCCCTGGAGGTGTACAATGCTGTGTAATACTTAAGCACCTCCTCAAGGATTCCCACATTGCCAGTTATCCGCGCTTCCCCATGACCCGTTAATTTCGCTATATAGGTCGGCCTACGGGACTGTTGCATTAGTCTAGCTAACGTCCTACCCGGCCTCTCGCCTTCTCCATACCGCCTGGCAACTGTATACTTGCCAAGGTAGTGCTCCTCACGCTCTGCTGCCTCCCGGAATTCAGCCAGTAAAGTTGCCCGGCGTTGCAAATCAGGAGGGCCCCTGTTATTAGCCTCTATACGATCTAGTTCAGTCAACTGCGATTCTATCTGCGCTAATGTACGTCGTAGGTCCCTAAGTACCCCTGGCGCTTTTTGAGATACAAACTCCTCTGATATATGCCTTGAAGGCTTCCCATAGTGTGGCCTTGTATTCCACTGATCCCACATTTAGCGAAAAGTACTCGGTGACCGCTTCCCCCAGTTCAGCTGCAAATACGGCATCTCTCGGGGCCATGTCAGGAAATCTCCATCGACGCTCTACCCCCCCCTCCTGCTCTAGGAACTCTCAACTTTACTATGACGGGGGAGTGGTCAGACAGTGTGCGCAAAAGGTGGCTAACTTTCTATCCATAGTGCCAACCCAGCTGAAAGGCACCAGTAATCCAGGCGTGTCCATGTGTTATGGGGTGCAGAATAGTGTGTGTACCCCTCCCGATCTGTGTAATGGTATCTCCAACCATCCACCAGCCCAAACCTTTCTATAATGTCCAGCAGCGTTCGCCTTGTCCTGGGCTTTGTGTCTACCGTGCGTGCTGTACTATCGCGCTCCGGGTTGAGTAGATTGAAATCCCCACCCATGTATATGTGATCCGCCCCCATGCGCTTTATGTGGGTATAAATGGTGTCAAAGAAATCGGGGTCATCAACATTTGGCGCATATATGTTAACAAACAGCACGGAGTGCTCAAGCATAAAGCCCTTAACCAATAAATAACGCCCCCCTGTATCCCGGCAGACCTCCTCCTCCCTGAACGGTACCCGTCTATGTATCAATATTGCAACTCCTCTGGCATACGAGCTATAACCTGCAAAATATCTATGTGCCCCCCAATTTGAGGGCAGTGGCGTCTTGACAGATATTGCCAAATGCGTCTCTTGTAGGAAAGCAATGTCCACCTGATGGTGTTGCATATAGTTGGTCACTTGTTTACATTTACGAGCATTATTAAGGCCCCTGGCGTTCCAGGACATCATCACCACATTAGCCTCTGCCTGTACCTTGTTAACCATGATCTACTTCTTGCATATCGAGCTTGTAATGGTTGATTGTGGATGAACCATGTTACTAACTTTTGCCTACAATCCCAGTACCCCCCCTCCCATACCCCATAACTAACTTCAGGGGGAAGACCCAACCCGTTGTAACAACATTTGAATATAAATGCAAAGAAAAGAACAGTGTCCTATAATACTGCATAAACTTAAATAGGTGCATCCGCACTCGGGGGTGGCAACGCCACGCTGCTTCCTCATTGTCTTGGCACATGCGCGCCTGAGTATATGTACCTGATTCGTCCCTGGCGGGGATCCAACACTACTCAAAAGTACGCCTAAGGAGACGCAATCTAGGTAGTATATCACACACATAGTCCCCAGCCCACTATAGCTTGAGAATGAACATCAGTACAACTTAGCTGGCAGAGAATAGATCAGCACTTGCGCCAGAATCTGGTATATTCTGTGACTGCTGCGGAGACGCTGTTCCGTGCTGTCTCCCTGTTTTAGAGTATTTCTGGCAGAACTCCTGGGCGTCATGGGGGGAGTCAAAGATTTGTGATCGTCTGTCTACGTCCACCTTTAGATGTGCTGGGTACAACATCCTGTACCGTAGCCCCAACTTTCGAAGGTTCGCCTTCCCCCGGCATACTTTCGGCATGCCTCCTGTACCATTGCAGTGAAGTCTGGATACATGGATATGGACGACCCCTACCATTCTAGTTGTCCCTTCTCACGCGCCATCCGTAGGGCAGTGTCCCTGTCTCTGAAGTTCAACAGACAGGCTATAATCGGTCTTGGCGGGCCGCCCGGGTTTGGTCGTGGCCCCAAGATGCGGTGTGCACGTTCCACCACAAATGTGGTAGTGAAGGACTCACTGCCAAAAAGGTCAGAGAGAAGGGTTTCTACAAAGTGATCCAGCCGCCCAGTATTGGTGGATTCGGGCACCCCCATGATCCGAATGTTATTACGCCGCCTACGTGCCTCCAAATCCTCATTCTTAATGGCGACCGCTTTGAGAAGCTTCTCCAGTCTTTCATACTTTTTGGTGTTCTGGACAGCGCCATCTTCTAGGTCTGAGATTCTGCCCTCTGCCGTGGTCAGGCGCCCTTCATGTTGATCAAGTCGAGCACCCATGGAGTCCAGCCTCTCAAAACGGGAGTCCAGCGCCCTAAAGCCCGCCCTGAACTCCAGTAACATAGTGTCAGGCCCAGCTACTTCGGTTGTGTGTGTCACTCCACCCTCCGCCATGTTAGCCTGCTGCGTCGCTGTACTGGTTCCAGGTGCTTTAAAAGACAAAGTGCTTTGCCTAGAGTCTTTTCGACCCATGCCCCTATCTGGTGGGTACGGTGGACAGACCTATAGTTTCAGCCTCCTACTAGTTAAACTGCTCAGCGTGAGAAGACTAGGCCCTAGTCGATGGGGGGACAGATCCTCTGGGTGATCCTGCACTGGACCGCCGTCCACTTGTGTTATTAGTGTCCCTCCGCGGTGATGTTCTTATGGTGCCGTTGCTACACCATTATTAGGGCCAGAGTGCCCTGCCGCTGGCTGCCGCCGCTGGTGTTGTCCTACTCAGGAGAGGCCGTGTTGCTGGCGCAGCAAGAGCTCAAAGGCAGGGGGTAGGGCTGCCAGTGCTACCCACGCAGCACATTGATCATCTGCCGGTCCCCAAGTAGTCCCGCAGCCCCTGTCTCCACAGGGCCCCGGAGTCCACCTCTTAGCTGCGCGGGGTGTGCCCGGTCGTTTAGGGCGCCCTCGTCTCCACCGTTCACCCCACCGGGGTCTTGCGCTGCGTCCCCTCAGTGGTCCGTGCCGTCGGCGTTGGACGTCTTAGATGGGGGGGCGCGCTGCTGTTATATTGGGGGGTTCGGACGCGGGTAGCCACCCATTCAGGTCCCGCAGCTCCCGGCCCAGCGGCCGGTCCCCAGGCTCACCCGCGGCCCCTGTCACCGCGGGGCCTCCGGGGAACGTCTGCGGGACCCTTTTAACAGAAATGTCAGGCTGCTCTAAGCGCCTCCACCGCGACCGCTTACCCCACTGGCGACTCTCGTTCTGGATCCACAATGGCCCCCTCCAATCCCGCTTCACTGCACGCCGGCTCTGCTCACGTGAGTCCCCGGCTGCACACGAGGCTGCAGGCCGCACCATGCCCAGTCTCCGCACTTCGGTGCCAATCCGCACCGCGATCGCTCCACGGGCCAATTTTCATAGCGGCTGCCCCTCGAACATCTCCTACAGCACATTTCGACCCGACAAAACCGCCAGGGCGGACATTTTACAGAAAGTCAGCGGCGGAGCTGCAAGCCTACGTGGCCATTACGGTCGGCGGCTTGGCCACGCCCCCGTTTTAATAACTATTTGAATTTAAAAATGAATAACTTAATTCTGTACATCACTTTGAATTAATTATAATTTCTTTTACTTTAGGTAGGATTTTATTTTTAGTTTAAACTTCAGAAAAATCATTTAAGTTTAATATAGTCAAAATAATTACATTTCAAATTAAATTCCATTTATAGTACTGCAGTATTTTTTTTATTAATGTATCCATTAATTCAACCATTGAATTATTGTCAGTCATCCTTCACCCATCCACACTTGCGATCAATTAATAAGTATTTACCATCCCTCTCGATTAACTGTCATTTGGTTGGTGCTCCCAACCTTGAGTCAGCATTCTCCTCCCAACAACTAGAATGACTCCCATTGACTTGACTGGATCACCCACCCTGAAAAATGTCCTCACCCTCCTTGATATTTTAAATTTCTACAATTTAAATTGGCTACACTTCCAAAACCACTTAACCTCAAACTCCTGGAGATTCCTGGGATTGAAAGGTTTAACTTAGACGTGTAAGTCAGCCTATTGTCTTTGTCATTGCTTGATGAGTAAGCAGATGAGATTGTGCCACAAGAAATACACAGCAGTGTCAGGAAGAGTAAGTACACTTCAGGCTAAAATTACACATTTTTCACTTAATGTAACACAGCAAGCAAAGTCGCTGCTTTGCATTGCTTGAAAGGGAGATAGCAGAACAGCGGCATTTTTACTAAAATATAGCCCTGTTTTTCATTTTCTTTGCACTGTGGCACTTCAGGCCACCTTGTGCCAACGCAGAGATGCTAGGGATCTCCTGAGAAATTGAAGTTTCTTTTTAGCTTACTCCTGTGTATTTTTGTATCTTGACCTGTAGCATATAGTTCAATATTGTTAGCCAACAAAGAGGTTGAATTATCAAAAAAAAAAGGGTAATACAATTCTTTGTTGTTCCAAATAGGGGCCCCCAAAACCCTTAAGATGACACTGTGACAATGCACACTGTGGTGGGATGTCAAGCATAGGATTTGTAATGTAAAAGAACCCTTCTAGTACAAAATATCATGCTTTGACCTAGTATAACACTTTAGTGTTGTATGTGTGATGTACAATGCAGCCCACATGCAAAGTCAGAAATGTTTTGAGAAAAGAAAACTTTTCTCTAATGTTATGCATGCCTCGAGGCTGTGTATGTTTTTGGCATAAATCCCTGTCCATCACTGTTAGTGAATTGAGATTTGCTTCAAAAAGCATGGGTGGTTGCATGGAAATACCCATATACCTGCTGGCAGCCCTGACCGGGAGGCACCTGCAGCCTGTGCTGCACTTGTTCAAGCAGGGTGCTTCACTGAAGTAGTGTAAGTGCCCCGCCTAAATCCCTCCACGTTGGATGCCGAGGATGTGTTTGGGAAGAGCGGTGAGAGGACATTATTCTTTCTTTTGGAGTGTCTTTAGACACGTCTAACGGTTGCTACTGGCATTGTTCTGGTAAATGACTCCCATTGCATGTTTTCTAAGGCGTGTTAATGTTAGCCGACTAACACTGAGATGCTTGCAATTGCATCTGAAAGAGAGTTTTGTCCTCTCATCCACTGAGCAGTTTCACTTTTTTTGCCTACAAGAAAAAAAGAAAGTAGGTCAGAAACTAGCTTTTAATTTGCATTTCACAACTCATAACTTTCGCAGTAGGACAGAGGGTCTATTTTTTTCTTCTTCAACCAAAGGCATGTTGCATTGTGGGGCTTGTAGTTTTGCTTTTAACAATTTCATCATGGGCTCAAACCCCAGCATACAACGTACAAGTGGCTAAAATCCCAAAATTGGACACTTGTCCGCTATGTTTTAATAATTTTAAAAGGCGTCAGTTTTTTTCTAACATTTTACAAAGTTGGCTAAGCCATTAAAAAAAAAAAAATGCTTGTTTCACATGTAAATTCTGATCAGATGTTCTGTGAGGGTACACTCTTTCACTCACATCATGTATTAAAACAAGCCTTACAGGCATTAATCGCATGGGGGGGGGCTAGGAGATAGATAAAGGTCCAGTACCCATGCTCCTGAATGAAATAATGCATATAATCAATCAGGGTACTTGTTCCTATGGTGAGTAAGAAAAGGAGAGAAAACTGGTTGCATTATGATGGTTCTGAGGGGGATCTTCCTTATTTGGAAGTGTTGGCCTCTCACACCCATGTAGGTTTCATGCTTCATCATCGGGCCTTGCTCCTCGTGGGGCCGGCACTGCAATGCCCCACGGGCCCCACAAGAGGGCTCTTTGGCGGAGATCTTTTAGATTTAAGCCGTGATGGTGTATTCGGGCGTGAGGAGCTAGATGTTTAGTGATAAGAGTGATCTAAAATTACCTACGGGAATTCAAATTACATTTTATTTAAGGGTCCTTTGGTAAGGTTAAAAACTGTGTCTGGTTGGAGCGCGCAGTGCTAGGAAGCGCCACTATCTAGTGAGTGTAATATAATGAACTATTGTAGTTTCATAAATCAGGTCGACATGTTTCATGCCCTATTGGTCCAAACTGGATCCCCGGCGTTTCTTCAGGACCGAAAGTGAGTATTTTCCCCTTGTGTAGGGAGGATTGCTTGGGTATAGTCTTATGTTAACCGTGGATATGACGCGTACGACCAATTGTATCTATAATATGCTTACCCCAGAATGAGGTATCCATAAACCAACCCCCAAATTTAGGCCAAAGTGTGCCTTAGGTCAAGGCAGAGGACAGTGTAATTATATTGGTTTGGTCTTGTGTGCGGCGTCTCGCCCGTGACCTACCCCGCCTTCCTTATTATAGATACAATTGATCATATGCGTCATATCCAAGGTTAACATAACACGCGTATTTGTAAAGCGCACGTATAAACCTAAGGGTATCAAGGCGCTGAATAACAGATGTTTGTTACCCAACTCAATGGTACTCATTTTATCACCCTCAGATGGATGAAAGGCTGAGTGGACCCGCCGGGATTTGAACCTGTAACCATGAAGTCGAACACAGGCCCCTACAGTGGACACATTAGTTCACTAAGCCACCCGACCCAGCCTTAATACATAAGACCATACCCAAGCAATCCTCCCTACACAAGGGGAGAATACTCGCTTTCGGTCCTGAAGAAACGCCGGGGATTCAGTTTGGACCACTAGGGCGTGAAACATGTCGACCTGATTTATGAAACTACAATAGTTCATTATATTACACCCACTAGATCGTGGCGCTTCCTAGCTCTGCGCGCACTATCCCGACCTAGTTTTTAACGTTACCAAAGGAACCTTGAATAAAATATAATTTGAATTACCGTAGGTAATTTTAGATCACTCTTATCACTAAATATCTAGCTCCTCACACCCACATACACCATCACAGCTTAAATCTAAAAGATCTCCGCCAAAGAGCCCCCTCATGGGGCCCGTGGGGCATTGCATCGCTGACCCCACGAGGAGCAAGGCCTGATGATGAAGCATGACACCTACATGGGTGTGTGAGGGCAACACTTCCAAATAAGGAAGACCCCCCTCAGAACCAACATAATCCAACCATTTTTCTCTCCTTTTCTTACACATTAAAACAAGCATTAACATCTGGGTGAAAGAAAATTTTGTTAAACTGAGTATGGAAAAAACTGAGGTGTTGATGTTTGGTGCTCAAGAATCCATCTGGCCCTGCTGTTGGTTGCCTGAGGAATGTGGCCCTTTACCTACGTCTGTTAAAGTCGCCAAAAATCTTGGTGTAATCTTCGACACTTCCCTGAACTTTGACTCACAGGTCAATTGCATCACGAGTACCTGTTTTCACATAATCAGGACTCTTAGGAAGGTCTTTCCTTTTATTCCAGTTGAATTTGTGTCACTCGGCGGCCATTGCTTTTGTTTCCTCCAGACTCAATTACTGCAATGTGCTCTATCTGAATATTAATGCCTCCTCACTTGCAAGAGGTGCAAAAGGTGACTGCTCGACATATTCTTAACACTCCCAAACGAGTGTCTATCAGATATGGCGTTAGAGCGCTGCATTGGCTTTCTGTGAAAAAGCACCTTGTGTTTAAGGCTATTTACCTAGTCTTCCTCGCTCTCCATCACAAAGGGTCCAAACATCTCTCCTCCCTCTTGAGCTGGTACACTCCAGGCAGGTAACTCAGATCCTCTTCAGCTAGGAAAGTTTCCATACCCAGGTTCTGGAAAGTCAGACGGGGCAGTCGGTCCATCTCCAGGGCTGCAGCCAAGTTATGGAATTCCCTGTACGCCCACATCGCTAGATTTGACTCCTTTGCCTCATTCAAGAAATCGTTCAAAATATGGCATTTCTCATCATAGGCTCTCTGGATTTTCTGTGCTTTATAAAATCATTTTTCATTTAATTTCATCAGTAATATGAATCATTTTTTGTGTAGTTTCACAGCACAATAAAGGTACAACATGGATAGCAGCACCACAGCCTTATCAAGCACACATAAGTTAAGGACGTGGCAATAGTAGAAAGAACACAATTCTCTGATGCATACAGGCCTGGTACTGCACAGGAAGCTAAAACACTAAAGCGTTAGTGAGAGGCATAAAGGACTGTTGTAAAATTTCTATAAACAGAGAAGTAGTACAAAACATCTGGAAGAAGCCACCAAATCTCATGGAATTAACATACATTCATGTACTCATGGAGGATGATGAACACTCGCCTATCTAGTGTGGTACTCTATCAGTGGGTTCCATTTCTTTTACTTGGAAGCAGTCACACTGTTCACTGTTTGTACAGTCTCCTAGCTATGGGTTCCCTAGTTTGGGTTTGGTTATTTCACTTATGTCGACATTTATGTTCATTCTTTGTTACACTTATATTAAAATTGTATGTGGGTGAGCTAAAATGTTGTTTCTTGGTGTCTCCCTACTACAATATTAAAAACAGCAGAGCAAAGGACCCTACTTCTCTTTTCCATCAGCATGTTTTTGTGCTCAAATATTCCGGAGGAATACAAGTATCTCACAACAAGTTTTGTGAAATTGTCCCCTGCTTCATATAGCATGCTGACCAGCCTGAGAACAAGGGTTTGGAATGGCGATGGGGCAAATTTCCTTAGGTTTCACTCCATGAAGAGGCCTCACAATAAGCTATTGGTGAGACTGTCAGAATATGCAGGATGTTGCACCGGATGAGTCATTGTATTTGTTGGCTGCCAAGCCACACTCACAAGTACCACTAGGTGAATGGTAGTTAGGCAGTGATGGCTGGGTCCCATATTTCTGAGAATTTCATTCTCTCTTGCATCCGGTCTGGAAAATCAGTGCATGGAGGCTGAGGAGAGCGGCTCTTAGCTCTTCCTGGACCTAGGGGTGGGCGGAGCTCGCGTAGTGGTACTCCGCGGAATTTCACGGAATTACTGGAAAAATCTGTGAAATTCCGCGGAGTTCCGTGGCCTGGCAGAGTGCCTCCCCGCTCCCCCGCTAAAGCCCTGGCCCCCGCACCCCCTCCCGCTAAGGCCCCGGACCTCCGCCCCCCTCTCGCTAAAGCCCCGCCCTACCTCCCGCGTAGTTGTAACTTGGCCAGCAAAAAAAAGAAGACTTACCTTCCTCCCAAATCCCTGTCCTGCTCCTGCTGCTGGGCCTGGCTCCACTTCTGCTTCTCCGGTTGAATTACAGGAAAAACTGCAGTGCGCATGGCGTATTGCATGAAGGCATGCCTGACTCTATCATTGGATTTGATAGGGTGAGGCAGGCCTTCACGCAGTACACCATGCGCACTGCAGTTCTTCCTGTAATTCAACTGGGGAGCAGCGGAAGTAGAGCCATGCCCAGCAGCAGGAGCAGGACAGCAGTACACTGATTTGGGAGGGGGGTAAGTCTCCCATCGCACCAGTGAACTCCGCTATGTAGGCGGAGTTTTTGCTGAACTTCGCCCTCCAAGCGGAATAGCACAAACTCCGTAAGCTCCACCCACGGAGCGGAGTTTACCACCCAGGATTACTCCTAACCTGCTGCAAATGTCGCTGACTGCCACTTTACTTTTACATAAAGTGTATTTTGGTTTGTTTGACTTTAGCACCTTAGAGTATATCACTGCACTGAGTGGCATTTATTAGAATTAGTGAACCACACTGTTAAGTTGTAGAAGTCATCGCACAGGAATCACTAATAGCAGTAACGTCCAGCTTTGTCACAGCCATCAAGTCTCAGCAACAGCTCCAACTTCAGCAGGTGTACATTCTAAATGGTACCTAGGTAGCCAGCTGAAACCACATAGCCAAGATTCCAGGAGAGGCACAGGCTGTAACACCCCTCTCCTTCACAAAATGCGGAAAAACAAATGGAAAGGAAAAAGCTTCATACAAATGATTTAAAAAAACTGTAAGGAATGTGGCCAAAGACATTGCAATAACTCCGAAGTACTTAAACACAAATCAACATAAAACTTAATGAGACGTGGAAAAAATTAGGATGCAGGGAGGAAAAACAATACATATTACAATATTACATTTCAATGGAGAACATAAGATCTACGTCAATACACAGGGGCTTATTTACAAGCCCCTTTCGCCGCCTGTGCGTCACGTTGCGTGGCTTTACGTGTGCTTGTAAATATCGCCCCTTTTCACACAACACTTTGCGTGTTAGGGGCATGACATGGGTGTTGCTGTGGGTGTTCCCACACAACACCCATGTCCACTGATGCATTTCCAGATTTACGAGCAATCGTAAACCTGGAAATGCGTCGGAATGCTACGCCACCACCAGGGGTTTTCCTCGTTGTTTTCATTTCTCCTCGTTGTTTTCCTCTTTTAATGCGTGCTGCATTCTACAGCACGCATTGGAAGAGGAAATCAACTCAATTGATTGTTTTTGTGCAGGAAGGTACCCCTTCCTGCACAAAAACAATCTCCCCACGACGCAGGCATCCTTGCATCATGGTGCCGGCGCATGGAAGCAGTTTGTGCGCCAGCGCAGGGAAAAGCACAGTGATGCGACATGTTGGAAATATGCTGCATCCCTGTGCCTCAAAACTAACACAGCGCAGCAAAATGACTTGCGGCACCGCGCTGCATTAGTTTCTCGTAAATAGGGCCCATAGTCTTGAAGATAAGATGGCTTACACTTTACTCTTGGAGATGTTCTTCACTTAAGAGAAGGAAGTAATGGCCACTTTCTATCAGAATCATCCTGAGTTGCAGAACCATCTTGAGCTATATGTGGTACAGACTTAGGCAAATGTGACATGCTCCAAACTTCTCTACCACTGAAACCACAAAATATTTCTTGACATCAATGGTTTTCTGTGGACCAAAATACTTTAGGTATTTACTTTCCTTTAGGTGTCCAAGTTTTTTTTTTTTTTTTTAAATAAATAGACCATTTCCCCCAAACTCTCGCACAGAACGTTTGTCATTATAGCGTTGTTTATACTTCATCTGACTCTCGCATGTATCCAGTGAGACTACACCATCACCACGTCCAACATCCTTTTAATTCCTCAGCCATAAGGGATTTAGTTTGGAACTGTTAATTTTCCCTTTAGACACACAAAAGGTGACACACCAGTTACACTTTTAGGAGTGCAATGATGCGCCCAAAAGTTTTCATGCAGCACCTCTTTGAGAGATACTCCTCCGTTTAAGGCAATCTGAGCGCACTCCTTCACTAAACCATTTTTCCTTTCAAGGAGACCATTTGCCTGTGGTAAATAAATAGCGGTGTGAAAATTTGTAATTGAGAGATCACTTAAAAACTTCTTCATTTCCTTAGAAGTAAACTGGTCCCCATTATCTATAATTATGGTCTTGGGGATGCCCTCAGAAGCAAAAACATCACATTAATATTCCAGCCCATTTCTAGTGGCAATCAAATTCACACGACAATATTGTTGTACAAGTGAATTATTTGAAGGTTCTCTCAGATGCAATGATCATGAAAAAGGAGGCACAGGGGAGAAAAGTAATCACCTAGGTCAACGCTGTTTGGTCAAGCTTGGAAGCCAGAATTGAAACCAGGTTTCTTGGTTAGACATTGTGCAGTTCTGATCCTGGATGGGTTTTACATTCTTTCCCTTTCTGCCCTAATGACAATTTTATTAGTGAATGAATTAATGAATGATATTTTGTTAGGCGCACAGGTACTTTGAGAGAGAAAAAAAAAACTGTCCCGGTGCTGGAAACGAGGGCAAGATGACCCAAGCTGCACGTCAGTTGTCTAATTCCACCTAGCCTAGGCCTTTATTGTTGTAATTGCTAAAGCAACATTATAGTCTATTATACCATATGCAAGTGAGATTTTTGTACAGTGCACATTCTGAATAGAGTTATTTCAAGGTGCTCTCAAATCTGATGATCACGGAAAAGGACACAGAGGGAAGAAAACTAATTGCCTATGGTCACACAGTTTGGACAAGCTGAGAAGTTGTGATTGAAAGCAGAGTCTCTGGGTAAGGGCTCTGCAACTAGTGTTTGCACTGGGTCTAACAAAGCTACTGACTCTCCTGAGCATGGTATGCAAGTGCATTCAAAATATCCTTTGTATTTTTATACAATATAGCAACAGAATTGAAAACACTCTTCTTCCTAGAACAAGTGCACCTTGGGCAGAAATGGTCAGTACACACTTCCCAACTTAAGAGGATAGGTACAGCGAGAGCAGCATCAACATAAACCTTTCCCACCACACAACAGGTACAAATTAGGCAGCAACATCCCAAGCTTTACTTCCTTACAGAACAGGGACAGTATGGCAGTAACAAAGCAAGCTTCCCTCTTTCACAGAACACATACAGATAAGGCATGAGTGATATGGTGAATGTAGACAGATTTCTGAAGTGGATTGAGATGAATGTGTAGGAGGATGAATTAGTGAATATGTGGGTTCTGTTTAGGTGCTATTTCAAGTCAGCATTCTGAAAGTCCTGCTGCTGTCAGTTGGAAACCTGCTATTTGTGTTGATTCTTTGGCGTTCCATGTATTGAGAAGTAGTTGTTAAATCATAGGTCAATGTTATTTGGAGCAGCCCAGCCGCAGCCTAAATGGCTATGCTCTAGACAGGCATACAGGTAGCAACGTCATCGAAAAGGTTCTAAATGTGTTCTCTCACCAGGCGCTGTGCAATCCCAAGCTTGGTGCTGCACCTGTTCAAAATGTTGAGGGCCACCAGTGCATATACCACCCATGTGTGCCCCATAGACACTTTCGGGCAGATTTACTAAACTGTCACCCAGCGCAGCAGCTAAAAATGCTGTGCTGCGTTGCATCACAGGGAGGGATCAGGAGAGCAGCATATCTACAGAGATATGGCACTCTCCTCTCCCTTGCGTCGGTGCAGAATTTTGCTGCCGAGCGACCCGCACACACCTTATCGCCATAGTGCAAGGGGGTGTGCGAGAGTCTAGCATAGGTTTTGTAGTGGAAGGGTTCCCTTCCAGTGCAAAATACTATGCCTAGACAACTTCTAAAACGTTTCCTACTTTGTATCTCTGTTGTATAGTACAGCACACATGCAAAGTCGGAAAAAAAGGAGAAATTAAAACATTTCTCCTTAACGCATAGTTTCAAAAGGCGTTATATTTTTACGCAAAAGCTTGTCTTACATTTTTGGTAGATATAGGGTTTTGTGTCAAAAAGAGTGGATGATTGCATGGGAACGCCCATGTAACGCCCCCGTGACGCTAAGTAACGCAAAGTAGCACCTTGCGCTACTTTGCGTTACTTTTTGTCAATTTCGCGCTGGAAAGTAAATAATGATTTAAAAATTGTGGTGATTTGCGTCACTTTTGACGCACACCCAGTGCAAAATGTTAGTTTCTCACTCCCTTGGTTTTACTTTGGGGCTACTTTCCAGTGGAAACCTGTTTTGCGCTGAAAAGAAAATCCCAGAATAATCACTTTGCTCTGGATTGCGTCACATTTGTAGCACAAACCCAGCACAAAGTGTTAATACATTTGGCCCTTTATGAGGCCTTGTTATGTGAACACAGCAGAAGCGAATGAAGCAGATGTGCACTTGAGCCCGGATACTGAGAGGATTAGCGAGGAAGCCAGCGTGGGTAACAGGATTTCCAAAAATATCTTTCTCACCTGAACGTGAGACATAAAGAAACCGCCTTCTTCTAAAGCAGAGGTCTTCAATCTGTGGGGCGCGACCCCCAGGGGGGCCCTGGAGTCCTGGAAAGGGGGTCGTGCATTCCCCAGCTTCACTTGTCCCTGCAATCCAAAAGGTTTGCTTTCCTTTTGGAAAAAGACAGCTGTCCTGGGACAGCTAATTTAGATAGTTATCAACTGCTTGCCTGAATGAAATGCAAATCAGTTAATCTGCAAGTGTAAAGGATAAGCAGTTCTGGCTTTAATTGATCAAAAACACCAAGGTTTGTGATGACAAAAAAACAAATCTTTGAGTGGAAGTGCAAAGAGTTAACAATTGGGCTGGGAACTGCTTGCTTGTAATTTTAACTGCATTTACACAGCCTTTAATACCCTAAAGAGGTGTTGAAGGGACCATTATGTAAAAAAAATGTTTAAAAAATTGCATTACATACGCTCTAGTATTACTAAAATCTACATTTTGGAAGCACCATTTTATAGTAAAACTACTTGCACGTTTTGCAGCATTCTATCTTACACTGTGTGTAATGCAAGTATAAAATAATGACTTGCTTATTTACAGTGCTTTTCTTCAAACCACGTAAACCTGGGGCGGCTCCAAAAACATGCCTCCCCAGTGGAGGCGTAACGAGGAGAAATGTTTTCTTTTCTCCTCGTTTTTCCTCTTTCCATGTGCGCTGCATTCTGCAGCTCACATAGAAAGAGGAAAACGTCTCTCGGGATTGTTTTTGTGAAGAAAGGTGTCCCTTCATGTACAGAAACAACCCTGCCTATGTTGGTGCTGGGCAGCAATTTGTGCACCAACGCGAGGGAAAAGGATAAGAATGCACCGTATTTCATAAATATGGTGCATTCCTGCCCTTTCACATTGGCATAGGGCAGCGCCGCAAGAAGACTTGCGGCACTGCCCTACGCCAATTCCTCATAAACGAGGCCCTTTATTTTTAGCTACACCTTTGACTACACCCCCACGCTCACTGACCTTTGGTTTGCTAAACACTGTTTAATATTATTTCCCCACCGTAAAAATTATTAGCTGTGGGGATTGGGGGCTTTTATGGTTGTCGATGATGAGGAGTACCAGGTTCTAGAAATTTTTGTCAGAAGGGGTCCTTGCGTCTAAAAAAGTTTGACAAGGGGGTCTCGGCATGAAAAAGTTTGAAGATCTCTGTTCTAAAGTGACTACACATGTGACATATTTGGCCGCTGGGTGGCGGTGTCTCACAACGAACAATCGAAAAGTGTAACAGCAGTGACGGATTTCCAGGAGACTGTCGTAATGCGAGTGTCAGTAAATGTCATTGTGTCCTAGGTAAAATAGGTAGATACAAGGCTAGGAAATTAGGACATGGTTATTTCCGAATGCAGAAAGGAACTTTAATTGTAAGCTGTGGTTGGCAACTCAAATTGATGGTCCACTTTAGTGGTAATTAAAATAGCTTCGCATTAATTACAAACTAGACTCAATCACACTGAAAGTACAGGTAGGACCTCGGTGCTTGCAACTTTGGCTCTGTGCCCCAAGGTGGCAATGTTGACGAACTTACTTAACCCAATACAGTTACTAGAATCAACAGAATTCCTAGAAAAGGTACTCGTTGTCCTAGTGACAATACTGGCAAAGGCAGATTTAGTACCTACAACACAACTACTCATGATGCCACAATTGTGAGCTGCACTGATTATTTAAATGCTGAAAATTATCTATAGACAGTAAAATATCAAAGGGGGAATAATTGGATGAATCTACGGGCGCAGCGTGCTGTACTGTCAAAGGCCAGCAGGTGACTGCAGCTCACCACAACTCACTTCTAGCCAATTACAAACTGGCAACTGGTACCCGTTCCAGTGCTGGTGAGGTACTTCGACATTTTTGGGTGATTCCGCCAAAGCGGATGGTCGTCATCAGTGTTTATATTGCAGCTCTTTTACACATACATTCTCCCCAGATTGAAATTGACAAACAACATTATAATGAATATAAAGTCTTAGCCTCGATTGTTTTCAAAGTATTTCAGATCATAAAAGGACACGTTTTCCAGGGCTCTTTTGGTGAGCCCACTTACTACCTGTGAAAATTTAAATAAGAAGAGCCTGCAAACAGTGCTGAAAAGGTGGGGGGGGGGGGGGGTTGGGCGGGATCCCCGCCAGATCCGGGTTCCGGTAGCCATTTCTGTGCCGAATCTGGAATCCACCGACCCAGAGAAACATGCTGAGTTTGTCCTGATGTCATTTTCAGCAGCGCCTACGCTTTGTCTGCATTATGGGAGCAGAGGCCTGCAGGCAGCCAAAGGGGCTTTCTTATTTTATCATCCAGCTGGGCCCAAGACAAAGACCTGATTTAAAGGGACATCAGCCCTCTCTTTGTTCAGGAATCATCCTGGCTGGGAGCCATCTGAAGCCTAGCACCTAGACACCAGTGCAATGGAAGGGAATAAAGGCACTCAGCTTATCACTTCACACATACTTAAGACAAACTATGATTTGGAGGCAGGTTTTTAAATTTGTTCAACTCCCTCTGCAAGAGATATGCTTGCACTATAAGAATGTAAGATTTATCTGGCTATAAGAAGAATTACAGAATTATTGATTTGAATGGCACCTACTAATTATTTTTATTTCAATTCCTTTATATCGCAACTCATCGTAGTGTAGGGTGTCCGAGCACTTTACATCACACATAGAGGCACAGCAAATCATACATGGGTGTAAATAAATGTACAGGAAATGTTACATAAGACTGAGGGCCCTTAGGTGAAGGAATCTTATATCGTCCATATTTGTAGACATTATATGTTCGTGAACGGTCAGTAGAAACATAAAGTGAGAATATAAAACGTAACACAGTGATTGTGGTTGTTTGTGCTAACAAGACTTTATCTGATAGACTTCTAGCGGAGGAGTCCTTACTTTTGAATATTCCCCACGTGCCAAACTGGATCTGGAAAATCTTGAGCAATACCTCTGCGCCATGGTAGGTACTGCCAGACAGATCCCCGCCTGCGGCGTGCACACCAGATGTGACATACACGGTGCCTCGGTACATCGGATGACTCTGCACCACTTCAGGTCCCGGTCGCTTGAAAGGCCCCAGGCCTGCTCTGGGAGCATTCCCGTCAGTCGCCGTCATGTTCAAAGTCATCGTCATGTAAGTGCCACAAACACAGGAAGGGGTAGAAGTCGAAGCACTCTTCAACTTCACCGCTCTGCTCAAAGTCAACGGATGAGTCGTAGGAATGATACAACAAGTCTAGACCACGCTACTGCACTCCACCTGCAGAGCCTGGGTCCGATTCGAGGCTCCCTGAATTTCCAGAAGCCAACGTGACCCCCGCCCAACTCAGAGTTTTATGAAGCCATGCACCTCATATTTGGGCACCGGAACCCCTCTGGAGCCCCACAGATTCATGAGGTGCCCCGACTGGATTTCCACCGGTGGGTTTACCCTTGGTGCCAGTTGGGCCCTCTGGACCCAGATTGATTCTGGTTGTGAATCCACAACCTTCATCGGTGTTCGGTAGCGTGGTGCTGTTCCCAACGCCACTGATGGCTTCGGCGGTACTGACCCCATAGTCATTCCTTACTCCGATACACAGCCGGATGGCATCACTTGATGTTGACACCAGTGTCGAGCAGATCCAGACCATCTGGGTCGGAGACAGTGCCTCCTTTCAGTGATAGTACCTGTGGGGAGAATAACGGGTGGAGCAGAGCATCCCTGGGGTTACCCTGATCCCCTTTAACATTTGGTCGAGGACAATTGGTATGAGGACCTGGCTGATTCCAGTGGTCTGGACACCTTACTAGACACTGGACTGGTCTCTCCTCCTAGTGTGGCTACAGAAAAAGGGCCTCCTTTGCTATGGGGGAGCTGAGGGCAGCTGAGGTTCTCAACTCATACCACCCTCCATGGAAGCCAAGCCCAATGTCTTGACCGAGGTGAATGAACTGGGGCTATCCCTCACAGGACCCCTCCTGCCCTTCAATGAAGTCCTCTCTGATGTCCTGCTCGAGCCTGTGCCCAGCCCTGCATGGGCGCTCCTGTACTCCGGATAATTGCAATTGCAGACCTCCACTGTCCTGCTTCTGGGGACCCAGACTTCCTTACCCAGCACCCCACCAATGAGAGACTGGTGGTGCAGACATCAGCCTCCAAAGTGAATCCTGGCGTGTTCCCTTCCATTCAACAGGGAATCCCAGAGGCTGGATACTTTCAGGAAGAGGATTTTCTCTTCCCCCAGCCTTGCACTGTGGTTGGTGAACATTGCATGCCTCTTGGGCCTATATAGCCTCACCGTGTGAGACTCAGTTGCGCAAGTGCTGCCCATGATATAGGACAAGGCCTGAGCCATCCTGACCCAGGCTTTTGCCGATGGCAGGGACGCAGCAAGTTCACAATAAGATGTGGGCTGGACACAACAAACTCCCTGGGCAGATCCATTGCTTCATCGGTGGCACTCCATCCCATGCTTGGTTGAGATCGACTGGCTTCTCATGGTTTGTCCAGGCATCCCTTATGGACATGCCCTTTGACGGAATTTGCCTGTTCAGCAACAAGGCTGACTCTGCACTTGAGAGCTTCAAGGAGAGTTGAATCACCGCCCAGTCGTTGGCACTCACCATCAGTTGCACTCTTCTTTTCGCTCCTTCCGTGCTACGGTAGGGGATATCAGCTGCATCCTTTTTAACCAAGCTACTTCGGCCAACAGACTCCCCAGTCCTTTCATGGCCTGGGACACAGCTCCCACAAGTCATGCGAGAACGCAGGCCAGAGATATGCCCAGTCCACCACCACCCCAGGCAGCCGCAGCCTCTAAACCTCTTTAGTGTGCCCTTGCAGCTACTTGGGCACAAGTTGGTGACAAGATCAGGCACCACCTGCCCCAAGGGCAAACCATAATGTTGGACAAGTGGGTGCTTCAAATTGTTCAGCGGGGTTACGTCCTGCCATTCACAGAAACTCCGCCTCCCCTGCCACCGTCCTCAGATCAGATCGTCTGACGTAGGACCACGTCTCTTTGCTGCATCTGGAAGTGCAGGCTCTTTTGGCCAAAGGAGCCATTGAGGGGCTGCTGACATTAGAAGTAGGTGGTTGTTGCTATCCACGCTACTTTCTGGTGCCAAGAAGGACAGAGGCCTCTGCCCTATCCTATATCTATGCCCCCTCAACACTTTCGTGAAAAAGGAGAAATTCAAAAGGCTCACACTTGGCCAGGTCCTATCTGTGCTGGTCCCTGGAGACTGGATGGTAGCACTGGTCGCGCAGCACGAATGTTCTCATATCCCTCTATTGCGGCCCCATATGCGTTACCTGCAGTTCTCAGTGGGCCAGGAACTTTTTCAATTCACTGTACTGCCCTTTGTCCTCACCAGCACCCCTCAGGTGTTCACAAAAGTGATAGCGGTGGTTGCAGCATATCTTTGGAGGTCGGGGTTCCAGTCTTTCCCTACCATTGACGACTGGCTTCTGAAGACATGCTCACCACCGCCAGTCGTTGCCCACCTTCACACAATGGAGGACCTCCTGCATTCTCTGAGGTTCACTGTCGAAGTGCTGAAGTCACACATGACTCCTTCTCAGATGCTCCCTTTCATTGGAGCCATTCTGGACATGGTGCAGTTCCGTGCCTTTCCACCGGAGCCGAGAGTCTGGGACATTTGGGCTGAGACTGACTCTAAGACTGCCGGATCTGATGGACTCCTGCATTCAGTTTGTGAAGTACGCTCGATGGCATATGCGTGCTCTGCAGTGGGATCCGAACTCCCAGTGAGCACAGTACCAGGGGGATCTCTCCAACCTGGTCCAGATTTCAAAGGAGACTGCAAAAGATCTGCAGTTGGGGGTAACTAACCACGATTGGGTCAGCAGCAGCAGTGGTTCTCCACCCAGAGCTGACAGTGGTGAATGATGCATTGCTTGTGGGCTGGCCATCTGGGACAAGTTGAGATCAGGGGCCTCTGGTCTCCGGCAGGGACTCAGATCCACATCAACCTTCTGGAACTGAGGACGATTTGGAAGTGACCGATTTCCTGCCCTCCATCAAAGAAAAGCTGGTTCAGGTGTTCACACTCAACACTACCACCACGTGATACTGCAACAAGCAGGGCGGGGTGGGGTGGGGTCATGGACCATGTGCCAGGAGGCTCTGCGCCTCTGGACATGGCTAGAACGTGAAGACATTTTCCTGGTCGTGCAGCACCTGGTGGGCTCTCTAAACGCCAGGATGGATAAACACCGACATCAATACCTCGTGGAGCACGAATGGCATCAGAGGTGGCTTAAGGTCTCTTTCAGGACTGGGAAGTGCCTTGGTTAGATCTATTCGCCCGCACAGAGAATGTGCAATGTCAGCACCTCTGCATGCTGAAGTTTCTCGTTCAGAGACGCATTCTGACAAGACTGAAGTACGGGACTCCTATACACCTTCCTTCTGATACCACTCCTGTCCAGAGTTCTCAAGCAGATCAGGACCAACCAGTGCCAAACCATCCTAGTGGCTCCAGATTGGGCGCGGAGAGTATGATATTCAGAACTCCTGAGCATGGCTATTTGTCCACCGAACAAGCTGCCCTTTCAGGAAGATCTGCTATTGCAGCAACAGGGGAGGATTAGGCTCCCCTTTTATTCATGAATATTGAGCAACAACAGTTGAGGGCCTTCGACCTTCCTCATGAAGTCTATGATGTCATCTTGGCAGCCAGGCGTCCATCAACTAAAACTGTATACTCCTGATGTTGGGACGTGTTTGTGGCTTGGTGCGCTGAGAAACAAATTAATCCACTTGCTGCACACCTGTCTGAAGTGTGGTTTGCTTTGTCCTTTGCCTGGCAAGGCCTTGCTCTGTGCACAGGTAAAGTGTATCTTTCAGCCATTTCTGCTTTTTTGCAGTTGCCAGACCAACCCTCCCTGTTTAAGTCACCTGTTATGACACATTTTCTGAAAGGTCTTCAGCATATGTTTCTTCATAAACCTTTTGTTGTACCCCAATGGGACCTTAATTTGGTTTTGCCCTACCTGATGTGTTCCCCTTTTGAACCCATGCATAGTTGTTCTCAAAGACTACTGACACTCAAGGCAGTTTTCTTGGTGGCCATCACATCGGCATGGAGGATCAGCAAGCTATAGGCTCTTTCTGTGCAACCCCTATACACCTGCTTCTTCTGAGATAAACTAGTTCTCTGCACTGTGCCTCTTTTTTGCTTAAGGTGGTGACACTTTTCCATTAGGCCAAAGAATTATCATGCTGGCATTCTTTGCTCTGCCACACCCCTCCAAGGAGGAACAGAAAAATCTGAAAGAGACACGTTAGTGACAGATTCCTTACCTTAGAATATCCCCAGGCGTCAGGCTGGATCCGGAAAGTTTTTTGCGTAGCAGTACCCTTGCGCGTCGGTAGGCGGCGTCGTGCGGCTCCGCGTCCGTCGTCGGCGTCGTGATCGCCGGGATGACGTCGCGGGCAGTACTTAGGCGCCGCCCCTGCGCGCTGACGTCAGTTCTTCTTTTTCCGCGCCAGTAAGCGCAGATCCGGGAAGAGCAGTGCCCTAGTCACTTTTTGACTATCTTTTTGTGAAATTTTTCACTGTTCTCTTCAACGAGTCTTCACGACTCCTAAGGTGTCGTAGGGATGCCCGGCTTTAAGCCCTGCGAGGTATGTGGTCGTATGATGTCCATCACGGACCCCCACCTCGAGTGTCTCTTCTGCCTCGGCCGAGGCCACGACACGAAGTCGTGCCCTGACTGCCGGAAACTTCATCCGAAGGCTTTGCGAGAGCGGTCTCGAAAGCTCCTTGAAGTCCGGCAGTCGGCTCCGCGCCGCAGCAAGCCCCGGTCCCGGGAGAGGTCGAGGGGCCGGACGCGGAGTCCCCGCCGTTCGTCGGAATCCAAGTCTTCGCGCTCCTCCGGTAAGTCGAAGCACAAGAAGTCTAAGCGGCGTCATCGCTCTAAGACTTCGCCTCGCCGGTCGCGCGACTCGGCTGAGGTCCCTGTCGGCACCGTCCCCGCCCCCGCGGCCCCGGACGTGCCTGTCGAGTTGCCCCCGCATTACCCGTCCTTCCCGGGTTCGGGGGCGACTCCGGCCGAAGTACAGAAATTCCTGTCGGCCATGGCCCGCCTCTTCGGGCCTCGAGGTCCCTCCGGTGCGCCTTCGGGCCCCGCGGGCCCAGATGGGGTTGCTCCGGCGTCGCCGTCGACTCCGGTCCCGGCGTCGCCTGTCCCACCAGCCTTCGTCCCGGCCTCGGCTCCGGCCCCGGCCTCGACCCCGGTTCCGGTGGTGCCGCAACCTCCATCGACGCCGGTTGACCTAACCACGCCTCCGCCGACGCCGATGTCCCCGGTGCCGTTTCCGACGCCGTCCGGGGCTCCGGGCGGCGTCGTTCCCCGGTTCTCCCCGGGTCCGGACATGGAGCCGGACCGGCGTCGCCCGACGCCGGTTCCGGCGCCGATGAGGCCTTGGGTCCCTTATGTCCCTCCTCCTCCATCTTTTCAACCTGAGGAGGACCAGGAGAGCTGGGAGGGGTCTGACGACCCTCTCACACAACAGTGCGAGTTTGACCCGGACTGGGTTGAGGAACTTGGGGATGCCAGTGGGCTGGATACCTCCCCCGACTCTGGCATGCTGTCTCCTCCCGTGGCAACGGAGGAGGGGGCTAATTTTGCAACGGTGTTGCGTAGAGCTGCTGGAGCCTTAAATCTCCAGTTGCCTACAGTGGCCGTCAGGACTAACCTCCTGACTGAAGTGCTTCAGCCGGCGGCCTCCTCTTCGGAGCCTGTGCTGCCGTTCAACGATGCACTCACTGACGTTCTTTTGGGTGCCTGGTCCAAACCCACCACAGGGGCTCCTGTGGATAGGAACGTGGCCCGACGCCATCGCCCGGCTCCGGGCGACCCCCTGTTTCTCTCCCAACACCCCACCCCTGAGAGCTTGGTTGTCCAAGCCTCTGCCTCCCAAACAGCCTTCCCTACCGCCCCTCCGGATAGGGAATCCAAGCGCCTGGATCACTTTGGGAAGAAGGCTTTCTCTTCCTCCAGTGCTGGCTTGCGGTCTGTTAATACCGCTTGCCTCTTGGGCCGATACACCCACTCCCTGTGGGATTCGGTGGCTGATGTTTTGCCGCAGTGTTCTGAGGAGGTCCAGACACTGCTTACCCGCGCTATTGCGGAAGGGCGTGATGCGGCTAAGTATACCATCCGCTGTGGCCTTGATACCGCCGACTCGCTGGGCAGATCGCTTGCAACGACGGTGGCGCTGCGTCGCCACGCCTGGCTGAGAACCACTGGTTTTTCAGGGGATGTCCAGAATACTCTCATGGACATGCCCTTTGATGGAGTCGGTCTCTTTGGTTCAAAGGCGGACCATGCGCTGGAGCGTTTCAAGGATTCACGGGCTACTGCTAAGTCCCTGGGCCTTGCTGTTGTGCGCCCTCCGCATACGTCTGCTTTTCGCCCCTTTCGTGGCCACGGAAGGGCGCCCAGTCACGTCCACAGCCCGGCCAACGGCCCGCGCAGCAAGCGCCTTCGCGTGGCCGAGGACGTGGATACCGCCGTGGCGGTTCGGGCAACCAGCGTGCGGGTCAGGCCACCACCTCCAACCCGTCCGCGGCCTCCAAGCCCTCCTAGTCCCTCCTTTCAGGTGCACAGCACGCCAGTCGAGGGCAGGGTCCGCCATCACCTTCACCACTGGCGTCCCATCACCTCGGACAAGTGGGTCTTGGACATTGTCCGAAGGGGCTACTCCCTCCCCTTCGAGACCACCCCCCAGCCATGCCACCTCAATTCCACCGCATGTCAGGGGATCACTTGGTGCTTCTACAGAAGGAAGTCACGGCCCTCTTGGCCAAGAGGGCCATCGAGCATGTTCCGACCCCAGAAGTAGGGCGTGGTTGCTACTCCCACTACTTTCTGGTGCCCAAAAAGGACAAGGAGGACATGCGTCCTATCTTGGACCTCCGGAACGTCAATCGCTTCCTCCGGAAGGAGAAGTTCAAGATGCTCACCCTAGCTCAGGTCTTGACTGCCCTCGACCCCGGAGACTGGTTGGTAGCGTTGGACTTGCAGGACGCCTATTTCCACATCCTCGTCCTGCCGGCCCACCGGCGTTACCTTCGGTTCACGGTAGGCCTCGAGCATTTTCAGTTCACCGTGCTCCCCTTTGGCCTTACCAGTGCCCCTCGGGTGTTCACGAAAGTGATGGCGGTGGTCGCAGCTCATCTGCGCCGGGCAGGGGTTTCAGTCTTCCCCTACCTCGACGACTGGCTGCTGAAGGCGGGCTCGTCCCAGGCAGTTGTCTCCCACCTCCAGACTACGGCCGAACTCCTGCACTCGCTGGGGTTCTCCATCAATGTGCCGAAGTCGCATCTGATTCCTTCTCCACAGCTCCTTTTCATCGGAGCAGTTCTGGACACGACGCAGTTTCGGGCCTATCCTCCCGAACGGCGAGTCCGGGATATTCAGGCTATGATTCCGATCTTTCAGCCCTTATCCTGGGTTTCGGTACGGCTGACCCTGAGGCTGCTGGGCCTCATGGCCTCCTGCATCCTGCTGGTCACTCATGCCAGATGGCATATGCGGGCTCTGCAGTGGGACCTGAAGTTCCAGTGGGCGCAGCACCAGGGCGACCTGTCCGATCACGTCCAGATCTCGGAGGGGACTGCAAAACAGTTGCAGTGGTGGCTCTCGAACCGGCAATGGGTCATGGGCAGATCCCTCTCCCTTCCCCAGCCAGAGCACACAGTTGTGACGGACGCGTCCCTTCTGGGATGGGGCGGTCACATGGGAGAGGCGGAGATCAGAGGCCTCTGGTCTCCGGCGGAGTCCCGGCTCCATATCAACGTTCTGGAGCTCCGGGCGATCCGACTTGCACTCAAGGCATTCCTTCCCTCTGTCAAAGGGAAGGTAGTGCAGGTGTTCACAGACAACACCACTGCCATGTGGTACTGCAACAAACAAGGCGGGGTGGGGTCGTGGACCCTTTGTCAGGAGGCTCTGCGCCTCTGGACATGGCTGGAACACCAGGGCATGTTCCTGGTGGTTCAACACCTGGCAGGTTCCCTGAACGCCAGGGCGGACGAACTCAGCCGCAGGTGCATGATGGATCACGAATGGCGTCTTCACTCGGAAGTGGCGCAAGGACTCTTTCTACAGTGGGGAGAGCCTTGGTTAGATCTATTCGCCACCGAAGAGAACGCGCAATGTCATCAGTTCTGCGCGTTGGAATTTCCAAGGCGGCACTCGCTCGGCGACGCTTTTCGTCACGAGTGGAGTTGCGGTCTATTGTACGCCTTTCCGCCTATACCACTTCTACCCAGAGTGTTGAAGAAGATTCGGCACGACCGGGCCCAAGTCATTCTTGTGGCTCCGGACTGGGCTCGAAGAGTTTGGTATCCCGAGCTACTCAATATGAGCGTAGATCCCCCGATCCGTCTGCCTCTTCGGGAGGATCTTCTGTCGCAGCAGCAGGGGACGGTCCTCCACCCGAACCTGTCCAGTCTACACCTGCTTGCGTGGAGATTGAGCGGCGGCAGTTGATTCCTTTCGACTTGCCTCCCGAAGTTTGTGATGTGATTCTGGCAGCCAGGCGTCCCTCCACTAAGGTGGTATACGCCTGCAGGTGGAACAAATTTGTGGCATGGTGCACAGCAAAGGCTGTGGATCCCCTTTCTGCCCCTCTTTCTGAGGTCCTTCTGTTCCTTCTCTCTCTGGCCCAACAGGGTTCTGCCCTGGGTACCATCAAGGGTTATCTTTGTGCTATCTCGGCCTTCCTCAGGCTCCCTGATCAGCCCTCCCTTTTCAAGTCCCCTGTTGTTAACAGGTTCTTAAAAGGCATTACTCACCTCTTCCCTCCTGTTCCGTTTGTGATGCCTCAGTGGGACTTAAACTTGGTTCTTACCTTTTTAATGTGCGCTCCCTTTGAGCCTCTACATAACTGTCCTCTTCGTCTTCTGACTCTGAAGACAGCCTTTCTGGTGGCCATCACCTCCGCTCGGCGGGTGAGTGAGCTCCAGGCTCTATCTTGCAAACCTCCCTTTCTGTCTGTTCATCCAGACAAGGTTGTTCTTCGGACGCGTCCGTCCTTCTTGCCAAAGGTGGTTACTGCTTTCCACATTGGGCAGACCATCACTTTGCCCACCTTCTTTCCGCCTCCGCATCCTTCCAGAGAGGAAGAGAGGCTCCACCGTCTGGACCCAAAACGTGCGCTCTCCTTCTATATTGACCGCACAAAACACTTCCGGGTGGATGACCAGCTCTTTATTGGCTACGTGGGCGCCAAAAAGGTCGGGCGGTGCACAAGAGGACCATCTCCCGCTGGGTTACCTTGTGCATCAAGACCTGCTATTCTTTGGCTAAAAAGGAGCCTCCTGTTGGGCTGCGTGCCCATTCCACCAGGGCAACGGCTGCTACCACGGCCTTGGGCCGCGGTGTTCCGCTGCCGGTTATCTGTCAGGCAGCTACGTGGGCCTCGCTGCACACGTTTACAAAGCATTACTGCCTTGACAGTCAGGTCCGGAGGGACGGCTTCTTTGGCCGTTCTGTCCTCCAGGACTTCCTTGTCTGATCTTTGTTCGCAGACCCACCACCGGGGTTGGTATTGCTGGGGTATCTATTCTAAGGTAAGGAATCTGTCACTAACGTGTCTCTTTCAGATGCACAAGTTACTAACTTGTGTAACGATATATCTGTAAGAGACAGTAGTTAGTGACAGATTCCTTACCGCCCCACCCATCCTCCCCGTTCTGCGAACTGATTTCTAGGGTTAAGGACATCCCTTTCAGGGCCCTAGTATTTTTCAGACACCTATGTCAGCTTCTTGCATGGCTCTGCGTTCCTGGCGCGGAAAGTCGTGTACAGAACTGACGTCAGCGCGCAGGGGCGGCGCCTAAGTACTGCCCGCGACGTCATCCCGGCGATCACGACGCCGACGACGGACGCGGAGCCGCACGACGCCGCCTACCGACGCGCAAGGGTACTGCTACGCAAAAACTTTTCCGGATCCAGCCTGACGCCTGGGGATATTCTAAGGTAAGGAATCTGTCACTAACTACTGTCTCTTACAGATATATCGTTACACAAGTTAGTAACTTGTGCTTCAGTGCCAGGACCCAAAAAGGGCAGTGTTGTTCTATCTCGATCGCATCAAAGAACGTTGAGTGGATGAGCAGTTCTTTGTGGGGTTCGCCGGAACAAAAAAGGGTAAAGCAGAGCTAAAGCAGACCATCTCCAGATGGATTGTATTCTGCATTAAGATCTACTATGCACTAGCCAAAAAGCAACACCCTGAGAACTCACGTTCTTATTCCACCAAAGCTGCAACCACTGCATTAGCTCACAGAGTCCCTGTCCTGGACATATGTCAGGCTTCTATGTGGGCATCTCTTCACACATTTACTAAACATTATTGCCTTGACAGTCAGGTCTGTTGTGACAGACACTTTGCCTGTTCGGGCCTTTTAGGTCTTTTTGGTCTGAGCCAGTTCACAGACTCACCTCTGGGGGGGATATTGCTTTGGTATCTATTCTAAGGTAAGGAATCTGCAGCTAGAAGTCTCTATCAGATGAACAAGTTACTTACCTTCGGTAACCCCATATCTGGTAGAGACTCTTTCTAGCTGCAGATTCCTTACCGACCCTCCCATCTTCCCCATTCTACAGGCTGGCTTTTATGACTAAAAAGGTCCTGTAGGCCTACAGCATTGGCACACTGGCCACAAAAGCTTGGCATGGCTCCTTGTTTCTGGAGCGGAAACAGTCACATATATCCATATTGCCAATTTTTTGTTGCAGATTTAAAATAAATGTATAAGTTGATTGCCAGACTCTGCTTTTCAAGCTCTGCCCCTCGTGACTCCACCAGCTTTCCTCTGCCACACCTTGACCACATTTTATGGGTTCTCAGAGTACAGTTTTTCCAATTGCAGAGCTGCCTGCGAAATAAGGTCCTGCAGACTGGTTTGGTTTGTTGCATACCATATAAAGTTTAAAGTATCACTGAGACATTCTACAAAGGGCTTAAGCTAGCAGGATGACTACAGTGGACATACAACAGGCTTCTAAAAAATCTTCTCTTCTGGAGGAGTCCTTGCTCGGCATTTCAGGATAGACTGTTCCCATGAGGTGCGGGGTCAGTACTGATTTGCATAAGGTGGGCTTCTCTAGAGTGGCACAATGGGTGAAAAACGACGGGTTGGAATGCTACCCAGAGCAGCTGCCAGTGGTTTAGACTACCCGCAAGTATTCCTCCCATCACCTTTGGTGTGTTTGCTTCTAAAAGCCAATCACACACAGCATAGCTACTATGGTGGTATGCACTGGAAGTAATAGTGAACTGAATGGCCTCTTGTGGGATGGTGGTTCGAAGTAAAGCTTCAGCACATGCAACCTACAATCCTTCCTAGTTTTTGGATTGAATTTTATTAATCTCTTGGCAGCACTCGTCAGTTGTACCCGTCGGTTACAGAGTTGGGAACTGTTCAGCTGTCTGCTGGTCAGCATGTATGTCCCCTGGCATAATGCAAAAAGATGGGGTCCCCTGTGGAATGTAATGAGGGGCCCCTACGTCACCCACATCTCACAAATTTTCATTGGTTTTGGCTGAATGCCCCTAAAGGTCTGTGGGACCCTGAAGGCTTGCCCCCGCGCTTCAGGGGCCTTCATTATGGCCCTGGGTGTGTCACATCACTTGCAGCAGCATAATGAAATTTGAGGGGACCCCCTGCAAAGTACAAGGAGTTTCTCTCCCCGGATCGAGTCAGTATCTCTCAGGCCAGAAGTGCGCTGCCTATGCACAGTGCCGTAGTGGGCCCCCTACACCACGGGGGATGTGGGGGCTAATGTTACGCCACTGACCACTTGCTTCAAGGTACAGCAGTTTAGGGTCCTTTGAATTCAGACCTTTGCTCTTTTACAGATAATGGGTGGTAGATGTGACACATTTGTTCTCAATCACAACTGAAATGTTGTCTTTGAAGTTAGCATTGCCAAAGGGACCTGAAAGTTTGAATGGACCTTCGATTTCCGGGTAGTAGCAGATGGAATCAGCATAAGAGCTAGCCTTGTTAAGGTAAATAGGCCTCCTTCAAGAGTATAGCTTGCACCGAACAAGAATTCAGAGTTTTAAATATCATGATACAAAAATATTGTAGCCAGAATCTCGACTACCAAAATATTGTTAGGTATGTATAGGGAGGTAAATATTCATTATATATATATAACAATGGATGTTTTTACCGGATTAAACATGGCGTTTTAATTTGATCCTGAGTTGCGTCGGAGCCTGTTTTATTTTGAACGGGTTTTGGACTGAATATATATATGTATATATATATATATATATATTCACTGAAAAAACCATAGGTTTCAGGCACGTTATAGTTAGAAATTAGCATTTAAAAAACCTTAGAAATTCACTGAAAAAACCATAGGTTTTAGGGACAGTTATACTTAGTTGGACATTTCACTCGTACAAAACCATAGAAATTCCCCCGTTATAGTTAGTTCAGCTAACTATAACTCGCGCCCCCGCAATGCACTGCTGATGACGTCACATATTACATCACTCATGACATGGTCAGTGACATCACTGATGACATCTCAAATTACATCACTGATGACATCATCCAGTGACTGTGTGTTTCTGTAAAGTTTAAATATGTTTAATATATATAGGGAAAGGCGTATTGAAGAATGAGTGGGTGTATAAGTGTCTGAATGGATGATTTAGTAGGTGCGTGACTGACTCTATAAGTGAGTGATTAAACGTATCTTACTGAATGCATGGGTTAGTGACTAAACTGTGTGAATGTCTGCATCCGTCTGTCTGTTGGTGTGTAAGCGGCTGCATGGGTTTGCGAATAGCTACATGAGTGTCTACATGGGTTATTGATTGGTTGTCTGAGTATCTGTATGGGTGCCTGAGTGTTTGTGTGGGTGGGGTGTGTGTGACTGTGCATAGATGTGTGAGTGGGTGATTCACAGGGTGCATGGTTTCAAGAGTGCATCTGTGATGGACTGTATGGGTGGGTGAGTGTGTGTATGGGTGTGTTAGTGAGTGAATGTATATCTCAGTGGTACATGTGTGAGTAACTGCATATGTGAAAGGCAGTACATATGTGTGTTGGAGTATATAAATGGGTATAAGTGAGAGTGTGTGATTGTGAGACTGGCTGTATGGATGAGTGTGTACTTGTAGCAGTGATTGTATAAGAGCGTAAGAATGTGCTAGTATTTGTATGAGTAAGTGAGCTGGTGTGTGTATAACTGTATAGGTGAGTAAATGGCAGTGTGATTAATTATTTGCATGATTGACTAGGTGTGTGAGTACCTCTATGGATGATTGACGGTGTGTGAGTGTCTATATAGGTGTATGAGTGCATATGATAGTACTGTACTGAGTGACCGTAAGTATGAGTGAATGTACGGGTGAGTGAGTGGATGTGTGTCTAGACCTAAGAATCAGTGAGTGTGTATGTAGTTATTGGTGTTGGAGTGTCTATGGTTTTGACAATGGCAGTCTGTAATTTAGAGTGGGTGTATCAAAAGTTATATTAGGGTGTGAGAAGATGCATCAAATTATCACATGGATGATGTCATCAGTGATGTCATTTGAGAGGTCATCAGTGATGTCATCAGTGATGTCACTGACCATGTCATGAGTGATGTAATATTTGACGTCATCAGCAGTGCATTGCGGGGGCACGAGTTATAGTTAGCTGAACTAACTATAACGGGGGAATTTCTATGGTTTTGTACTGAGTGAAATGTCCAACGAACTATAACTGTCCCTAAAACCTATGAGTTTTTTCAGTGAATTTCTAAGGTTTTTAAATGCTAATTTCTAACTATAACGTGCCTGAAACCTATGGTTTTTTCAGTGAATATATATATATTCACTGAAAAAACCATAGGTTTCAGGCACGTTATAGTTAGAAATTAGCATTTAAAAAACCTTAGAAATTCACTGAAAAAACCATAGGTTTTAGGGACAGTTATAGTTCGTTGGACATTACCACGCATGCGTTGTACATCACGAAGTCATTACTACGCATTTTTTAGAACGCATGGTCATTTACCACGCATGCCTTTACAACAAATTTTGTTGTAAAGGTATGTATGGTAAATGACCATGCGTTCTAAAAAACAAGTAGACGATCCATGTCGTTGTAAGGAAACAGAGGCTGTTCCGTTTCCTCACAACGACGTGCACCGCCCCTCAGAGACGACGTGAAGCAGGAACCACGAGGAGAGAGGAACCACGAGGAGTGAGAGGTAAGGGGGATTGGGCATGGGGTGGGGGTTTCTTTTCTAGGGTTTAGGGTAGTGCAGTGGTGTTTGGGTGGTGTAGGGGGTCGTGCTGGGGGTAGTGTTTTAGGGTTTAGGGTAGTGCAGTGGTGTTTGGGTAGTGTAGGGGGTCGTGCTGGGGGTAGTGTTTTAGGGTTTAGGGTAGTGCAGTAGTGTAGGGGGTCATGCTGGGGGTAGTGTTTTAGGGTTTAGGGTAGTGCAGTGGTGTATGGGTAGTGTAGGGGGTCGTGCTGGGGTAGTGTTTTAGGGTTTAGGGTAGTGCAGTGGTGTTTGAGTAGTGTAGGGGGTCATGCTGGGGGTAGTGTTTTAGGGTTTAGGGTAGTGCAGTGGTGTTTGTGTAGCGTAGAGGGTCATGCTGGGGGTAGTGTTTTATGGTTTAGGGTAGTGCAGTGGTGTTTGGGTAGTGTAGGGGGTCGTGCTGGGGGTAGATTTAGGGTTTAGGGTAGTGCAGTGGTGTTTGGGTAGTGTAGGGGGTAGTACTGGGGTAGTGTTTTAGGGTTTAGGGTAGTGCAGTGGTGTTTGTGTAGTGTAGGGGGTTGTGCTGGGGGTAGTGGTTTAGGGTTTAGGGTAGTGCAGTGGTGTTTGGGTAGTGTAGGGGGGTTTAGGGTAGTGCAGTGGTGTTTGTGTAGTGTAGGGGGTCGTGCTGGGGGTAGGTTTAGGGTAGTGCAGTGGTGTTTGTGTTGTGAGGGGGTCTTGCTGGGGGTAGTGTTTTAGGGTTTAGAGTAATGCAGTGGTGTTTGTATAGTGTAGGGGGGTTTAGGGTAGTGCAGTGGTGTTTGTGTAGTGTAGGGGGTCATGCTGGGGGTAGTGTTTTAGGGTTTAGGGTAGTGAAGTGGTGTTTGTGTAGTGTAGGGGGTAGTGTTTTAGGGTTTAGGGTAGTGCAGTGGTGTTTGTGTAGTATAGGGGGTCATGCTGTGGGTAGTGTTTTAGGGTTTAGGGTAGTGCAGTCGTGTTTGTGTAGTGTAGGGGGTCATGTTTTAGGGTATAGGGTAGTGCAGTGGTGTTTGGGTAGTGTAGGGGGTCATGCTGGGGTTAGTGTTTTAGGGTTTAGGGTAGTGCAGTGGTGTTTGGGTAGTGCTGGGGTAGTGTTTTGGGTTTACGGTAGTGCAGTGATGTTTGTGTAGTGTAGGGGGTCATGCTGGGGGTAGTGTTTTAGGGTTTAGGGTAGTGCAGTGGTGTTTGTGTAGTGTAGGGGGTAGTGTTTTAGGGTTTAGGGTAGTGCAGTGGTGTTTGTGTACTGTAGGGGGTCGTGCTGGGTTCTAGTGTTTTAGGGTTTAGGGTAGTGCAGTGGTGTTTGTGTAGTGTAGGGGGTCATGTTTTAGGGTTTAGGGTAGTGCAGTGGTGTTTGGGTAGTGTAGGGGGTCGTGCTGGGGGTAGTGTTTTAGGGTTTAGGGTATGGCAGTGGTGTTTGGGTAGTGTAGGGGGTCGTGCTGGGGGTAGGTTTAGGGTAGTGCAGTGGTGTTTGTGTTGTGAGGGGGTCGTGCTGGGGGTAGTGTTTTAGGGTTTAGAGTAATGCAGTGGTGTTTGCATAGTGTAGGGGGGGTTTAGGGTAGTGCAGTGGTGTTTGTGTAGTGTAGGGGGTCATGCTGGGGGTAGTGTTTTAGGGTTTAGGGTAGTGCAGTGGTGTTTGTGTAGTGTAGGGGGTAGTGTTTTAGGGTTTAGGGTAGTGCAGTGGTGTTTGTGTAGTGTAGGGGGTCATGCTGTGGGTAGTGTTTTAGGGTTTAGGGTAATGCAGTCGTGTTTGTGTAGTGTAGGGGGTCGTGTTTTAGGGTATAGGGTAGTGCAGTGGTGTTTGGGTAGTGTAGGGGTCATGCTGGGGTTAGTGTTTTAGGGTTTAGGGTAGTGCAGTGGTGTTTGGGTAGTGTAGGGGGTAGTGCTGGGGTAGTGTTTTGGGTTTACGGTAGTGCAGTGATGTTTGTGTAGTGTAGGGGGTCATGCTGGGGATAGTGTTTTAGGGTTTAGGGTAGTGCAGTGGTGTTTGTGTAGTGTAGGGGGTAGTGTTTTAGGGTTTAGGGTAGTGCAGTGGTGTTTGTGTACTGTAGGGGGTCGTGCTGGGTTCTAGTGTTTTAGGGTTTAGGGTAGTGCAGTGGTGTTTGTGTAGTGTAGGGGGTCATGTTTTAGGGTTTAGGGTAGTGCAGTGGTGTTTGGGTAGTGTAGGGGGTCGTGCTGGGGGTAGTGTTTTTGGGTTTAGGGTAGTGCAGTTGTGTTTGGGTAGTGAAGGGGGTAGTGTTTTAGGGTTTAGGGTAGTGCAGTTGTGTTTAGGTAGTGAAGGGGGTCGTACTGGGGGTAGTGTTTTAGGGTTTAGGGTAGTGCAGTGGGGTTTCTGTAGTGTAGGGGGTCATGCTGGGGGTAGATTTAGGGTTTAGGGTAGTGCAGTGGTGTTTGTGTGGTGTAGGGGGTCGTGCTGGGGGTAGTGTTTTAGGGTTTAAGGCAGTGCAGTGGTGTTTTTGTAGTGAAGGGGTCGTGCTGGGGGTAGTGTTTTAGGGTTTAGGGTAGTGCAGTGGTGTTTGTGTAGTGTAGGGGGTTGTGCTGTGGGTAGATTTAGGGTGTAGGGTAGTGCAGTGGTGTTTGGGTAGTGTAGGGAGTCATGCTGGTGGTAGTGTTTTAGGGTTTAGGGTAGTGCAGTTATGTTTGGGTAGTGTAGGGTGTCGTGCTGGGGGTAGTGTTTTAGGGTTTAGGGTAGTGCAGTGGTGTTTGGGTAGTGGAGGGGTAGTGTTTTAGGGTTTAGGGTAGTGCGCCCAACCAGCCACAATATCCGTGGACAAAGGGGATCCTGACTCTTTGGAACGCTCCGTCAATTGAATAATTTGGGTCAAGGGCCCTACCACGTCCAAGACCTATCAATTCCTTTCTTGGGATCCCTCATATACTTGGAGAAAAAGGTACATAGTTTCTCATCAATTTCAGGCGTGTGTGCCACCTTCCCCTTCAGTGAGGGCCTGGGGCATTCTCCCCTCATCCTATTCCTGACCTCCCTTTCAAGGGGTTGATGGATTTTCCCCACCACATACTCTGCCACTTTGGCGTCAGGTGTCCACTCCGCCGACCTAGGATGGTAAATTTGGGTAGGCTTGAACATGTCCGAGTGGACCCCGTCCCCAACCGGGGACTGAGAGGAGTGGGACTCTGGACGCCAGGGACGCCCCGAGTCCTTATCCTCATCGGAGGAGAAATCGTCCTCCGATACACCCTCTCCCTCTAAGGGAAACCCGCCGTCGGGGTCTACAATAGTGGTGACAGTGTTGCAATTTTCTCTGGGCCCCTCCTCCTCCCGGCAGGGTGCATGTTTTAGCGTTCGCGCACTCTTGAGGAAGGTCTCCGTAAGTTTATCAAATCCTTCCAAGTGCCCCGCGTTATGCTTAACGGCCCTTTTATTCCCCATCTGGGAGCTACTGGGACCCGCCACCACCAGATCTGGGTCACTGAACACCCCAGGGATGCTTTTTGCCAGCTTATCAACCAGATCCCCAAGAGTAGCCAGCGCCCTAGAAATAGCCAGAGAGAGGGCTTGGTCCACTGCTGGAGGGAGAAGATGGGGGGCCATTCCTCCTCCACTTCCTGGTAGGAGGAGTAAAAATGGTCTTCTGGAGAAGACATGATAGCAGAGGGTGTGAGCACAGAACAAATGCCCTTAAAATCCTTAAGGCAGCCCCTCGCCGGTGCTCCAACAGCTGGGCTTTCCCCGAAGCTGTTATAAGAATAGACTGAGGCGCAATACCAATTACCACCACCAGGTGGCGCTGGTCACTAACGTGGCCGTGTGGGGAAATCACCGCGTAGCGGTGTCAAAATTAGGCGAGGGTTGGTCGGGAATCAAGCGGACACTAAAGTAGTGACTAGATTCCCAAACGCGCGTAAAGACCAGCGGGAGCGCTCGACGGAGCTGCCTCGCTCGGACCAGACGCGCCTGACAGGATCTCACCGCGCGCAGAGCACACAGCGGGAGAAACTGCGAGGGGGAGAACGCGCTCGGGCAAGAGCCTGCTGCGCAGGGAATATGAAACAATACCAAGGCAATAATGCTAATAACGTGCACAAGAAACCGCTATACAAACAGCAACAACGTCAGATTAAGCCAAGAATGTAAGGAATGCACTTAACTGACGAGCAGTGAAGAAAGAGGAAGCGGAAGGGACGTCACGATATTATATACGATGGACTGTGATATGATTGGACTATCGTTGCCTTGGAGACTACCCCCTAATGGTTCATGGGTTGTGTAGTCTTTTGTTTAATGATTGTTGTGTTACGTTTTCTTTGAACTGCTATGCAAATAAAGTGAGGCAAGATATGCATAATCCTCGCCTCCGTCCTGCCATAGAATTCATTAAACTTTATTTGATCTGATTTAGAAACATAGATCATAAAAGTGTACATAAAAACAGTAAATCCTCTTTCCTAATACAATACAGTGAGAATTAATTAAAACCAGTAGGTAAAAACGGGTGTTACAAAGCTCGGTTCAGAGCAACTTCAGGTTAACAGAATCGTAAAGTTCAATGTTTCGCAAGATCAATCTCATGTACTTTGTGCAAAATACGCAATAAGGGGTCCAAGTAAGATGTAACGCTCCAATACCTGACCAGTTTGCACTATATAAAACTGCAGAAAAACTAAAAATAAAAAGTGTTTTGCACACTTCTGTCATTGGGCTATATGTGGGCTACATCTGGGTGATATTTGTGCTACATTTGGGCTCTTTTTTCTCTGGTGGCCATCTTGGGAGACTTATTTGTTATGAAGTTTCCTAATTTCGTCATTTACTGCAGTCTCCTCAGTAGGAAATGCTTTCAGTTTTTTACTTTGATTCCATCAAGAAGGCATTCAGATGTGTCACACATTTGCCATAAATTCAGAATGTTAGCACTCTAGTTGTTCATTAGATCACTGTAGTAAAGCTACTGCTCACCAGGGAGTTAACTGGAAGTCTACTGCTGGTATTGAAAGTGATTGTTTCAGTCTGCATGTCAGAATTTTCTAATGAAATAGAAGAGGATTTGAGATCTCACTTAAAACATGCCCTAAATTTTCTTTCTGCAGCACTAACCATAATTTCTATGGCAAAATGAACCCCCTCATTTTGTTCCTTTTTAAATTAAATGTTTTAAGTGTTACCAGTTTATTCCAATCAAGATGGCTACAGGTGTGCCATACTTTTGTCATAAGTAAGACTGTTAGCGCTCTAGTTGTTCTTTAGAACACTCTGGGAAGCTGCAGTAGAACACAAAGGCATCAACTGACAGGCTGCTCCTGTTGAAATATAACAGGAAGATATTTGAGATCTCACTTAAAACATGTCCTAATTTTTCTTTCTACAGCACTAACCATCATTTCTATGACAAAATGAACCCCCTCATTTTGTTCCTTTTTAAATTAAATGTTTTAAGAGTTACCAGTTTATTCCAATCAAGATGGCTTCAGGTGTGCCATAATTTTGTCATAAGTAAGACTGTTAGCGCTCTAGTTGTTCTTTAGAACACTCTGGGAAGCTGCAGTAGAACACTAAGGCATCAACTGACAGGCTGCTCCTGTTGGAATATAACAGGAAGATATTTGAGATCACACTTGAAACATGTCCTAATTTTTCTTTCTACAGCACTAACCATAATTTCTATGACAAAATGAACCCCATCATTTTGTTCCTTTTTAAATTAAATGTTTTAAGTGTTACCAGTTTATTCCAATCAAGATGGCTTCAGGTGTGCCATACTTTTGTCATAAGTAAGGCTGTTAGCACTCTAGTTGTTCTTTAGAACACTCTGGGAAGCTGCAGTAGAACACAAAGGCATCAATTGACAGGCTGCTCCTGTTGAAATATAACAGGAAGATATTTGAGATCTCACTTAAAACATGTCCTAATTTTTCTTTCTACAGCACTAACCATAATTTCTATGGCAAAATGAACCCCCTCATTTTGTTCCTTTTTAAATTAAATGTTTTAAGTGTTACCAGTTTATTCCAATCAAGATGGCTTCAGGTGTGCCATACTTTTGTCATAAGTAAGGCTGTTAGCGCTCTAGTTGTTCTTTAGAACACTCTGGGAAGCTGCAGTAGAACACAAAGGCATCAACTGACAGGCTGCTCCTGTTGAAATATAACAGGAAGATATTTGAGATCTCACTTAAAACATGTCCTAATTTTTCTTTCTACAGCACTAACCATAATTTCTATGACAAAATGAACCCCCTCATTTTGTTCCTTTTTAAATTAAATGTTTTAAGAGTTACCAGTTTATTCCAATCAAGATGGCTTCAGGTGTGCCATAATTTTGTCATAAGTAAGACTGTTAGCGCTCTAGTTGTTCTTTAGAACACTCTGGGAAGCTGCAGTAGAACACAAAGGCATCAACTGACAGGCTGCTCTTGTTGAAATATAACAGGAAGATATTTGAGATCACACTTGAAACATGTCCTAATTTTTCTTTCTACAGCACTAACCATAATTTCTATGACAAAATGAACCCCATCATTTTGTTCCTTTTTAAATTAAATGTTTTAAGTGTTACCAGTTTATTCCAATCAAGATGGCTTCAGGTGTGCCATACTTTTGTCATAAGTAAGGCTGTTAGCACTCTAGTTGTTCTTTAGAACACTCTGGGAAGCTGCAGTAGAACACAAAGGAATCAACTGACAGTCTCTGCCCTTGTTGGATATACATGTTTTACTGAGAATGTCAGACTTCATTCTCACATGACTGAGAAAGATAATGTGAATTTACAGAAAATATGCTCTCATTTTAGCTTCTGGAGCACCTTCCAAAACTGTATGGGACAAGCATGTGAAAATAGTTTTCTCTCAAACATGATTCATGATATCCCAGCAGAAGGTTTTTCACAGGGTAAAATCACCTTAGAACACACCACAATTCCTGAAATTAGTATGGTACCATCAACAAATGAATTCTAATGTAACTAAAGTCTGTTATCACCCTTTATAGTTCTCCTTTTGGTAACCCTCAAAATCTTCGATTCACTACAATGCATTTCAATGGGGTACTATCATTTATATTGGTCCCAAGATGGCTGCCAGCAATTCCAGGATGAAGTGCTGACAGCCAATCAGATCTCACGATGACATGTGTGGTTAAGCTCCGCCCAGATATCGATATGTTTTCTTTTTCAAATTTCTCAGGAACTACTGAGCGGATTTACACCATTTAACAAAAAGGGTTCTTTCTGAACCAAGAACTACCTCTTTGCCAAATTTGGTGTAATTCCGTTCAGCAGTTCGGGCTGTAGCCGTGTCTAAAGTTTCCTATGGAAAATTGCATGGGGAAAACATGTTTTGGGACCCCCCTTTTTTCTCAGCCCCCGTTTGCCGAATCACCCTGAAACTTTCAGGATAGGAGCAGACCGGAGCGCCCCACGAGTTTTGAAAATTTCGCGAAGATTCATCAACCGGCACCAAAGTTATTGGAAATAGAATGTTGTGAATTTCCTATGGAAAATAGGTCCTAACTATAACTACCTATTGGCGACCGCCAGTAGGTAATATAATATATATTCACTGAAAAAACCATAGGTTTCAGACACGTTATAGTTAGAAATTAGCATTTAAAAAACCTTTGAAATTCACTGAAAAAACCATAGGTTTTAGGGAAAGTTGTAGTTAGTTGGACATTGCACTCGTACAAAACCCGTGAAATTCCCCCGTTATAGTTTGTTCAGCTAACTATAACTCGCGCCCCCGCAATGCACTGCTGATGACATCACATATTACATCACTCATGACATGGTCAGTGACATCACTGATGACATCTCAAATGACATCACTGATGACATCATCCAGTGACTGCGTGTTTCTGTAAAGTTTAAATATGTTTAATATATATAGGGAAAGGCGTATTGAAGAATGAGTGGGTGTATAAGTGTCTGAATGGATGATTTAGTAGGTGCGTGACTGACTCTATAAGTGAGTGATTATACGTATCTTACTGAATGCATGGGTTAGTGACTAAACTGTGTGAATGTCTGTATCCGTCTGTCTGTTGGTGTGTAAGCGGCTGCATGGGTTTGCGAATAGCTACATGAGTGTCTACATGGGTTATTGATTGGTTGTCTGAGTGTTTGTGTGGGTGGGGTGTGTGTGACTCTGTGCATAGATGTGTGAGTGGGTGATTCACTGGGTGCATGGTTTCAAGAGTGCATCTGTGACGGACTGTATGGGTGGGTGAGTGTGTGTATGGGTGTGTTAGTGAGTGAATGTATATCTCAGTGGTACATGTGTGAGTAACTACATATGTGAAAGGCAGTATATATGTGTGTTGGAGTATATAAATGGGTATAAGTGAGAGTGTGTGATTGTGAGAGAGGCTGTATGGATGAGTGTGTACTTGTATCAGTGATTGTATAAGAGCGTAAGAATGTGCTAGTATTTGTATGAGTAAGTGAGCTGGTGTGTGTATAACTATATAGGTAAGTAAATGGCAGTGTGATTAATTATTTGCATGACTGACTAGGTGTGTGAGTACCTCTATGGATGAGTGGCGGTGTGTGAGTGTTTATATAGGTGTATGAGTGCATATGATAGTACTGTACTGAGTGACCTTAAGTATGAGTGACTGTACGGGTGAGTGAGTGGATGTGTGTGTAGACCTAAGAATCAGTGAGTGGGTATGTAGTTATTGGTGTTGGAGTGTCTATGGTTTTGAGAATGGCAGTCTGCAATTTAGAGTGGGTGTACCAAAAGTTATATTAGGGTGTGAGAAGATGCATCAAATTATCACATGGATGATGTCATCAGTGATGTCATTTGAGATGTCATCAGTGATGTCATCAGTGATGTCACTGACCATGTCATGAGTGATGTAATATGTGACGTCATCAGCAGTGCATTGCGGGGCGCAAGTTATAGTTAGCTGAACTAACTATAACGGGGAATTTCACGGGTTTTGTACGAGTGCAATGTCCAATTAACTATAACTTTCCCTAAAACCTATGGTTTTTTCAGTGAATTTCAAAGGTTTTTTAAATGCTAATTTCTAACTATAACGTGTCTGAAACCTATGGTTTTTTCAGTGAATTTCAAAGGTTTTTTAAATGCTAATTTCTATCTATGCCTACAGAGGTAGGACATGTGAAGAAAGAAGAAAAAACGCACAGAAAGTAGCAAAAGAAATGCAGAAAGAAGCAACAGAAGTCCACAAAGACGAAGAAAAGTGCAGGAAGAAGCAAAAGATGTGCAGAAAGAACCAACAGAGGAGCAGAAAGAGGCCTTGTTGCAAAATCATCCTGTGCCCACAACTTTTTCAGACGTGTACTGGTGGTAACTGACTCTGACTAACCAGAGTCAGTGCTATGCTAAAAGACACTTAGAATACAGTGAAAACACCTACATACACTAGGGAACACTATGCGTTGGGGTACCCCTGTGATTAGCATGACCTCCTCTGTAAGTCCCTAGTACATAATAGGGCAGGGGGATTAAAACTACCTCTTAAAACGTGCTACAGGGCGCGTTTGCACAGTGGTGAAGGGAGGGGGGCCTGAGGTGACATGTGTGCAAACGCGCCCCGTGGTGCGTTTTAAGTTGCGGGATTAAGTCCCCTTGAATCCTGAGGGGCCCAACTAGCCCCCCAGGTACCTACAGTTCGGACCACAGAGCTGAGTTGCAGAGAGACGTTCCGAGGCCACGCACCTTTTTTCACCTCTCTGCAACGCAACTCTGTTGTGCTTACTGAAGGTACCTGGTGGGCTAGTTGGCCCCCAGGGTCCCTCAGGATTCAAGGGGAATTAATTCCCCAACTTAAAATGCACCACAGGGCGTGTTTGCGCACATGTCACCTGAGGCCCCGCCCCCTCCCTTCACCACTGTGCAAACGCGCCCCGTGGCGCGTTTTAAGTTGGGGGATTAGGTCACCTTGAATCCTGAGGGTCACTGGGGCCCAATTAGCCCACCAGGTACTTCCAGTAAGCACCACAGGCCTGCGTTGCAGAGAGGTGGTTCGAGGCCACGCACCTTTTTACACCTCTCTGCAACGCAGCTCTGTGGCGCTTACTGGAGGTACCTGGTGGGCTAGTTGGACCCCAGGGACCCTCAGGATTCAAGGGGACTTAATCCCCCAACTTAAAACACGCCACAGGGCGTGTTTGCACACATGTCACCTCAGGCCCGCCCCCTCCCTTCACCACTGTGCAAACGCGCCCTGTGGCGCATTTTAAGTCGGGGGATTAACTCCCCTTGAATCCTGAGGGTCCCTGGGGTGCAACTAGCCCACCAGCTACCTCCATTAAGCGCCACAGAGCTGCGTTGCAGAAAGGTGTAAAAAGGGGCGTGGCCTCAGAACACCTCTCTGCAACGCAGCCCCCTGGCGCATACTGGAGGTTCCTGGTGGGCTAGTTGGCCCCCAGGGACCCCCAGTATTCAAGGGGAATTGTTCCCCATCTGCAAACGCGCCAGGGGCGCGTTTGCAGAGTGCTGCAAGGAGGGGGCGTGGCCTCCGGCGCAATAACGGTCTTTTTTTTTTTTTTTTAAGAAGGGGGGCTGTGTGGCCCCCCTTCTTTTTGTAATTTATTTGCCCTGGGGACCCCATCCCCCAGGGCCTGCCCGCTATTTTTTTTTTTTTAATTTGGAAGGGGGCCGCGTGGCCCCCCTCCCGAGGCTTTAATCGGCCCCGGGGACCCCATCCCCCGGGGCATGGCCTTTATTTATTTTTTTAAATTGTTTTGGAGGGGGGCTGGGTTGCCCCCCTCCTCAGGCCACTTATGGCCCCGGGGACCCCATCCCCCGGGGCCGGCCTTTGATATTTTTTTTTAAATATATATTTTTTTAATAAATTTTGGGGAAGGGGGCCGCATGGCCCCCCTCCCGGGCCACTTGTAGCCCTGGGGACCCCATCCCCCGGGGCTGGCCCTCTCCGTTGGGGACCGTGGGAGGGTCCCCAATCCCCCCACGGTCCCGCCGGCTCCCCGCGTCCATCGAGAGCCGGCATTGCTTTTCCACATGGGGAGCTGCTAAGATGCAGCTCCCCGTGTGGAAAAGCAATTTGCTTTGAATTTTGGAAGAGAGAGAAGGTTTCCTGCTCTCTCTTCCAAAATCCAAAGCAAGTTTGCTATGACAGGACGGGAGCCGCAAGGCTCCCGCCCTGTCATAGCAAACAGCAGTGTCCCCCTCCCAACATGTTCAAAACCCCAGGGAGGTGGTGGTCCCCGGGGCTTCGGGGGTCCGAAACAGACCCCCAATTTAAAATTCTTAGTGCCCCGGGGAGGTGGCGGTCCCTGGGGCATGTGGGGGGGTTCGAGCCCCCCCACACAGTGAATTTTATTTAAAAAAAAGAAGCCCCGGGGGGTGGCGGTCCCCGGGGCTGCGGGAGGGCCGAGTGCCCTCCCGCACCATTTGTTATTTAAAGCCCCGGGGGGTGGCGGTCCCCGGGGCTTGGGGGGGCCTTAGAGGCCCCCCCAACAAATATTTAATAAACCCCCGCATGCCCCCGGGACTTGGCCCACCCGGGGCCAAATAACCACGATGCGCGGGAGCCCGCGCTTTGTTTTTTTTTTTTCACGGCGGGATCCGCGCATCCTAAGCGCATCCTGCCGATTTTTTTTTTTTAAATGCTTTTTTTGGCCCTGGGGGTCCTTGTGGGACCCCCTAAGCAGGCCTAGGTGGTCAGGGTGTTTCTACCCTGCCCCCTTTTTGCGTTTTGCGCACTTGTTTCTTGTGCCTCGGTTCTACCGAGGAACAAGATGGCTGCCAACACTTCCTGGTTTGGAGTGTTGACAGCCAATTAGCATACAGCTCGTGATCGGGAAGGTGCGCTCAGGGTGCGCGGACCCTCCGCGGCCATAGATATATATGTGGTTTTACTTTTGATTTTCTCAGCAACTACTGAACGGATTTACACCATTTAACAAAAAGGGTTCTTTCTGAACCAAGAACTATCTCTTTGCCAAATTTGGTGTAATTCCGTTCAGCAGTTCGGGCTGTAGCCGTGTCTAAAGTTTCCTATGGGAAATTGATTTTTTGACTCTTATTTTTTGAATTTCTCCGCAACTACTGAACGGATTTATACCATTTAAAAAAAGGTCGCTTTCTGAACCAAGCGCTACCTTTTTGCCAAATTTGGTGTAATTCCGTTCAGCAGTTCGGGCTGTAGCCGTGTCTAAAATTTCCTATGGGAATTAACATGGAGAAAACACGTTTTGGGACCCCCTTTTTCTCGGCCCCCGCTTTCCGAATCACCCCGAAACTTTCAGGATAGGAGCGGACCGGAGCGCCCCACGAGTTTTGAGAATTTCGCGAAGATTTGTCAACTGGCGCCAAAGTTATTTCAAATAGAATGTTGTGAATTTCCTATGGAAAATAGGTCCTAACTATAACTATCTACTGGCGACCGCCAGTAGATAATATATATATATATATATATATATATATCTCCTACTGGCGGTTGCCAGTAGGTAGTTATAGTTAGGACCTAATTTCCATAGGAAAAGTGTTTTTTTACATGCTTATAACTTTGGCGCAGTTTGACGGATCTTCCCAAAGGTTTCCCAAAAAAGTGCCCACTTTGTCTAGTTGTGCTTTGAAAGTTTCGAAGTGATCCGTCAAGCGAAGGCCGAGAAAAAGGGGGGTTCAAAAAAAGTGTGTTTATCATGTTGATTCCCATAAAGATTTTAGACACGACTACAGCCCGAACTGCTGAATGGAATTCCACCAAATTTGGCAGAAAGCTAGCTCTTGGTCCAGAAACAGACCTTTTTGTGATTTGGTGTAAATTTATTCAGTAGTTTTGAAGATATTAAAGGAAAATCAAATTTGCATATCTAGAGGTGCGGACCCTCCGCGAATCTTACCAGTCTCGTGCAGAGATCCGATTGGCTGACAACACTTCAACCAGGAAGTGTTGGCAGCCATTTTGGGACTCGGACTCAGTCGTGTCCCAAACAAAAAGGTTACAAAAAGGAGAAGAGGGCAGGGTAGGAATATCATGACCCCTTATGCCTGGTGCTGGGGTCTCCCAGGGGCCCCGCCAGGGCCAAAAAGCATTTTTTTAAATTTTCACAGCAAAAATCGCAAAGATTTGCAAATCCCCACAAATTGTTTTAAAAAAATCAAGTGCGGTCTCCTGCGCTTGTTTGTATTAGAGCACCTGGGTGGGAATGGTCCTGGGCGTTTATTTGTATATATATTATTGGGGAGAGGGGGCATGCTGCCCTCTCTCCATTGCCGGTATGGGCCCCGGGGCCCCCACCTCCCCTGGGCCAGGCGATTGAGGAACAATAAGGAGAAGGGATGCGCAGCCCCCCTCCAAAGGTCTTTTATGTGAAATTCAGCAGTTATAGTTAGCTGAGCTAAATATAACTCATGCCTCCCGCAATGCACTGCTAATGACCTCACACTGAATCATGCGTACAGGCACTGAAACACCCACTGATTCACCAATACACCTTGGTATATATATTTAACAAATAAACAACAGAAGACAGAAGAGTGAAGCCAAATGGATAAAGAGCTAGCAAGAGGAGTCACTCTTGTTTTTAGAAGAACCCTCACTCACCAACCTGCTTCATCATAGGGTTCCCACCAGAGAGGCCGAGTGCCTCTCTGGTGTGCTGCGACGCCTGATTACAGCGGAGCATTTTTTTTTTATTAGGTGGAGGTGCAAGAAGTGATAGTGCAAAAGTTAAAATTACCTTTATTTATCCAAATTATTTATTGGTGGAAAAATAGGGCAAGACTAAAAAACCAGTGAGGTGGATGTTAAAATTGTTGTTAACATCCACCTCACTGGTTTTTTAGTCTTGCCCTATTTTTCCACCAATAAATAATTTGGATAAATAAAGGCAATTTTAACTTTTGCACTATCACTTCTTGCACCTCCACCTAATAAAAAACGCTCCGCTGTAATCAGGCTGTCGCAGCACACCAGAGAGGCACTCGGCCCTCTGGTGGGAACCCTATGATGAAGCATGTCACCAACCAGGTTGGTGAGTGAGGGTTCTTCTAAAAACAAGAGTGACTCCTCTTGCTAGCTCTTCATACATTTGGCTTCACTCTTCTGTTGTTTATTTGTATTACATTAGGGGGACCAAGAGTGACTCCATTTTCTTTCCCTCTCTCTCTTGTTGTTTTGAATATATATATTTAACACTCATAAACTTTTTAAAAACACTCACAGTCACTGGATGTTATCATCAGTGATGTTATCAGTGATGTCATTTGAGATGTCATGAGTGATGTCACTGACCATTCATGAGTGATGTAATATGTGAGGTCATAAACAGCGAATTGCAGGGGGCGGGAGATATAGTTAGCTCAGCTAACGATAACTGCTGAATTTCACTGGGTTTGTACGAGTGCAACCTGAGCCTAACTATAACGTCCCTGTAACCTTTGTTTTTTTCAGTGAATTTCTATAGTTTTTAGGTCTCACGTAGCGTTGCAGCGCAACGCGCTGCTTCGCTTTGCGAGGCATGCTATATTAGAGTATATTTTAGAAGTGGGGTGGAAGCCCCGCCCCTATTTTTCATTGGTTGGCGTCATCGTCTATGGTAAACGCTGGCTTCTGATTGATAATGAGGCTTCTTAGTCCCTCCTTGTTACCTCCCTGTCTCCTTTTAGGACCGCCCATCAGGACTGGATCTTTTACTTGCGGCGTTACACGGTCTCCTTCATTAGTCCGTAGGCATGCACTATTTAGAAAATGGACACTGATGGGGACAATGGCAGCTGCAGCGCTATGTGCTCTAAATTGTTTGTTTTTTTATATTACTTTAATGAGCGAGGTGCCCGCTAGGGACACCGTGCTCACTTTATTTATGTATATTTTACATTTATGTTGAGCGCGGCGTCCACTTCAGGGACACCGCGCTCTGTTTGTATTTTTGTTTTTTTTAACTTTAAAACTGAGCGCGGCGCCGCTTCAAGGACACCGCGCTCGGTTTCTTTATATATTTTTTAACTTTAACACTGAGCGCAGCGCCCGCTTCAAGGACACCGCGCTCAGTGTTAAAGTTAAAAAAAAAAAGAAACCCAGCGCGGTGTCCTTGAAGCGGCACCGCGCTTAGTTTTAAACTTAACCATTTGCAATGCAATTGGACCTATTGCATTGCAATTGCTTGTTATTTCCTCTCGCTCTCTTCTTGAAAGACACGTTGTACATTGTGCACAGCAAGTAACTTGGGATCGAGGCGGTTATGACTGTCACAGTGAGAGGGTCGGTGTGCCCGGGAACTCTACTGAACTCCTCACCATGTAATATATTTTATGGGACAATCACTACAAATTACATAGATCGTGTCTTGTTAGGTATTAGTAGATTTACCTGCAGCCCTTGGGCTTCACAGCACCGGGCTATAACCTTTAATTTCCTGGCAAAGCTGACATTTGGGGATGCGCCAGCCGGAGAGGAAGAAGCTGTGATGTAAGGTGACGTAATGTCCCTCTTTAGGAGACAGGATATGGGAGTGGTCAGTTTTGTGGGCATTGAGGTGGGTGTGTGGGGGGGGGCACTGCTATCACTGCCATCAGTGCTGGCTTGATGGATGCATACAGGCCAGCTTTGACCAGAACAGACCACTGATCTGTAATCGTTGTGGCCCTACGCTATTCAAAGTGACTCCTTTCATCCTTTGGCCGTTTTCCAGTTTAGTATATATCTGAGCCACAGTGTTCCCATAACAGCTTCTGTTAGGCTAGTCCTGTCCACCGAAAAATATGGATCAGCGGCCCTCACATAGCAATTTTATTTTTTCTATCCCTCCCCGTGACGTCAAGGTGCCTCCAAAACAGCAAGCGAGGTGAGACTCAGGGACACACGTTTGTATGCACCGTATTCCACGGTGCAAGTGTAAGTACCAAGCGCAACGCATGCATTTCCCTAGGTGATTGATACCCATGGCTGATTTTAGGAACCCTTCCTTGTTTTCCGAAGTAGATGTCAGTGTATGATGCTAGATTGGAAGAGGGTGTGGCGTTGCGGCTAGAATTGCGGACTTTGAAACTCTGGAACCACGTTCGAGTCTGGGCGTTGGATGAACATCCTGTGATACTAGACAAATCATAACTTAATCATCCCGTGTCGGGAAAAAAAATCTGACCGTGTGTAATGTAACTGCTGGTTCTCATGTAAAGTGATCCAACGCACTTGGATGAGTTCGCGCTCAAATAAGAAAAAGACAAATGTAGTCAGGCATTCACAGGCTTGTTATGTCACAAATGGACTGACCCCTTGTATGGACCCAATACGTAGCTCACTTTGCAAACTTAAACACTTGCAAGCAAACGCGAGAATTATTGGCATGTATATTTGGTGTTCATGAAAGGCGCCGGAATACTAATACTGGATGATGAAATGCTGCGCCTAGTCTTCATGGCGATCAGTTGCCGAAGCTCTTGATTCGTAAGCCACGATCCTGAGTGACCCCTTCATATATTGCTTCAGCTGGGACACACTCCCCTGTGAAGGTCGCCTCCTCCTACGATCAAAAAAAGCATTGATAAAGTCAGTAGGCCTGGGTTGTATTATGACGGGCAGCACAATGATCATGAAGCCAAGGATAGTAGTTATTAGATATTGTTGCTTAGTGGGATTAGTCTTGTCCTCTCAAGAAAGCCATTCTATGCATTTTCGCCAGCCTTTTCTTTGTGGTAGATTGAATGGCTAGGAACCTGGCTTAGTGTTAATCTGCGACCGCATGTGGCGTTAGTATACTAGAGCGAGGCAGACGGGAAGCAATCAGCAGGAGTGGACAGAGAGGGCTATAGTTGTAAACTAGTCCCTGATGCAGTGCATTATAAGCACTCGAGTTGAGATGGAAGCATATGCTCAACCAGCCAATAGCTTTAGGTGAGAGATACTTCACCGGACTGAGCCAAGTCCTGATTTACAAAGCCTCAAGGCAATGGCTGAGAGCGGCTGGGGCGAAGAGAGCCAATTGTTGAAAGGGGCAGACGAAAAGCCCACTCTGTACAGACTGTTAGTGTCGTGTCTTCTAAGTACTGCATGCAGAGACAGGCAAGTGAACATGTACTTCTTTATTTCCTTTTGCTGCAGCTGTGCCCACATGCACGTCTGTCCCCTGTGCCCTCATGTCCAGCAATGCCCTCCCCACTCCCTGACCGGAAGTGGTGTCCGGTTCCTGTCCCCTCCCCACCAGTCGGGTACAGGGTCCTAGTGCCCCTTTGACCCAGGTCACTACATCTCCCCCTTTGTCGCAAGAAAAGACGACGAGAGAAGAGGGCGAGAGAGAGATAGATGTGTGTAATGGAGGAGAAAAGAAAGAGATAGAGAGAGAGAAAAAGAGATGGAGAGATATTTTGTTATCCCCATCATTACATTTCTTCAATCAGTCTTTTTGGCCTTTTGCTCACTCTTCTTGGACAAGTTCCTTCCTTTTCCTTCTGTGATCCCTCTTCTTGTCCCTCACCGTGGTCTGGTCTTCTTCCCTTGTTGTCCGTAGCTTCATGTCTTTCATGTGTGTCACTGTTCACTGCTGCAGTGTCCTCTCCGTCTTCATCCATGGTCTTCAGTCCCTTGAAGTGAGAACTGTTCCTTGTTATTCGGTAGGGGCCCGGCGCCGCTGTTATCATTGGCCCCATGACATTTGTCACTGTTAGCGGTTCCTTTGAGAATGGACTGTCTGATTTTCTCAGTTGCCGCTGATGCACCACCACTGAGTCCCCTTGCTTAAGGTGCGACGAAGTGGCATGTCACCTGGCGTACGCTTTCATCTTCTCTTTGGCCTCCTGGTCTCTGACAGCAATGCTGCTGTGCTCTGGTGGCGCCGTTGCTTCTAGTTGTGGTAGCCTCGTGCTGCTTGTCCTTCCCAGCACTAATTCAGCGGGACATCGTCCCGTGGAGCTGTGGGGGGTGTTTCGATAATCTCGTAGTACTTGACAGAGTGTTTGTCCAATGGATATCTGCGCCAGCTTTGCTCTTTGGACAGCCTTCTTTATGTTCCCCATGAACCTCTCCACCATGCCATTCGCTTGTGGCCACAGAGGCGTTATCTTCCTGTGATGAATGCCTAGGTAGTCCATGAATTTTCGAAACTCCTCCCCTGAGAATGGAGGACCGTTGTCGGTTTTTAATGTCTGTGGGGAGCCCCAGGCTGCAAATATGTCATCCAGTATTGGCAGTGTTGCGTTCGCTGATGTTGATGAGATTTGTCGCACTACGGGAAATCTTGAATATTCATCAATGATCCCGAGCAAGTAGTTGCCCGTGTCCAAAGGCCCATAGAAGTCTGCTGCCAACGTTGTCCACACTGCTCCTGGAAGTTCCGACATTGGTAACGGTTCAGGCTTTGCTGGCTGTCCTGTTGTTTGGCAGATGTGGCAATTTAGGATAGTGTCCTCCACCATTCTGTCTAGGCCAGGGAACCATACTTTCTCCCGTAGCAATTTCTTTGTTGCGACCATGCCTCTGTGTGATTCGTGTGCCAACTTTACAGTCTGTCAACGTAGTGCACTTGGCATTGCTATCCTTGTTCCTCTCATTATTATTCCGTTTTCAGTCTCTGATAGTTCTTCATGTATCTTTTTGAATGCTAACATTTCCTCCTTGTTGACTCCTTCTCCCATGGTGCTGTTGTTGTTGAAGTGTCTCCATCTCTGCTGTCTTGTCACCACTTTAACCGCTTGCATTGTGGCATCCCTCGCTGTTTCTTGCTCTAGTTCCGCTATTGTTATTGGTGCCGGAGTGTTCTGTCTTAGCACAAAATTCAGGTACTCTTCTGCCATTGATGCATTCTCAGGTGCCTGCGGTAAGGGGTGCCGTGACATGTAGTCAGCCGGGTTGTGTTCTTTTCCCGGCTTGTGCACGATCTTGAAATCATAGTCCATCAGTCTTATACCCCATCGCTCAATGCGAGGCGGTATCTTTGCAATGGATTGCCATATATTGTCACCAGGGCCTGATGGTCAGTTACGATGGTGAATTGTTTCCCGTAGATGAACATGTGGTAGTGTTCACACGCCCATACCACTGCTAGGCTTTCCTTTTCTGGCTGGGAGAATGCCCTTTCGATGTCAGACAGACTTTTGCTTGCATATGCGACAATTTTTCTTGGAGAGTCCCTACCCGGCAAATGTTGTGCTAAAATTGCTCCTAGTCCGACCGGGCTGGCGTCCACCGTCAGCTCCGTGCATAGCAATGGATCGAAATAGGCAAGATGATCCACAGCTATTACAGCATGTCTGATGGCCTCAAATGCCCAATTGCATTCTTGTGTCCAGATGAATTTCTGACCCTGCTTCGTTAGGTCCCGAAGCGGTGTGCTCACTGTGGCGAAGTCTTTTATGTAGCGAGCACAGTAGCTGGCAAGCCCAAGAAATGACCTCACTTCTGCGACGTCCGTTGGAGGACTCGCCTTTTCCAGTGTCTCCACCTTGCTGGAGTCCGGCCTCATTCCTTTCTTGGAGAAGATGTGTCCGAAGAATACCAGTTCATTTCTCCCCAGTTCGCACTTGTCTTCATTTAGTGTTAGTCCTGCTTGTTCCAGATGCAGGCATACTTCACGCAAAGCTCTGTCATGTTCTTCATCTGACTGACCAAACACCAGGATGTTGTCACTGTAGTTCAAGCTGTTCTTTACCGGCCTTATTACCTGCCTTATGGTCTCCTGAAATATCTCCGCTGCCAATGAAATGCCAAAACTCAGTCGTTTGTAGCGAAACAGGCCCATGTGCGTGGAGAAAGTGGTAATGTACCTTGATTGTGGGTCAAGCTCCAGTTAATGGTACCCTTTGCACAGGTCCAGCTTTGAAAATCGGCACGCGCCAGTGAGACAGCTGATCATGTCATTGAGGTGTGGCCCAGGGAGTCTTTCCCTCTCAATCGCTGTGTTTGGTACCCTCATGTTCACACATATGCGAATCTTGGAGATGTTCTTTTTTGGAACCGCCACTATTGGAGATACCCATGGGGTCGGCCCGTCTGCAGACTCGACTATGTCCTGGCCCAGCAGGCTTTGTATTTCCTCTTCTACCTGTGGTTGCAGGTGTATGGGCACTCGTCGGTGATGCTGAGCCACAGGTTTGATCGCCTCGTTGATATGCAGTGTGATTTGTTTTCCTTTTAGTTTGCCTAGGCCTTGTAGTATGGCCGGATAGTCTCGCAAAATGTTCAGTTTCTCTGACATGTGGTACGTCATTGCTAGGAGACCCATCACCTGCGCCGTGACGTTGCTTAGCAGACATGGTGCTGGAATGTCTCCTCGTAGCACATGTATTTACTCTTTGCTTGACCTGTCTTTGTAAGTCAGTGTCCCTGTGAACTTCCCCATGTTGACCACTGGTTTCTTCAAGTTAGCAACAGGCATATTTGACAGACACCGGCCCCACTTGCGTACCTACAGCCCTATTAATGTCCTCACACAATAATGTCAATAATCTACAGCATATTTACAGGTAACAACCATCCCCTGGCCCAGTAGAGTGGTCTTTTCACACAAGTGTAAATATGGTAATAAGTGTGCAAGTGGAATATTTTCTACTTCCAAGAAAGTGATCTAATTCCTTAGGACAACTGCCTCTGAAGTATTAACTGGTTATTTTACTGTCAATACCTTTCCTGCCCAGACTCCTTGTTCTTTGGGGACTACTTGTTTTTTATAGCACGGGCACATTTGGTGTTGTGAGTCTCTTATTTTGCTCCGTAGTTCGCCCTCCATGTGGAACAAAAGTGCATGACTATACAATTAAATGTAAACATTTTGTTGTCCGATCCAAAAGGCTCATTTACCTAATGATTTGTTTACAATCAGGCGCAGAAGTAAACACATGGGAAAATAGACAGGAATGTGTGCAGCGAGCAATCAGCATCGCCTCGCATCTTTATTTATTTCAAAACGGCGACGCTTTGACTTTAAGCGCGCCTTTCATTGTTTAAAACGGAGTTGCTTTCACAACGTATTTACTTTTCTTTATTTCACACTGGCAAACCAATTGATTTGCTTTTCCGAAACTGCTGGGCCAGCAGCTGGTTGTTCTCCAGTACCCAGATCACCCCCCCACCCTCCCACCCCGCTGTTCACTTGCTCTCCTGTCCCAGCCTTTCCTCTCCCCACCCTGAACCACTTCCCTTCCCGCTGTCTCCTGAGCACCGATTACTTGATTTACAGCCTCAATATAGCTTTAACTCTAATTTACTTAAAAAAAAAAAAGCTCCACTGCAAACAAAACATGTGTGAAAACATTACCACTACTTCATTGCTGTCTCTCCGCTCTTACTGTCACACTGTCACTTCTTTCACATCGTCACACTGTACCTCCTCTTTACCAGAGGCTCTCAGTTTCTTAGTGGACTCCTCCTTTCACCTCAGCCTTTAACTGTCTTCTAATGGCACTACCCTCCGGTACTTCATGGGCTATCTCTCCCCTCGTCATTCTGTCCCTCCTTTCACCAGAGGCTCTCAGTTCTTAGTGGACTCCTCCTTTCACCTCAGCCTTTAACTGTCTTCTAATGGCACTACCCTCCGGTACTTCATGGGCTATCTCTCCCCTCGTCATTCTGTCCCTCCTTTCACCAGAGGCTCTCGGTTTCTCAGCCAGTCCCTCTTCTCATCCCAGCCTTTTAGTCTCTCCATCTCATCCATTCAGTCTCTCTATACGGCTCTCCCACCAGTACTTCATAGCAGTCTCTTCGCTCTACTTGTCACACTGTCCCTCCTTTAGGCTTGCTCTTTTTATTGCCCATTAACTCGTTCTCCAGCGTCGCAAGCTCATACCAATAGCACTATGCAAATATATTTACTCTACTGCAAATAAAAAAGCACAAGTAAAAAATATTGTCATTTTCAATGCCAATAGCTCCAGCTTTAACAAATGTGAGACCTATTGCATTGTAAATGCTTGTTTAAGTAGTAATGGCATTTGCAGAGTGGTGGAGAAAGGGGACGGGGCCTCTGACCAGCTCTCAGGAATCTCACTGTGTAGAACTTACAGAAAGTACCAGGAGGGCTTCTTGGCCCCCAAGGTCCCTCAGCATCCAAGAGGACTTCATCCCCCAACCAGTAGTGCGCCAAGAGACACGTTTGCAGAGTGGTGGAGAAAGGGGATGTGGCCTTCGAAGACCCCTTAGCAATCCCGCTGTGTGGGACTTACTAGAGGTAACAAGAGGGGTTGTTTGCCCCCAAGGGCTCTCAGCAGCCAAGGGGACTTCATCTTCCAACTAGTAGTGCGCCAGGAGGCGTGTTTGCACAGTGGTAGAGAAAGGGGGCAAGGCCACAAAGACCTCACAGCAATCCCGTAGTGTGTGACTTACTGAAGTAACAGGAGGGGTAGTTGGCCCACAAGGACGTCCTTGGGGGCCAACAACTCCTCCTGTTACATGCAGACTTTTGGTCTAAGTTTACCTTTGTGGATATCGAAAAGTAGTAAAGTTAGACTTTTGGTCTAACTTTGCCTTTGTTAATACTGAAAAGTAGTAAACTTACTCAAAAGCGTAAGTTTACCTTTGTGAATGGGGCCCTTTGTTGGCCTCAAGTGATATCAAAGCGTTCTGCCCCTGAAACTTCTCAGCAAACGTCAAGTTAATATAATGTTTCCTAAAGTTGTCTCATGGATCTATATGGCATGAATCGGGATTGGTCTAGATGGACCTAATCTATAATCGGTGGTGTTAATTTATTGGCCAGTAGTCAAGACCTTAGTTTTGCTGTTGTGTAGTGAGATCAGAAGTTAGGATGCACACTCCTACCTTCTTTTCCTTGTGAATTAAAACTATTTGTAGGTAGAGCATCCTTTGTAATGGAATCCAGAAACATGTTCAACATCAACTTAGCTGTTACTTTGGCCATATTTTTGTAGAATTGTGCAGGTACTTCATTTGGACCTGGTGTCTCGCTAGACTGCAACTATACTAGCATACTTCCTCAACAGTGACACCCTCCTCTAAACTCTGACTGTCTCTGCTCCTCATTTACGCTACACATTGCACGGTGAGACTTAACCCAATTCGATCGTCACAATGAAAGTGGTATTCATAAAATGATTGGAAGTAATCAGCAAAACCCTCTGTCACAGCCTTGTCACCTTCTGTTCTTTCCCTAATATTTGTGATATTTCTCTGTCTATGTCTCCAGCCTTTATCAAGCCAAAAGCTTCCCTGATTTGTTTCCCATCTCATAAAGTTGCAGCTGCTTTCCTATATATTTTGCGTGTGCCTCATTAAACAGCAGTGATTGATATTTGGAGAGACTGAAATGATGCTCAATAAAATCCATATAAAACATAAGATAAGTAAGGTCCCATGGTGCTTCAGGGCCAAAAGGATTTGCTGCCTTTCTGTTTAAATCAGTCAAATAATGCTGGATCTCCTGGATACATAATTTATGCAGTGCCTGGTACTTCTTTGCGATGTTCCCAGCATCTTGGAAGGTATCTATTCTCTGCTTATTAAACAAAAAGGGCTCAGTAGATCACACTACCACTAAATTATGCCAGGCTACGAATTGGTAAGTTTGACATTGGCGAAATAAAGCAAGAATGGAGAAACACCATGGGGCTGGTAGGTTTTGCTATTACAGACTGGAAAATCTGAAAGAGACTATTAGTTATGGATTCCTCACCTTAGAATTACTCCCAGGCATCAGACTGGATCCGGAGAATTTTTCTTCAGCAGTACCCCTGCGCGTCGGTAGGTGGCGTCGGTAGACTCCACCTTCGTCGTGGTCACCGGAATGCCGTCGCGGTATCTACTTAGACGCCGCCCCTGCACGCTGACGTCAGTTCTTTCTTTTTCCGCGCCAGCCAGCACAGATCCGGAGAGAGCGGTACCTCGAGTCACTTTTTGACTCTCCTTTTTGCAACTTTTTGTCGACATCTTTTTGAGTCGTTCGACTCCTGGTGCACGTAGGGATGTCCCGTCCTCGAACCGGCTTCAAGGCTTGCGACTTCTGTCGCAAATTGATGTCGGTTACGGACCCGCACCTCATGTGCCTTGGTATTTGGAGCGAGACCATGACCCGAAGTCGTGCTCTGACTGCCCGGCCATGAACCCGAAGTCTTTGCGGGAGCGGTCCCGAAAGCTTCTCGAGGCCCAGCAGTCTGCTCCGCGCCGCTCGAGGTCCCGGTCGAGAGGGAGGTCGCGGGACTGGTCGCGGAGCCATCACCACCACTCATCGTCGAAGTCTTCGTCTTCAGGTAAGTCGAAGCACAAAAAGAAGGCGAAGAAGCATCGTCGCTCTTCACGTTCTCCCCGTCTGTCGGCCGACGCAAAGTGGGTTGCGGAAGGTAGTCATCCGGTTCCGCCCACAGAGTCTGCTGGGTCGACCCTGAGCCTTCCTCCCTTACTGGGAGCCAAGGCGACCCCTGCCCAACTTCGTAGTCTTTACGAAGCCCTCCACTCGATTTTTGGGCAGCCGGACTCCGCCGGCGCGTCTTCGGGCCCTGCGGACTCAGCTAGGAGCTCTAGGCCTTCGATGCCAGTGGCTTCAGCTCCAGCGCAGCAGGGCCCCCAGGGATCCAGGCCTGGATCCGGATCGGCGCCGGTCGACCTCATGGCACCTCTTCCGGCGCCGAATCCAGTGGCGACACCTCCGACACCGGTTGTGTCCCCAGCCGACGTCGACCCCAGCCTCCCCCTTGATGTGGACATGGAGCCGGACCGGCGTCAACCGACGTCGGGACCTGCGCCGACCGGTACTTTTGTACCACTGTTCTCCCCTGGTGTTCCCTATCGCCCTGAGTGCTACCAGAAGAGGGTGAGGAGGCCTGGGAGGGGTCTGTGGACCCTCTGGCAGACCAGTTAGAAGAACCGGACTGGAGAGGGTAGTTAGGTGAGGCCAGTGGTCTGGTCATCTCCCCATACCTTGGCATGCTATCTCCCCCTACCATGGCTACGGAGGAGGGTGCATTATGCACAGTGGTGTTGCGTAGGGCGGCTGAGGCCTTGAACCTTGAGCTTCCTACGGTGGCAGTCAGGACTAACCTCCTGAACGAGGTGCTTCAACCGGCAGCGACCTCTTCGGAGCCCCTGCTGCCGTTCAATGAGGCCCTCACAGACATCCTTTTGGGCAGTTGGTCCAAGCCCAACACAGGCTGATGTGGATAGGAGGATTGCCCGACGCCACCACCCGGCCCCCGGGTGACTCCATTTTCCTCTCCCAACACCCCACCCCTGAGAGCTCGGTGGTCCAAGCCTCGACTTCCAAGGGCGCATTCCCTACCGCACCACCTGATAGGGAATCCAAGAAGCTGGACCACCTTGGGAAGAAAATGTTTTCTTCCTCCAGCTTAGGACTGCGGTCGGTGAACACTGCATGTCTCTTGGGCCGTTACTCCCATTCTGTGTGGGACACGGTCGTGCAGTTGCCGATGGGAGAGACGCTGCGAAGTTCACCATACGTTGTGGGCTGGACACTGCCAACTCGCTGGGCCGGACGATTTCAACGTCAGTAACCCTGAGACACTACGCCTGGCTGAGGTCCACTGGCTTTTTGGGTGATGTCCAAGCTACGCTTTGGACATGCCCTTTGATGGCCGTCGCTTGTTTGGCGACAAAGCAGACAACTCGCTCGAGCGCTTTAAGGACTCCAGGGCTGCGGCCAGGTCCTTGGGCCTCGCTTCAACCTCTCGCCCCATGCAGTCTGCTTTTCGCCCCTTTGGTGGCTACGGAAGGGGTGCCCCGCCACGTTCCGTCCAGAGCCACAGACCTGCGCAAGCTGTCCAGCCTCTGCACGGCCGGGGACGTGGGACCCACCGTCGTGGGTCTGGGGGCCAGCGGGAGGGCCAGTCCACCAGCGCCCCCTCTGCAGCAGCCTCCAAGCCCTCCTAGTCTGACCTTTCAGGGCCACCATTCGCCAGTGGGCGGCAGGATCCGCCATCACCTCCCCCACTGGCTCAACATCACGTCGGACAGGTGGGTTTTGCAGATAGTCCGAAAGGGCTACTCCCTCCTCTTCGAGACTACCCCTCCATCCATGCCACCTCAATTCCATCGCATGTTGGAGGATCACTTGGCCCTTCTCCAACAGGAAGTTATGACTCTCTTGGCCAAGGGAGCCTTCGAGCGAGTTCCTGCCCCAGAAGCAGGTTGTGGTTGTTATTCACACTACTTTCTGGTGCCCAAGAAGGACAAGGGCCTGCGTCCTATCTTGGGTCTCAGGAACGTGAACCGCTTCCTCCGGAAGGAGAAGTTCAAAATGTTGACACTGGCTCAGGTCCTGTCTGCCCTCGACCCTGGAAACTTGATGATAGCATTGGACTTGCAGGACGCTTATTTTCACATCCCGCCCTGCCGGCCCATCGGCGTTGCCGACTGTTCACGGTAGGCCACGAGCACTTTCAGTTTACCGTGCTCCCCTTTGGCCTTACCAGCGCCCCTCGGGTGTTCACGAAGGTGATGGCGGTGGTCGCAGCTCATCTGCGCAGATCAGGGGTTCCAGTCTTCCCCTATCTCGACGACTGGTTGTTGAAGGCGGGCTCGCCCAGGCTGTTGTCTCCCACCTCCAGACTACGGCCGACCTCCTGCATTCACTGGGGTTCTCCATCAATGTGTCGAAGTCACACCTGATTCCCTCTCAGAAGCTCTTTTTCATCGGAGCGGTTCTGGACACAGCGCAGTTTCGGGCTTATCCTCCCGAGCAGCAAGTCCGGGATATTCGGGCTATGATTCCAATCTTTCAGCCTCTATCCTGGGTTTTGGACAGACTGACCCTGAGGCTACTGGGCCTCATGGCCTCCTGCATCCTACTGGTGGACTATGCCAGGTGGCATATGTGGGCTCTGCAGTGGGACCTGAAGTTCGAGTGGGCACAGCATCAGGGGAATCTTTCCGATTGCATCCAGATCTCGGAGGGTACTGCACACCAATTGCAGTGGTGGCTAACAAAACCAGGATTGGGTCAACGGCAGGTCCCTCTCCCTTCCCCAACCAGAGTTCACAGTGATGACGGATGCATCACTACTGGGGTGGGGCGGCCACATGGGGGAGGCGAAGATCAGAGGCCTGTGGTCTCCGGCGGAATCCGGGCTCCACATCAACCTTCTGGAGCTTCGGGCGATCCGTCTTGCACTGAAGGCATTCCTTTCTCCTGTCAAAGGAAGAGTAGTTCAGGTGTTCACGGACAACACCACTGCCATGTGGTACTGCAACAAACAGGACGGGGTGGGGTTGTGGAGCCTATGTCAGGAGGCACTTCGTCTCTGGAAGTGGCTGGAACATCAGGGCATGTCCCTGGTGGTTCAACACCTGGCAGGTTCTCTGAACGCCAGGGCGGACGAACTCAGCCGCCGGTGCATTATGGATCACGAATGGCGTCTTCACTCGGATGTGGTGCAAGGTCTCTTTTAACAGTGGGGAGAGCCTTGGTTAGATCTATTCGCCACCGAAGAGAACGCACAATGTCAGCAGTTCTGCGCGTTGGAATTTCCAAGGCGGCACTCGCCCGGCGACGCTTTTCGACGCGAGTGGAGTTGCGGTCTTCTATACGCCTTTCCGCCTATACCACTTCTACCCAAAGTCCTGAAGAAGATCAAGTGCGACCGGGCCCAAGTCATTCTTGTGGCCCCGGACTCGGCATGAAGAGTCTGGTATCCCGAGCTCTTGCACATGGCCATTGATCCTCCGATCAGACTGCCCCTTCGGGAGGATCTTCTGTCGGAGCAGCAGGGGACGGTCCTCCACCCAAACCTGTCCAGCCTCCACCTCCTGGCGTGGAGATTGAGCGGCGGCAGTTGACAGCTTTCAACCTTCCTCCCGAAGTCTGTAACGTTATCTTGGCAGCCAGGCGTCCCTCCCCCAAAACGGTATACGTCTGTAGATGGAACAAGTTTGTGGTATGGTGCGCAGCAAATGCTGTAGATCCCCTTTCTGCCCTCCTTTCAGAGGTTCTCCTCTTCATTCTTTCTTTGGCCCAGCAGGGCTCTGCTCTGGGCACTCTAATAGGCTATCTTTCGGCCATTTGGGCCTTTCTTCGGCTTCCTGACCAGCCTTCTCTTTTCAAGTCCCCTATTGTAAATCGCTTCCTTAAGGGCATAACTCACTTGTTTCCTCCAATTCCGTTCGTAATGCCCCAGTGGGACTTGAACCTGGTTCTGACCTATCTTATGTGCACTCCTTTCTTTCGAGCCATTACATGACTGTCCTCTCAGACTTCTGACACTTAAAACTGCCTTTCTGGCTACCATCACCTCTGCTCGCAGGGTGAGTGAGCTTCAGGCTCTTTCTTCGAAACCTCCTTTCCTGGCTGTTCATCCGGACGAGGTTGTCCTTCGAACTAACTTGACCTTCTTTTCTTCCCAAAGTTGTTACCTCTTTCCACATAGGACAGACCATCACTTTGCCCACCTTCTTCCCGCCCCCGCCCCTTCTAAAGAGGAGGAGAGGCTCCACCGTCTGGATCCAAAACGTGCGCTTTCCTTTTATCTGGTATTGTATAGTAACAATGGGGTGACCCTGTGTCCCTCAGAACCTAGGTTTCTATACTGAAAGCTACAGTTGGTTCTGTCGGGTAAGAACAATTTCTTCATAGTTCATGAGCTTAATCATAAAACATACATTTTGGCTTGTAACAATAATGCTTAAGGGGTTAAGCTGGAACACAAGAGACAGACAATTTTTCACTGCGTGGAAAGTATTTACTTTTTGTTCTGAGAAGAAGTATTTTTATGCATTGTTCGATGAGGCTGTCAACAATTCAATTAAAGATTGGAGTGACATTAAATATAGTGAAAAAAGTGCTGCGTTCACTTGTTAGAGCATGGGTGTTCGTTTTCCACACAGTATCACGTGGGTGCTACCATTTCTCCACATAAAGGCAGCCAACATTTAAAAAGACATGAATAGTATGATTTTGATTATTGGAACAGTTTTGCGACATGATCCTCCTTGTTTGTTGTCCTTTTTTGTTTTTATCTCAAAAAACAGGGAGCGACCCCACTTGCCAAGAGACAGGGTACCACAAGTAAAGAAATAGAACAACTCTCTTGGAACCACTAAAAATCTCCTTACAACTAAGTATATAATATTATATATACTTTATACATACAAGCATCCACACCACTCTACTAGAGACACCACAAATGAACCCTAAAAAACCAATTGTAATTCACATACGGATAAAAACATATGTTTATTCAAAATTGAGCTCCAATGAAAATTCGGTTAAAAAAACATAACAATTATACAATTAATACATAATATGATCCATACAATAAAAACAATCCATAAAAACAATCAAGGAGAGACAGATGGAAATGTGAACAATTCAAATCATCATAATGAAGTTACTCCTAAAGGAATCAATGTATTGGCAAACATCAGTCTAATCATTCATAGTGATATAAAACATGAAGGAGTTCCAAGGATGTAACGTATTTAAAACTGAAAGCGTCGACGCGTTTCGGTGGTTTAAATTTATTGAGGTACCACCTTTATCAAGACTTGAACAATATTTGTCTCTCAATTGGATGATTTGAATAAAATTCATAAACCTATTTTAAAAAAAGACATAAAAACATAAGTTCAACAAATCACAACCCACAATATATAAATCATTATTCACTTTTCTAATAAAAGTAAAACACCACGATCCTCCATTAATAAATATGAACAATTCTTTTCTTATCAAATCTAATAATACATAAAAGGGGACATATGCAATGATTCAAAAATGAAAAGTAAAAGTAAAAGAGCAGGTGCCAAATATAAAAACATGAGAGTGCTTCTCACTCATTCATAGGGATATATTTTCACCATGTGTATACAATTGTTTCAGGGGTTCCCAATTCACACAAGATGCCACTTTCATGCCACTAAACAATACAAACCAATGCCTCCATAATTATAATGGGCACTGATGTGAACCCATAATATAATAGGGTTTAATTGACCTAATCCTTCCAGAACCATTAGCCCATATTTTTCTAAAGCTATTAGTCCCCTTTCGTGCGTAAGATACCCACCTTATAGGTACATCACTAATAATTAGGAATTCGTTCAGAGTCGATCTTTTCCAACCTGAAATAAATAACCCACAGCTAAATAAAGCTGGTCACACTCAACCATAAATAACTACTTAATAATAGATCCTCTCTCAATATACCTACCAATGATGGCAAATAATGCCACAATAAGGATCTTCGTGACAAGCTACGTTTATGACCCGGTTTTGGTGTATTCAAAACAATAACATTATGTTGTTGGTGAGTACCTAAAGGGAGTAAAGTAAAAAGAACTCACTGATAGGTGCTATAAGAAATTAAATCGTATGAAATCTAGCCCCATAGTATACAAAAACTCACCTCAATGGGTTCACGTAAAAAGGTCCCTATAGATGAGGGATAACGGGCCTCAGATCAAGACCCGATAAGGTATTTTTAAATATAAAATACCCTATGGAATATCCTATAGCTTGAGATGCTTCCACACCTAAAATAACAACAGAAAATATAATTATATGGGACACCCGATACCTAATTCCGCTTCACACATTACTTATAAAAATCTATCAATATCGCTATATACTAGGCAGCCTCTCACATAAAATATCGTTTATAAGGTAAAGCTGCTGGTTCCCACAATATTTGTAAGCATCACCCGATGTCCCTACATATATAGGAGTCACTCTCTTTGAGGAGAATTATTATTTAATAACGTTTACCCAAACATATTACTCCTAGGTAATTAACCCCTTCGCTGCTTCTGTCGGCCAACGGCCGTCGCGAGCACTACCTCCGTAGTGCTGCGCAAGTCCGTTGGCCGACGCGGCCCAGCCCACTCCGCTAAACCGCCGCACCGTGGCGGAATTGCCGCTGCGGTTAAGGGGTTAAACTTCTCTTATTACTGGCTAAATAGCGCGCAAGTATCTCTTTCAAAGCGCGGCATACCCAACCATCTGGGGTTGCCTTGGTGATATATCAATGCCGAAAAAATATATTCGTTCTCTAAACCCCACCTTGTAAAGTCTAACTGCCCTTTGAGCGATCTATGCTCGCCGATATTTACCTTCGTGTAAGGAATATAGGGATATCCAAGGTCTAGTCCTGCCGTCGCGGCTTCCCTCTGCCTTCCAGTTTGTGTTTAAATCTGAAATGGACTTGGGAGATTCCGTCTTCTTTAAATATCCCTCCGAATTAATTCCACCTGGATTAGCTACGTGTTAAAAAGCGCCAAGCATTCCAAATCTCTCTTAGATTTTAAAACGGCTCTTGTTGCCAGTGGACCCCACTCATTTCTTAAAATTTGCGCTATATTAAAAGGGCAACAGAGTGTTATATGATGTTACCTGAACTAACCTACAATGAACTCATATTATAGAAAGATTTTCCTCTATCACCCCAACTTATAAAAAGATGGAAATTCCGTCTTATTAATATGTCCCTCCAAATTAATTCCACCTGGATTAATTACATATTGGTAATGCGCCGAATATTCCGAATCTCTTAAAAACAGCTCTTGTTGCTAATGGACCCCATACGTTTAAAAAAAAAAAAAACTAAGTTATATTAAAAGAGCGTGTCCACAAAAATCAAGTATATTTAAATCATGATAAACCTCTATATAACGCTACCTAAACTTACCTACAATAAACTCCTATTATGGGGAGATTTATCCTTTAATCTCCCCTATCTCATAAGAAAAGAATATTCATAGTATATTCACAAAAAACAATATACTAATTTAATATCGTAACCTAAGAATAAAAAAATACTTTTATTTTTATTATGTGATATTATCTAAGTAGTACTTGGGCCAAAGTGTGATGCGTGTACAAACAGGGGTGGCGGCCGGTACGGCACCCACTGTCCCATACAGGCCCCACACCCAAGCCCATGCATATCACAAATATCATCCAACATATATGCATAAGATTTATACAGTTACTCAACCAATTTCATCCAATCCTCTTTGGAGTTTAAACCTGACTTAATGGTATCTAAAATCGAAATATACCATTGCTCTCGATTTTTCCTTTTTAGTGTCAAATCACCTACTCTCTTACTGCCATCTATTCTTTCAATAATAAACCACCTGAAGTCAGTGCAAACATGCCCCTCCTTTTTAAAATGACTTACTAATGGGGCATTATCCTTATTATTTTTAATGGCAGATTTGTGTTCCAGTAACCGAATTCGAAGCTCTCTGGATGTCTCACCGACATACCCCCGGTTACATGGGCAAAGAAGTAAATACACTACATTCTTACTCCTGCAGTTGTTTAAAGCTTTGGAAATGAGAGTATATTTACCATATATCAACTCCTTCCCTACTATGCATTGTGAACACATACTACAATGACTACATTGGTAATTACCAATGGCTGGTGTGCCCTCTAGGGTGCGCTGCTTCATTGTGGGCCCTTCACGATAAGTATGAACAAGTTCCCTTCTCAAATTATTATTGCGCTTAAAAGCAAATAAAGGTCTTTCTAAAGTTGTCAAATCATTATCATTAAGAATATTCCAATTGGAATTGATGATATTTTTAATTCTATTGCTAAGGTAGGAAAATTGACTCACAAATACTATTTTTTGTTTATTGTTTGTTACCCGCTTATTTTCTACTCTATTCATTAACATACTATCACGGTTGTAAAACCGGGCACGTTTAAAAGAGTGTGTAATCAATTTTTTAGGATAACCTCTATCCTTAAGTTTTGTTTTAAGTAATTCAGAATGTTTATAGAAGTCATCTAATGATGAACAGTTCCTTCGTAACCGAAGGAACTGTCCAAATGGAATATTATCTTTTTGTGCCTTTGGGTGGAAGCTAGAATAATGCACTAATGTATTCTTATCTGAGGGTTTAGTAAATAACTCAACTTCTAGTTTTCCGTTAACATTTTTAATTCTTAAGTCCAAAAAGTTCACACTTTGGTTACTATATTCTGACGTAAACTTGAGGTTAACATCCCCCAAGTTCAACCACTGGAGGAATTCATTCAGAAGGTCCGATGACCCCTCCCAGATAAAGAGAATATCATCAATGAATCTGCTCCACTTGACTACATTCTCAAAAAAGGAGCAGATTCATTGAAGATATGGGTCTCCTCAAATTGCCCGACATAAAGGCAAGCCAGACTGGGGGCACAGGTAGCCCCCAAGCTGGTCCCCTTACGTTAGAGGTAAAGGTCCTCCTTAAATAAAAAAAGATTTTGTTTCAACACCAATTTGGCACATGCCAGAATGAATTCGGCATTGGCACCTCTGCATTCTGCAGGCCCCAGGATGCTACTGATAACTCTAAGTGTAGCATCCTGGGGTATGTTCGTATAAAGTGCCTCTATATCTAGAGTGACTAAAAGTTGGGTTTGATTGTTAAACCTATGACCCTCAATTACAGTAATCATGTGTGCAGTATCCTTAATATAGGACTTTTGCCTCTGGACTAATGGTCTAAGGAAGCTATCGACATACTTACTAAGTGGTTCAAGTGGGGAGTTGATACAACTAACAATGGGTCTAAGAGGGGGATTCTCCATATCCTTATGGATTTTGGGTAGGCCATATATAGCCGGAATAATGGCTCTATCGTTATATAAAAACCTACACTCCTTATCTGAAATCCATTCATTCTCTTTGGCTTGAAAAAGAAGAGACATAATCTCTCTATTTAGTATAGACCAATTGTTCATGGTAACTTTCTGATAATGTTCATCCACACTAAGAAGTTCCATAACTCTATTCTCATAATCTGGGGTGTCGAAAACCACTACACCGCCCCCCTTATCGGCGGGTTTTATGGTAATATTAAAATCATTCTTAAGGCTCGTAATAGCTTCCTTAAGCTGTTTACTAATATTATGGACAATAGGTGGTTGATATTCCCAAATCTGACGTATCTTAGCCTCCACCACTTGCTCAAAAATATTTTTTCGGCATTGATATATCACGAAGGCAACCCCAGATGGTTGGGTATGCCGCGCTTTGAAAGAGATACTAGCGCGCTATTTAGCCAGTAATAAGAGAAGTTTAATTACCTAGGAGTAATATGTTTGGGTAAACGTTATTAAATAATAATTCTCCTCAAAGAGAGTGACTCCTATACATGTAGGGACATCGGGTGATGCTTACAAATATTGTGGGAACCAGTAGCTTTATCTTATAAACGATATTTTATGTGAGAGGCTGCCTAGTATATAGCGATATTGATAGATTTTTATAAGTAATGTGTGAAGCGGAATTAGGTATCGGGTGTCCCATATAATTATATTTTCTGTTGTTATTTTAGGTGTGGAAGCATCTCAAGCTATAGGATATTCCATAGGGTATTTTATATTTAAAAATACCTTATCGGGTCTTGATCTGAGGCCCGTTATCCCTCATCTATAGGGACCTTTTTACGTGAACCCATTGAGGTGAGTTTTTGTATACTATGGGGCTAGATTTCATAGGATTTAATTTCTTATAGCACCTAACAGTGAGTTCTTTTTACTTTACTCCCTTTAGGTACTCACCAACAACATAATGTTATTGTTTTGAATACACCAAAACCGGGTCATAAACGTAGCTTGTCACGAAGATCCTTATTGTGGCATTATTTGCCATCATTGGTAGGTATATTGAGAGAGGATCTATTATTAAGTAGTTATTTATGGTTGAGTGTGACCAGCTTTATTTAGCTGTGGGTTATTTATTTCAGGTTGGAAAAGATCGACTCTGAACGAATTCCTAATTATTAGTGATGTACCTATAAGGTGGGTATCTTACTCACGAAAGGGGACTAATAGCTTTAGAAAAATATGGGCTAATGGTTCTGGAAGGATTAGGTCAATTAAACCCTATTATATTATGGGTTCACATCAGTACCCATTATAATTATGGAGGCATTGGTTTGTATTGTTTAGTGGCATGAAAGTGGCATCTTGTGTGAATTGGGAACCCCTGAAACAATTGTATACACATGGTGAAAATATATCCCTATGAATGAGTGAGAAGCACTCTCATGTTTTTATATTTGGCACCTGCTCTTTTACTTTTACTTTTCATTTTTGAATCATTGCATATGTCCCCTTTTATGTATTATTAGATTTGATAAGAAAAGAATTGTTCATATTTATTAATGGAGGATCGTGGTGTTTTACTTTTATTAGAAAAGTGAATAATGATTTATATATTGTGGGTTGTGATTTGTTGAACTTATGTTTTTATGTCTTTTTTTAAAATAGGTTTATGAATTTTATTCAAATCATCCAATTGAGAGACAAATATTGTTCAAGTCTTGATAAAGGTGGTACCTCAATAAATTTAAACCACCGAAACGCGTCGACGCTTTCAGTTTTAAATACGTTACATCCTTGGAACTCCTTCATGTTTTATATCACTATGAATGATTAGACTGATGTTTGCCAATACATTGATTCCTTTAGGAGTAACTTCATTATGATGATTTGAATTGTTCACATTTCCATCTGTCTCTCCTTGATTGTTTTTATGGATTGTTTTTATTGTATGGATCATATTATGTATTAATTGTATAATTGTTATGTTTTTTTAACCGAATTTTCATTGGAGCTCAATTTTGAATAAACATATGTTTTTATCCGTATGTGAATTACAATTGGTTTTTTGGGGTTCATTTGTGGTGTCTCTAGTAGAGTGGTGTGGATGCTTGTATGTATAAAGTATATATAATATTATATACTTAGTTGTAAGGAGATTTTTAGTGGTTCCAAGAGAGTTGTTCTATTTCTTTACTTGTGGTACCCTGTCTCTTGGCAAATGGGGTCGCTCCCTGTTTTTTGAGATATTTCTGTACAACCAGTTGGTTGGGGAGTTTACTTCCTCCCTAGGGAGGTCTTTTACATTCTTATCAGTGCAGAGAGGTTTTCCCTACTGATAATATGGATCCATTAAAAACTTTCGGATTCAGTGAGGAACAATATAATAAAATCATGAGTATGAATACTAATAATGGTAACAAAGTCACTGTTTTCGCCAGTAATAATGATAAATGGGGAAAACTTTTCAATTTAAGAAAAAACTTATTAGAACAGAAATGCATGCTGAGTTTTTAATTGAATATGTGAAAGCCGGTGTCATTCCTATTGGGTTACAAATTAAAAATGAACCCGGTCTTTTTATTGAGCATAGGAAGTTTTTAGAAACTTGGACCTACATCGCAAACAGATGTAGTAGGGATTGGTTATTACTTATTATTGAAACAGCACAAGAGGTTATTATTTTAGAGAAACAGGAAATTGAACAATTATTAGTAGAAATAAAAAACAACTCTGTGGTGGATGAGGTAAAGACAAAACTAGGAGAATTGGATACCGAGATAGATGGATATAGAGAATATTTAATTAATAAGAAAACCAAAAAACTCAGGAAAGATATTGAGAAATATAGTGCAGAGGCAACTTACCCTTATTTAGAAAAAGATTATTATCAGCAAAAAAAAGAACAAGGTTGGGAAAGGCCATATCAACAAAGACCAATATACAATCGAGGAGGTAGAAAACGTATTAAATTTTCAGAATCTTCAGGTACAGGAAGTGATGAAGAGAATAACATGAGAGGGGGCTCTGATATGAATTACCCTAATGGGGAATATGGTGTAGGTGCACCCTAGTTTACTGGCCCCTCCTCTTCCTCCTCTTCCTCTTTTTTAGATCAGCGCCCAAGGAGGGGACAAAGAACAAATCGAGGATTTGGGAGAGGTCAGTATGTGAGGCATCAACCTCAACAGGAATATCTCCAAACAAGAAATCAGAAATACTGGAGGTAACTGCGAATAAATTTCCCATTATTAATTTATCTGAGCATATATTATCCCAGATGGAATTAGAAGTTTTAGCTAAAGGCTTTAGTTTCGCACCTACACCACAAGTTAATAAATTTCTTCTGGAGAAAGACCTTAAGTCATTCTTTCGTAAAATTAGACTTACCAGATTTTTTGAAAATAAGGAATACAGTGAGGAAATAAACATCTCAGGACTGAAACCCAAATCTACCTTTACCCCTCATATTAGCCAGGTGGACAGGAAAATTGATATTTTTGAGCAAGTGGTGGAGGCTAAGATACGTCAGATTTGGGAATATCAACCACCTATTGTCCATAATATTAGTAAACAGCGTAAGGAAGCTATTACGAGCCTTAAGAAGGATTTTAATATTACCATAAAACCCGCCGATAAGGGGGTCGGTGTAGTGGTTTTCGACACCCCAGATTATGAGAATAGAGTTATGGAACTTCTTAGTGTGGATGAACATTATCAGAAAGTTACCATGAACAATTGATCTATACTAAATAGAGAGATTATGTCTCTTCTTTTTCAAGCCAAAGAGAATGAATGGATTTCAGATAAGGAGTATAGGTTTTTATATAACGATAGAGCCATTATTGCGGCTATATATGGCCTACCCAAAATCCATAAGGATATGGAGAATCCCCCTCTTAGACCCATTGTTAGTTGTATCAACTCCCCACTTGAACCACTTAGTAAGTATGTCGATAGCTTCCTTAGACCATTAGTCCAGAGGCAAAAGTCCTATATTAAGGATACTGCACACATGATTACTGTAATTGAGGGTCATAGGTTTAACAATCAAACCCAACTTTTAGTCACTCTAGATATAGAGGCACTTTATACGAACATACCCCAGGATGCTACACTTAGAGTTATCAGTAGCATCCTGGGGCCTGCAGAATGCAGAGGTGCCAATGCCGAATTCATTCTGGCATGTGCCAAATTGGTGTTGAAACAAAATCTTTTTTTATTTAAGGAGGACCTTTACCTCCAACGTAAGGGGACCAGCATGGGGGCTACCTGTGCCCCCAGTCTGGCTTGCCTTTATGTCGGGCAATTTGAGGAGACCCATATCTTCAATGAATCTGCTCCTTTTTTTGAGAATGTAGTCAAGTGGAGCAGATTCATTGATGATATTCTCTTTATCTGGGAGGGGTCATCGGACCTTCTGAATGAATTACTCCAGTGGTTGAACTTGGGGGATGTTAACCTCAAGTTTACGTCAGAATATAGTAACCAAAGTGTGAACTTTTTGGACTTAAGAATTAAAAATGTTAACGGAAAACTAGAAGTTGAGTTATTTACTAAACCCTCAGATAAGAATACATTATTGCATTATTCTAGCTTCCACCCAAAGGCACAAAAAGATAATATTCCATTTGGACAGTTCCTTCGGTTACGAAGGAACTGTTCATCATTAGATGACTTCTATAAACATTCTGAATTACTTAAAACAAAACTTAAGGATAGAGGTTATCCTAAAAATTGATTACACACTCTTTTAAACGTGCCCGGTTTTACAACCGTGATAGTATGTTAATGAATAGAGTAGAAAATAAGCGGGTAACAAACAATAAACAAAAAATAGTATTTGTGAGTCAATTTTCCTACCTTAGCAATAGAATTAAAAATATCATCAATTCCAATTGGAATATTCTTAATGATAATGATTTGACAACTTTAGAAAGACCTTTATTTGCTTTTAAGCGCAATAATAATTTGAGAAGGGAACTTGTTCATACTTATCGTGAAGGGCCCACAATGAAGCAGCGCAGCCTAGAGGGCACACCAGCCATTGGTAATTACCAATGTAGTCATTGTAGTATGTGTTCACAATGCATAGTAGGGAAGGAGTTGATATATGGTAAATATACTCTCATTTCCAAAGCTTTAAACAACTGCAGGAGTAAGAATGTAGTGTATTTACTTCTTTGCCCATGTAACCGGGGGTATGTCGGTGAGACATCCAGAGAGCTTCGAATTCGGTTACTGGAACACAAATCTGCCATTAAAAATAATAAGGATAATGCCCCATTAGTAAGTCATTTTAAAAAGGAGGGGCATGTTTGCACTGACTTCAGGTGGTTTATTATTGAAAGAATAGATGGCAGTAAGAGAGTAGGTGATTTGACACTAAAAAGGAAAAATCGAGAGCAATGGTATATTTCGATTTTAGATACCATTAAGTCAGGTTTAAACTCCAAAGAGGATTGGATGAAATTGGTTGAGTAACTGTATAAATCTTATGCATATATGTTGGATGATATTTGTGATATGCATGGGCTTGGGTGTGGGGCCTGTATGGGACAGTGGGTGCCGTACCGGCCGCCACCCCTGTTTGTACACGCATCACACTTTGGCCCAAGTACTACTTAGATAATATCACATAATAAAAATAAAAGTATTTTTTTATTCTTAGGTTACGATATTAAATTAGTATATTGTTTTTTGTGAATATACTATGAATATTCTTTTCTTATGAGATAGGGGAGATTAAAGGATAAATCTCCCCATAATAGGAGTTTATTGTAGGTAAGTTTAGGTAGCGTTATATAGAGGTTTATCATGATTTAAATATACTTGATTTTTGTGGACACGCTCTTTTAATATAACTTAGTTTTTGGTTTTTTTTAAACGTATGGGGTCCATTAGCAACAAGAGCTGTTTTTAAGAGATTCGGAATATTCGGCGCATTACCAATATGTAATTAATCCAGGTGGAATTAATTTGGAGGGACATATTAATAAGACGGAATTTCCATCTTTTTATAAGTTGGGGTGATAGAGGAAAATCTTTCTATAATATGAGTTCATTGTAGGTTAGTTCAGGTAACATCATATAACACTCTGTTGCCCTTTTAATATAGCGCAAATTTTAAGAAATGAGTGGGGTCCACTGGCAACAAGAGCCGTTTTAAAATCTAAGAGAGATTTGGAATGCTTGGCGCTTTTTTAACACGTAGCTAATCCAGGTGGAATTAATTCGGAGGGATATTTAAACAAGACGGAATCTCCCAAGTCCATTTCAGATTTAAACACAAACTGGAAGGCAGAGGGAAGCCGCGACGGCAGGACTAGACCTTGGATATCCCTATATTCCTTACACGAAGGTAAATATCGGCGAGCATAGATCGCTCAAAGGGCAGTTAGACTTTACAAGGTGGGGTTTAGAGAACGAATATATTTTTTCGGCATTGATATATCACGAAGGCAACCCCAGATGGTTGGGTATGCCGCGCTTTGAAAGAGATACTAGCGCACTATTTAGCCAGTAATAAGAGAAGTTTAATTACCTAGGAGTAATATGTTTGGGTAAACGTTATTAAATAATAATTCTCCTCAAAGAGAGTGACTCCTATATATGTAGGGACATCGGGTGATGCTTACAAATATTGTGGGAACCAGCAGCTTTACCTTATAAACGATATTTTATGTGAGAGGCTGCCTAGTATATAGCGATATTGATAGATTTTTATAAGTAATGTGTGAAGCGGAATTAGGTATCGGGTGTCCCATATAATTATATTTTCTGTTGTTATTTTAGGTGTGGAAGCATCTCAAGCTATAGGATATTCCATAGGGTATTTTATATTTAAAAATACCTTATCGGGTCTTGATCTGAGGCCCGTTATCCCTCATCTATAGGGACCTTTTACGTGAACCCATTGAGGTGAGTTTTTGTATACTATGGGGCTAGATTTCATAGGATTTAATTTCTTATAGCACCTAACAGTGACTTCTTTTTACTTTACTCCCTTTAGGTACTCACCAACAACATAATGTTATTGTTTTGAATACACCAAAACCGGGTCATAAACGTAGCTTGTCACGAAGATCCTTATTGTGGCATTATTTGCCATCATTGGTAGGTATATTGAGAGAGGATCTATTATTAAGTAGTTATTTATGGTTGAGTGTGACCAGCTTTATTTAGCTGTGGGTTATTTATTTCAGGTTGGAAAAGATCGACTCTGAACGAATTCCTAATTATTAGTGATGTACCTATAAGGTGGGTATCTTACTCACGAAAGGGGACTAATAGCTTTAGAAAAATATGGGCTAATGGTTCTGGAAGGATTAGGTCAATTAAACCCTATTATATTATGGGTTCACATCAGTGCCCATTATAATTATGGAGGCATTGGTTTGTATTGTTTAGTGGCATGAAAGTGGCATCTTGTGTGAATTGGGAACCCCTGAAACAATTGTATACACATGGTGAAAATATATCCCTATGAATGAGTGAGAAGCACTCTCATGTTTTTATATTTGGCACCTGCTCTTTTACTTTTACTTTTCATTTTTGAATCATTGCATATGTCCCCTTTTATGTATTATTAGATTTGATAAGAAAAGAATTGTTCATATTTATTAATGGAGGATCGTGGTGTTTTACTTTTATTAGAAAAGTGAATAATGATTTATATATTGTGGGTTGTGATTTGTTGAACTTATGTTTTTATGTCTTTTTTAAAATAGGTTTATGAATTTTATTCAAATCATCCAATTGAGAGACAAATATTGTTCAAGTCTTGATAAAGGTGGTACCTCAATAAATTTAAACCACCGAAACGCGTCGACGCTTTCAGTTTTAAATACGTTACATCCTTGGAACTCCTTCATGTTTTATATCACTATGAATGATCAGACTGATGTTTGCCAATACATTGATTCCTTTAGGAGTAACTTCATTATGATGATTTGAATTGTTCACATTTCCATCTGTCTCTCCTTGATTGTTTTTATGGATTGTTTTTATTGTATGGATCATATTATGTATTAATTGTATAATTGTTATGTTTTTTTAACCGAATTTTCATTGGAGCTCAATTTTGAATAAACATATGTTTTTATCCGTATGTGAATTACAATTGGTTTTTTGGGGTTCATTTGTGGTGTCTCTAGTAGAGTGGTGTGGATGCTTGTATGTATAAAGTATATATAATATTATATACTTAGTTGTAAGGAGATTTTTAGTGGTTCCAAGAGAGTTGTTCTATTTCTTTACTTTTTTGTTTTTATACAGTAGCCCCTGAAGAAGGGATTGCGTCCCGAAATGCATTGGGCATCAGAAACTCAAATGGGCAAGACAGATTGGATTGTCAAATGGGCCTAAATTTTCATGAGGATGTGTAACAATAGAATCTTGATATGTAAATCTAACACAGTAAATAAATGAGAGAAAATTGAAAAAATTTGAAACGATGATATTGAAAGTTAAATTGCTTACAATGACATATAATTAATTTTGAATGTAAGAATTGTTGATAAATTCATAAGCTGTGCGCTCAGGTTTCAAGCGATCCATGACACTTGCAGTTCCAGAAATAGAACCAAACGTTTGCAAGGCAGCAGCACGTTCATGACCAGCTATCTAAGCATTTAAATTATTTAGGTAATTTCATAGAACATATAAAACAGGTGTGCGTGACACATATACAATTATAATTTACAGTGGTTATCCAGCCATTTCCCCAGAAAGTTCATTTGACATGTTTGAGCAAGTTGGCTGCAGCAAGAGAGAAAGAATAGAAAGAGCCTGCCAACAAGCGACCACTTCCCGCTGAGGTCGAAGACACTTGCTAGAAGCGTAGGCCATACAGATACCCCCTTAATGACCTGCTGGTTTTTCTCACTCTCCTTTGTAGTTTCAAAAGTATTCTGGATTACCACCATAATTAATATGATAAAATATGGCTCACCGGAATATTTGCAGTCGAGTATGGCTGTGATGAGTTTCCGGGAGAGCTCATCATGTTCTAGCCCCAATGGTTTCAGGTCTTTGGTAACTGCTTAAACTTTCAAGTCGTCCTACGTTTCTGGGGTGTGTCCAGCCCTTGTTTTCCACTTCGGGCTGGTGCTTCCGGCATGCTGCTCTCCCTTTGTAATCTCCAGCTCTTCTCCCAGCCACTTCCCACCACCTCGTCCCACAGAAGTCTTCTTAACTTGGATCGTTCTGTCTTTCTTTTCCTCCTGGATCTCAGCATATGGAGGCAATGCAGAACCTGCCCAGACACACACAAGGGGAGAGGGTGAGAACCCGCTTCAACTTAATGCTTGCATATATGATATGCAAATGCCCATATTTGCCTTAACATGTGCTGTTACAGTTTTTCAATCAAATGCTATTTTGTTTCTTGTACCTCTTTGAAGACCACTAAAGCCTTGAGTATGTGCATCATCCAACGTGGTTGCAGTAATAAAGGCATTGCCCCTGCTTATCCACTTGATACTATTGGGGATCATGAAGAATAAAACAATAAAGAATTTAAAACTCATGATCTACTGGTAGCTCTCCATCTACCTGTAAGTAGCTCTCCTGAGTGCAGCCCAATGAACCAAACTAGAAGCTTTTGCTTGGCTGAATTAATATATCTATACCAAAATTGAAAAGCATGTATTCATGATGGTTGTATGACACAGGCACGCATGGCTGAACCACGCGTGCCTCTACAACGCCGTCCTAACCATGAATGCGTCTAAACCACGCATTCCTTTACCATGCATGCCTTTACCACGCATTTTCATAGTAAAGGCATGATTGGTGAAGGGATATGTGTGGTAAAGATTACCACTAACCCGACACCCCTTCCCCGCCCTAAGCCCTAAAATCTTACCCCCTACCTTGTCCCCCGCCCTAAGACCTAAAACCTACCCCCATGTCCTCAAAACTACCCCTTCCCCTCTCCCCCCAGGTCTAAAACCCCGCCCCTACCAAAAACTACCCCAACCCCCCACCCTGAGCCCTAAAACTTACCACGCGCTGTCCTTAAAACTACCACTACCCCTTCCACTGCTCTGAGGCCTAAAACCCGGCCCCCATTAAATAAACTACCCTGACCCCGCTGCCCTGAGCCCTAAAACCGACCCCACCCCTAAAAACTCCCCCAAAGCCCAGCCCTTAAAATCAGCCTGACCTCCTCCCACCACTCTGAGCCCTAAACCCCTGCCCCCTTCCAAAAACTACCCATACCCCCCACCCTGAGCCCTAAAACCCTGCCCCCTTCCAAATACTACACTATCCTGAGCCCTAAAACCAACTCCCACCCCTAAAAACTACCCCACTAAACCCGGCCCCAGCCCCACTTACCTGTCCACGTCCGGAGCTTCCAGTTCAAACGCTTCCTCTGCTTCCCACCTGTAGGAAGCTGGCTCTGTATATACTATACCAAAGTGAGGTGTAGTGTGCACAGAGTCCAGTAGAACCCCAAAGGTAGGCAGAGGTAAAGTTAGATAGCACCTCACTCTATTTGTGGTAGTGTGGTCGAGCAGCAAGGCAGAATCAGATGACAGTGTTAAGCATTTGTTGTACACACTTTGTCAGCAAATGAATTCACACACTCAAAGACTGAACTTCAGACCAATTGTTTTTGTATAAAAATATTCTTTTAGTTATTTTATTTTCTAGAACCAAGCAAGCCTGGCACAGGTAAGCAATAAATACTTTACAGTAGTAATGCAGTTTGTAAACAGTTTGAATTGTAATTGTATATGCACTTTGTTTTGACTTACAGTATTGTTGCAGAGAAATGCAATATTTTGTAATTTCAGTACATAGACTTGAATGGGATTTTTAGTAAAATACCAGGTAAGTTACCTTTTAGATTACTTTTCTTACTCAGAGTAGTGTACCTGGATACTACTCTGGGACATTTCCTGTAAACAGGTAAGTAAAATCGTTTTGGTTAAATACTACAATTTTAAAGAATTTCTTTAGGTTTTTAAACTCCACACTTAGAAACTTTTCCAAGAAAAGCAGTCAATGTTATCCTATGGAGGAAAATAGTGTTATCGGTTTTGAGGTAAGTATTTGGTAGTGGGAGTTGAGGTTCTGGGGGTAGACTCAGGGGTCCCCCAGAGTCAAGGATGCACTCTAGTTACACCCTCAGCGGCACTAGGGCGGCCGGGTGCAGAGTGCTGAGGCCCAATATTATCCAATGGGGGATAGGGGGCCTCCGGTTGGTGGCTGCTGATGAACAGGTCACTTGGTTGTGGGAGCAAAGCTCCTAGACTTTAGCTCAGGGCAAATGGGGAAACAAAGTAGCACCAAAGGTGCACCCTCTGCGGCTTTAGGGCGGCCGGGTGCAGGGTGCTGTTTCGACGTCGGGCACCCTGTTGTTTGCAATGGGGAACCTCCGGTTTGCAAAGGCACTGCAGGCTTGGGGACGAAGGTCTTCTGGGTGCGTCCACCACTTCGAGAGGTAAGTTGGGGGTTGGTTAGGCACCGTCGGTTTGGCCACCCAAGGCTGTGGGGCGTCGGGTGCAGGGGTGCCTTTTGGGGTCGGATCTTCTTACCAGCTCCTGGTCGCGGTTGGGGGGACCTTCCGGATTTAGGCAGCAGGCGTCGGCTAGAGGCAGGTCAGGGGTCGCCGGATCTCGGGTTAGGATTTCCGGGGGACCTCCTCGTGGTGTTTGCCCACTCGAGCTCGGGCCGTGGACGGCGGGTGCAGAGTGGGGCGGATCCGCGGTGTCCGGCCGGAACCAGAGGTTGCAGATGAATAAATCCGGTGTTCAACAGAGACACAGAGTTTGAAGTTGAAGGCAGGCAGGTCCGCCAGGGTTTTCGAGGTTGCTGGCTGCAGGACACACCGGGATTTCGCAGGAGCAGGTTCGAGGTGGAGACAGGCCGGTAGGGCTGGGGCCAAGTCAGTGGGCGTCTTCCTCTTGTTGGCTTCTGCACGGCTGTTCGGTCCTTCTTCTTCTTCTCTTGCAGTTTCTTCTTCTCTGAGGAAGCAAGGTTCAGGGGTGCCCCTAAATACTAGATTTAGGGGCGTTACAGGTAGGTAAAAGGTAGGGACCAATAGGTCCCTTCCCTGGGGTGGGTACACCCCCTATTATGCCACCCTCCAGTGAGAGGGGGGCATGAGCCTGTCCCTGGTTGGCTGAGTCCCCCCATCTGCAAGATGGCGGGGACTGAGCGTTGTGCTTCACCTCGACTCCCCCACCTGAGGGTACATCTCGACTCCCCCACCTGTGGGCACACCTCTCTTCCTCACTTGTTTTTCCCGCCGGTTCTCCCGCCCAAAGTGGGGGTCAGGACCAGTTGCCGATAGCAGCAAGTGGCCTGTGGAAGCTCACAAAGGCGGCAAGCCTTTGAAGCTTCCCCTTCGTGAACCCTGCCCATCCTGGGGTAGGAGGCCTGGCACGTCGTCCCAGGATGTGCATTGTTTCAGGCCCCAGAGAGCAGCAGGCTCTCGACCCAGGGGTCCAGAAACATGTCTGGTGGTGGCAGCTGAAAGCAGCTACTCAGCCTGGACACTAGTGGTGGGTTAGTTTTCAGGGGGCCTCTCTAAGATGCCCTCTGTGTGCATTTTTCTTTAAATCCCACACTGGCATCAGTGTGGGTTTAATGTGCTGAGACGTTTGATACCAAACTTCTCAGTTTTCAGTGTAGCCATTATGGTGCTGTGGGGTTCGTAATGACAAACTCCCAGCACCATATACTCTTAATGGCAGCACTTCACTTACAATGTCTAAGAATGGACTTAGACACTATAGGGGTACAGGGCTCATGCACCTGTACCCTCACCACTGGTATAGGGCGCCCAGCTAGATGGGTGACAGATCTATGCCAGGGCAGTGGATTGTAGGCATTTCACACAGAGATGTGTGCCATGTCGACTCTTCACTTTGTTCTGCACCAAAACACGCAGCATGCAAAGGCAGTGTGTGAGTGTAATGGTACAGGACCTCTAAGGGTGGCACAATAAGTGCTGCAGCCCTTAGAGGCCTTCTCTGGTCACAGTGCCCTGGGTACCTGTGGTACCATTTACCAGGGGCTGACCTGTGGCCAGAGATGCCAATTGGGTTTAGGCTTCAATGCAGTTTTAGGGAAAGAACATAGGCCCTGGGTACCTGATTAGCAGGAGCCCAGGGCACACTCAGTCAAAGCACATCAGCAATTCAGCAAAAAGTGGGGGCAACCATGCAGAAAGAGGGCACTTTCTCACACCTCCCATCTGAACACTAGACTGCTATCTGCCTTAACCACACATATGCGTGATTAAGGCAGATACATACGCTTGTGGGTAAACTGCACGTGTGGCTCAGCCCGCATTGTAGAGGTGTTTCCCATTCTTGACAAAAACTTGTGTATTTTCAGAATTCATAGGCTGATGTCTGGAGAAAAATGGTTGAACTTCCAAAATATATTTCAAGCTGATATTTGTGTGATTAAAATCAAATTGTGTTAGAAAGACCATTACAAATATTAATAATTTAGTGCTAGGGCCATTGCAGCTATGGCTGTTATGTATTACCCATGTAGAAGCATTCCACATTGACAAAGCATTTTTCACATTGCAGCTGGGAACCGTGCCTGATGCACAGAGGTGGACACTACTGTAAATCTTGCATATGGTGGCCACGGTTCACTGACAGAATATCGAAAACAAAATATCGTGTGGACAGAATATCGTGTCCAAAATATCGAGGACAAGAATATCGAGTAGGTAAGTGCAAATAGATGGGTATCAATTTACTATTCTTAACTCCAGATCTACGTACCTTGAAGATATATATATCGTCAAAGTACATATATGTGGAGTTATATATATTAAAACTTTACTTACCCATAGAAAATGACCTTCACGATATTCTTGTCCTCGATATTTTTGACACGATATTCTGTCCGACGATATTTATGTTTTCGATATTTTGTCCACCCACCGGTGGCCACTAATGTAAACCTGTCCGATGTGGTTACTATCACATCTCTAATAAGATTAGTAGCTCGGGAGGATAAGTTGTAAGGATTTTGCCTTCTGGTGGAAAAGGGGGGGATTGAGAAAGTAAATTCACTTGCAAATGTGCCTTTATGTTTACTTATATACTAAGAAAATGCAAATACCCATATGTATCCTACATGTGCTGTTACATTTTATTAAGTGTGATTAATTTTTTGTGCCTGTTTGAAGGGATTAACGACACAATATTGTGGAAAACAATATCGTTGACAAGAATATAGTTTCAAAAATATTGTTTACCGCAATATTGTGTTCCTATATGTATAATGGTAAGTACCAAAATATCAGGAAAACAATATCGTTGACATGAATATCGTCCAACAATTTACAAAAATATTGACTTTTTTTATATGAATACAGTTTAAAGTAGTAAATACTATATATTATAATATATACATTTAATATATGGTCAATTAAATATATTCCACTGATATTTAATACAATATATAAATATATATACTTATATAAGCACAAATATGTGTGTATATATTTATGTTTCCATTGAAGAGAATAGATTTGCTATTCCTACTCCAGTTAGTGCAACAGTAGGGAAAGTGTTGGATTTCGAAGGGGTTATATTTACTATTTGTACTCCAGTCTAAGCAACAGTAGGGAAAGTGTTAGACTTAGGAACAGTGACATTTTCTACTCCCACTCCAGTCTAAGCAACAGGAGGGAAAGCGTTGGACTTCAAAGGGGTTAAATTTACTATTCCTAGTTCTGTCAGTGCAACAGTAGGGGAAGTGTTGGGCTGCAGAAAGGTTAAATTTACTATTCCTACTTTAGACTAAGCAACAGTAGGGAAAGGGTTGGACTTTGAAGGGAATACATTTACTATTCCTACTCCAGTCTAAGCAACAGTAGGGAAAGTGTTTGATGAAAAAAGTATTACATAAATTGTTAAAAGATTTTGAACACTTACTACAATATATTTTTAAATAAGAGTGCACAAAAATAAATATATTTATTTGTATTAAAAGTTAACGTAACTTAAAAAAGAAAGAAAAAACAAAACGACATAATAGCGACTTCACTAACTACATAAAATAACTCAATAATGAAATCATCACTTATCTATTTAATTTAAATGAATAAATGAAAAAATAATTACTTTTAAATAACACATATCATCTCAGAAACAAATTCTATGTCAGGACTGGAGGCGAGGATTATGCCTTCTTTCTTCACTTTAATTGGCATAGCAGCATGAAGGTAACAAAAACTACATTTCCATGAACCATAGGGAAAGTAGCTAAAAGATAAACACATAGTAACATCCAATCAGGACATGAAACCAGCGTCCAATCAGGGGCCTTCCAGCCCAACATAGTCCATTGTCAGTGTCCTCTCTTCCTCTTTCTTCGCTGCTACGCAGCCAGATAAGTGCTTTTCAGATTTTTTCTGCGTAGTGTTTGGCTAGTTTGCACGTTTTCTTTGCTGTTTTGTATTTAAACGTGTGGCATTGTAGTTTGTTACGCTTGTTAGCGTGTGTTACAATTTCATAATTTTAAGCGTGTGGCGTTGTGGTTTGTTACGCTCGTTAGCGTGTGGTAAATTTCATAATCGGGCGCTTTCCCGCCGTGCTGTTCATTTCCATTGTATTCTTTTTCAGTAAAAAAAAATAATGTAAATCCGTATTTGTAAAGCGCAAACTACTCACCCTTACGGGTCTCAAGGCGCTGGGGGCCGTCGTGGAAATTAAGTGAGCTATTGCCCAGAGTCACATGGTGCTGAGATGAGCTGCTGCCGGAGCCGGGGATCAAACCGTGAGCCCTGTGCTCCGAAGTCAGCTTCCCTGGCCGCTGCACCACACCACACCTTTCAGCAGTGCGTGGGCTGTGCTTAAAAGGCATATGTTGCGCCGCGGGTACGGGTTTCCCGTCCCTACGCGGCGGTCTGCTGGCCTGTGCTCCTCGGACCTCCCGCCGCCAGGAGGCGCAGGAGGCCGAGACGGGTGCGCCGCGGTGTTTGATCTTCCTTCAGGAATTTCAAACATCGCGCGCGTTCCCAGTCGGAGCCTCTGATCTGAGGGGAACGCCCGTCTTGGGTTGTAGCGGCAGCGGCTCAATTTCCTCACGCTGTCCGCCTTATTGCATTGAACGCTCTGCTCCCTGCCCAAATTATTCGGGACTCAGAGTCTGTATTTGTTTTCTGCTGCACGCCTCGCTGAGGTCAGGTACTGGCCATTAGGCCTTGCGGGGGCTTTACCCAGATCAGTTTCCACTTGAGAGAGGGTTTTTTTTTCTATATATTGAGTTTCTGACGCCAGCAGCTTTAGTCATCTGGGGCTGGAACCCAGTGAATAGCGGTTTTCTCCCGCTCCTAAAGTGTTAGGCTGCCACCCAGCCCTGCATCTAAGGCCTTCACTACCGGCCCAGTGAGTTTCCTCCATTATACTTCTACTTAACCTCGTGTACACCACGTTATGGAGTACTACGACGAAATGCAAGATGAGGAGGACCCTCTAGCTGAAATGCCTTGGGGGGATGCCTTTTATGAGGCTGTGGACACTTCTATATATCGGGCGGTAGATCAGGCCATCTCTCCTTTGGAGGATAGGCTTTCCCGCCAGATAACCCAGGCTTTTGCCCAACTCACGCAACAGGTTGCTCCACCCCCCCAAGCCCCGGTGGCGTCTGCCCATGATGACCTTGGTCCCCTGCCGCCCAAGCGTCGCCGTGAACCCGGGGTGGATGTAGACGCCTTTGAGCGTTTGAGGCAGGCTTTCCTTGATAGTCAGCCAGCGTTGCCCACGGGAAACCCCCATCCCGCTAACCCGGTTTTGCCCCCTGTGGATCCAGGCACTGGTGACCCCGATTCCGCTCCAGGCCCTTCCAGACCAGGGCTCCCTCCACTTCCTGCCCAGGTTCCTCCTAATACCTCTGACATGCTTGACCCCAATGACATCGAACATCCACGTTCCTCGGAGTGGGCTCTGGCCGATAAGGTCGCTAAGTACGTCGCAGGGCACATCCGGCGCCCTCTTGAAAAAGAGGCCCGCAATTGCCTTCGGGCGGAGTGCCCCCGCCCTTCTCTTGAGGGGAAGGTAGCCCTTACTCCGGAAATTGACCCGCATATGGCAACATTCCTCCAAAAGTTTATTAGAGACCCCAAGAAAGGGATAGACAGATCTTGGAGGGCTTGTCAGGACAAGCTCCTGGACGCCCTTGGCCCTATCACGAAGATCCTCGATATGGCCTAGGAGGCTAAGGAGTCTGGTTCCATTATTTCCCCTGAAACCTTGTCCGGCTGGGCGCAGAGGGCAGTGATATTTCTGGGCAATGCCAATTGTGCCCTTTCCACCGAGCGCCGCCGGTCCCTCCTTATTAAAACTGACCCGAAATTAGGAGACCTGGCGGACTCGGAGGCGGGCGCCATTGCTCAAGGTGGTCTTTTCGGCGAGCCATTCATAAAGGAGCTCGGCAAATTTGTCAACACCTTTACGTCGTTGGACAAGGCCCAGTCCACGATTAAGAAAGTTTTTCCCCGTGTTTTTCGCGGGGCTGGCAGAGGCAGGGGCCGCTCGGCCGGTCGTCAACCCTATCAGACCAACCAGAGAGGCTCCGGACAGTACCAGGACCAATCCCGGTTCGGGAATTTTTATCCCACAAGAGAACACCGAGGAAAAGGGAAAGGCTTCAGAGGAGGAGCTACCACCTCCAGCCCCGGTGAGTGTTCTCCCTTCTTCCCCACGAAACATAGGGGGGTGGTTGGCAAGTTGTTACCAGGCTTCGTTGGCCATCACACACGATGCTTGGGTGCTGCAAACAGTGCAAGGTTTTCACATAGAATTCAGGGGGGACCCTGTTCAAAGAAACACACCCCGGCCCATTCAGTTTTCCTCTCAAGATGCAGTCCTGGTGGACGAGGAAGTCGCATCCCTCCTCCACAAGGGCGCTATCTCCCTTGCTTCTCTCCATCCAAGGGGATTTTTAAGCAACATTTTCTTGGTCGACAAAACCGACGGCGGCAAGAGGCCGGTCATAAATTTGAGCGACTTCAATGAATGGCTGGTGTACCGCCATTTCAAAATGGAGGGGATTCATCTCCTTTGGGACGTGCTACGTCCTCTAAATTGGATGGTCCGTTTAGACCTCAAGGACGCTTATTTGGTGATCCCGATCTTCCTACCGCACAGACGTTTTCTGCAATTCGCCTGGCATCACCTCATTTACGAGTTCACAGTCCTGCCTTTCGGACTCTCCTCGGCCCCTTGGTGCTTCACCAAGGTGCTCAAGCCGGTGGTGGAGTTCCTGCGAGCTCGAGGGGTCAGGATGATCGTGTATCTCGACGATCTTCTCCTGATGGCCTCTTGCCCCCGTCTCTTGACGGAACATCTTCGGATGGCAGTGACTCTGCTCCAAGACCTAGGCTTTGTGATCAACGAGAAAAAATCTCTGTTACAGCCAGCTCAGGTTGTTACCTTCTTGGGGTTCGTCATAGACTCCACGGCATCTACTCTCAGCCTTCCGGCCAGGAAGGTTGCCAAGATTCGTCACGAGTTGCGACGGGTTCTGGCCAACCAACGGGTGTCCCTTCGTCAGCTGGCCTGAGTGGTGGGCCTTCTGTCAGCGTCAATACAGGCCATTTTTTCGGGACCACTTCACTACAGGGCCCTTCAACGCCTGAAGGCGTACTTCCTCCGGAAAGGGTATCTGTATTCCCACAAAGTCGCCTTGTCTTCCGAGGCGAGAGCTGAGATTCACTGGTGGTTGGACCATATGGAGGCCTGGAATGGCCGTGCGATCTTCGGTTCAGCTCCGGACCTCGTTATCGAGTCAGAGGCCAGCAGGATTGGCTGGGGTGCCAGGTGCGGAGATCTCTCTACAGGAGGGTTGTGGTCACCCGACGAACAACAGTTGCATATCAACTGTCTGGAACTTCTGGCGGGATCCTTCGCCGTACGTTGCTGGACGAGAGACTCAGTGCAGTCGTGCGTCCTTCTAAAAATGGACAACATATCAGCAGTCCGTTATGTGAATCACCTGGGAGGCACCAGGTCAAAAGCGCTCTCGGACCTAGCAGCAAGTTTTTGGCAGTACTGTCTGGACAGCCAGATCTCGGTCACAGCAGAGTATCTGCCGGGTCGAGACAACCTGGAAGCAGATTTCCAGTCTCGCCACTTCCGGGACTCCAGTCTCTGGCGACTGGACAGGTCGATTTTTGCGAGGCTCCACGATCACTGGGGTCCTTTCTCGGTAGACCTGTTTGCTTCCAGATTAGATCACCAGACTCCGCGGTTTTTCAGTTGGAGGCCGGACCCCCTAGCAGAGGCCATGGATGCGTTCCTCCAAGACTGGAGTTCGGAGCTGGGTTATGCGTTTCCTCCTTTTGCGATGATCACGCGAACAACAGCGCATGTCCGCAGGCAGGCAGCGGATTTAGTCCTGATCACTCCGCTGTGTAAGTCTCAAGCTTGGTTTCCAGTTCTTCTGGAACTTTCTTGGGATTTTCCAATCCTACTCCCCCAGTTTCCGACTCTCCTCACGAGCCCGGACGGGACTCCACATCCTCTAGTGTCCACACGCTCGCTGTGGCTCATGGCATGGCGGATTTCAGGGGTCGATAGGAAGCCCCAGGACTTTTGCAAGAGGCTGAGGCTTTCATCTCCAAAGCCTGGGCGGACAGTACTGTTAAGAGGTACAGGTCCGCGTGGGGCTGATTGTCCCGTTGGTGTTTGCGACGGGGTTTCGATCCCTTGGTCGCAGACGTGGTTCATGTGGTAAACTTCTTGGCTCACTTGGCTTCCAACGGGTTGGCCTACCGGTCTATCAACACCTTCAGATCGGCCATTTCATCGGGCCATGTCCCAGTCAATGTCTCACCCATGGGCGAGCACTCCATGGTTTGCAAGCTGCTGCGCGGCATTCACCTTTCTTTGCCCCCTGAACCGCGTTATTCCGCGCTATGGGATGTTAATCAGGTCCTCAATCTATTTCTGTCCTGGCAACCTAACCGGTTCCTCTCCAGGAAGGAGCTTTCTGCAAAGCTGGCTATGCTCTTGTGCCTGATATCTTGCAGACGGGTTTCGGACGTTCGAGCCCTCGATATCTCCAGTAGGATGTTTACCCCTGACTGGGTGATGTTCACGTTGCTCAGGCGCACAGAATGTCACACCAGGATAATTTCATATCCGGAGTTTCCGGATTCTCCAAAACTCTGTGTGGTTAGATGCCTCAAGGCGTATGAAGAAATGACGGAGGACGGCCTCCAGGAGAACGACAACTCCTGATTGCGCTCCGGAAACCCTTTAAAGCGGTTTCTTCGCCCACCATCGCCAGATGGGTGCGTTGGGTGATGCAGGAGGCCGGCATCAGCCTCCGCCACTTCGGGGCCCACTCAGCGAGAGGTGCCATGGCTTCTAAAGCTTTCAGCTTGGGTGCCCGCTTAGAGGATATCCTCAATGCGGCGGATTGGTCTTCGGATTCTACCTTTAAGAGGTTTTACTTCAAGCCTGTACTCCATATGGCTAATTTGGTTGTGGGCAAGCTTTAAACAAGCATAATCCTCGCCTCCAGTCCTGACATAGAATGAAAAATTTCCTAGCTAACGTAACGGAAAGTTTCAATTCTATTAAGGACTCGGAGGCGAGGATTATTTCGCCCTGCGCTTCAGGAGGAGACCCTCCCCGTACAGCAGTAAGTACTTTACTTCAGTTAACTGCATGTATGATGATTAAAGTGTTCCGTTTCACTGCGACTTGTTCCTTTTGCAGGGTTTTTTTCGCAGTCTGTTCCCTCTGGTAATGTGTCCTTGTCATTTTCAGGTTCTGATGCTCACAAGCAGGACTCCTGAAGAGAGAGGATGGGCTGTCCTCGCGCTCCGAAAGAGGAAGAGAGGACACTGACAATGGACTATGTTGGGCTGGAAGGCCCCTGTTTGGAGGCTGGTTTCATGTCCTGATTGGATGTTACTATGTGTTTATCTTTTAGCTACTTTCCCTATGGTTCATGGGAAATGTAGTTTTTTGCTGCTATGCCAATTAAAGTGAAGAAAGAAGGCATAATCCTCGCCTCCGAGTCCTTAATAGAATTGAAACTTTCCGTTACGTTAGCTAGGAAATTTTTCATTCTCACAAACACTTACCATTACATATATTTTTAAAGTTATAAATATATAAACATTATACATAATTAATTTCCAATTAATAAATTACATAAATATAAATTCTTTTCATAACAACCTACCCACCTAAAACAATAACACAGCATTAAAAACACATGTTTTATAAACATATAAAAACAAAAATACATATTCAAATAAATACATTACAATTGCACAATAATTAATGCATTAAATAATATACATAAATAATCAAATAAAACATTTTTTTTAAATAAAAAAACATTAAATTAACAAAAACATAAAAACATTTAATGTAATTCAACTACTTACCATATTCCCCTAGAAAGCCAGCAACCCACATCTAGAATATACCTTTAAAAAATCAGTATTAAACTATTTATATAATTAAGAATCAGTTAAATAATGAATTAGCAATTAAAAACGAATGCTAATTGCTAGAGAATGTTTTATTACTTAATACAATTTCCATACTACTGTCCAACAACCTACTACCAATGTATAACTTAAATAAATAGGTAATAAACTATTTATAATTGAAGCCGCTCGCTCAAAATGCTATGTAAATTATAAGGGGAGCAGGTTAGTGCAGCGGTTCTTAACCTTTTGTCTTCTGGGAACCACCAGTGAATCACTACTGGAGACTGAGGACCCCCACCTAAGTAATTTCTACGATTAGAGCCACAGAGCAATACACAAAAACACAGAAACAAGTGTGCATCAAACAAATATACAAATGATGAAATATTTTATGTAATTCGCAAACAAAAACATGCAAAAATTGAAATTTTTACTCTGCAGGTTGGAGTGTTTAAAAATATACATTTTCATTTCTAAAAATGGAGCGATATGCTGTTCTCTAGCATATCATGTTCTCTTTTTGCTCCAATTCATACTCTCTTTTGTGGGTGTATAACAGTGCTTCATTTGAGCTCACCACCCGTCCCTACTAGATCCCTTTTGCTGTACTTCTACTGTTCCCACAAATCAAGAAAAGGATACCAACTTAATTTTTAGCACCCAGTTTCAAATTCCTTCACATTTGTGGAGTGTTTTAGCATTTCCAGTCTTCAATTTTGCTTTTTTTATGTAAGTATACTTTTTTAATCTTCTATTAGTTAATTTTCTAAATGGCAGCGGATGCCCTGAGTGGGCTTTGCAGGCCCCTAGGCGTTTGCGGACCACAGGTTAAGAAGCACTAGGTTGGCTGAGTACCTTGTGTTGAAGGACTATGTCTAAAGCTTAGCCTATAAAGTTCTATAGGTCTGGTTAGGGTCATATTAGGGATTAATTTTAAAGTGTGCCTTGAATTCAGAGATGCTGGCTAATTTTTTTTATTTTTATTCTCTTGTTGGTCGATATAGGTTTCCTCTTTTCCTGCGAAGGAATTCAATTTTAATGGGAAGGGTGCAGTATTTCCTTGCATTTTCTAATTCTTTCCCTCTGTTATTACAGCCTGTAGGCCTATCAATAGATATCATACCCCAGAGGTCAAAACTTCTACAGCCAAAACCAATTGCTTTTGGCATTTTCTCCTTTCTTTTCATGTGCCTTTCCTTTGACTTAGGCTGCACATGAGTAATAGTATATGATGTCTTGTTATGACACACTGTCTTGCTTGAACTATAGAAAACATAAGCCAGGTGTGACACAGACACATTACACTTAGTACTTACACACCATCATCATCATAAATACCAGGGGGGATATTTATCATAGTGTTGCGTCACCCTTGTGCCTCGCAAGGGGGCGCAGGGGCGACGCAACACTAAAGTCAGATTTATCAAGCCACGCAAGACCACCTTATGCGGCTCTGCATGACTTGATAGATCTGGAGTAACACAAGGCAGCGCAAATTACTGCGTTGCATTACTCTTCCCCAGGAAGGTGTTCCATGGGTGGAGCGTGGGTGTTCCCACACATTCACTCATTGATTTTGGTGCATTCCCAGATTTACCATTACTTGTAAACCTGGGAATGCATCAAAATGCTACGCCCCCCTCGAGGAGGCGTAACGAGAAATATCTTTATTTCTCCTTGTTTTTCCTCTTTTTATATGTGCTGCATTCTGGTCCCGGGCTCACTGTGCCACTGGAATCAAGCTATCCTGGCTGAAGAGGGGTGAAACCCCGAAACCGGTCCTAGGATGCTTGTTTCCGGTCCAGGGAGGACCTGGCTTGGCAGTTCGGGCTGGACTGTTCCCATGAGGCACAGGGTCAAGACTGATTTGCATATGGCCAAGTCTAAACTGGGGTGGCATGGTGAGCAAAAGAATGATGGATTTAACCCAGATCTATTGACTGGGGGTGAATGTTTTGATTTGTTCTGCATTCCGTCCATCAATTGTGTGTCTTTTGCTTCCTCGCCCTAAGTGCGCCGGGTATGCCCAGACGTGGGTCCCGGGCTCACTGTGCCACTGGAATCAAGCTATCCTGGCTGAAGAGGGGTGAAACCCCGAAACCGGTCCTAGGATGCTTGTTTCCGGTCCAGGGAGGACCTGGCTTGGCAGTTCGGGCTGGACTGTTCCCTTGAGGCACAGGGTCAAGACTGATTTGCATATGGCCAGGTCTAAACTGGGGTGGCATGGTGAGCAAAAGAATGATGGATTTAACCCAGATCTATTGACTGGGGGTGAATGTTTTGATTTGTTCTGCATTCCGTCCATCAATTGTGTGTCTGTTGCATTCTGCTTCTACAGCACACACAGAAAGAGGAAAATGCCTCTCAGGATTTTTTTTGTGCAGAAAGAGTTCCCTTCCTGCACAAAAACAATCATGCTTACAACGCAGGCACCCTTGCACCATGGTGCAAGGGTGCCCGCGCCCTCTCAAGGAAAGGATAGGATTGCACCGTATGATGTTAAATACGGCACATTCCTGCCCTTTCCCTTCACGCAGCGCAGCAAGGTGACTTGCTACATTGCGTAAAAGTATGATAAATATGCCCCTAAATCTTTAACAGTGCTAAAACCCCTAGGTGTGCAAGTGCTCCACGGAAAGCTGATCATCAGCTGAAATCAGAACTGAGAATGTTTTAGCTGCCTACTGAGCAGCAAAAGATTTTTCATTGTTATGTTATCTTAATTAAATTTAATATAGCGCACGACTCACCCGAGGGCATCTCGGCGCTCCCTACAGGTACAAGCAAGCACAAACAGGAGAAAAACCACTTAAAATAAGGAAGCTTTCAGCAATTTCCTGAATTGACAGTAATTCTTACAAAGTCATTGAACGAAGTGGCCCAAGTAGTTTGCTCCACAATTGACAGGCATGAAAGCTGTAGGTTCTTTCTCCATTGTAAGGCATTTCCACCTTTGGGGCTGCCAGTAGATCTTCCCTGTGAGGATTAAGAGTCCTAGCGGGGTGTATGTTTTAAATTACATCCTGAAATTTAGCCATTAGCCACACATGGCTTTATGGGCAAGGATTCGGGCTTTGAGTGGGATTCTGGTTGGTACATCTTCTGGAGAGCCAGTGATGTGTGGTCTCTCTTGGACAAATTGGACAAATTCAGCACTGCTCTACAGTAGCTCAATTTTGAAGATCCTGAAATGTCTGCTCTCACAATTATGTTCCATGTTGATCCTTCAACATAGAAATTGTGCTCCCTTACTAGATTATGTGCAGTTAGGTAAGGGCACATGCACAATCTGAGGTCCGCTTCCAGTCTACTTTAGAGCCATCCCTCCTTACAGAAGAGTGGTTTTTCAGTCCAAGATGGCTGAAATGCTAGTGAAGAAGTGGCCAAAACATGTCTCAGCTCCACAAAATCGGTTTGTCCGTAGTTGCTTCTTCAAAACTCTTGGTTTCAAATGCCAGACTAGAATTCGCCAGTAAATTAAGAATCCAGGGATCTAAGAACGGCTTCTTTAGAAGTGTAGTCACCAGTGGCAAGTTGCTGTGCTGATGGAATCCTCCCGGGCCCCCAAGATAGCTTGTCTAGGGCTCCAAGGCAAGGAAGATGAGAGGGAAAAGTATTGTTAGATCTCTAAGACGACAGGGAGATCTGTGAGGGCTACCACTTTGACAGTCACATGAAAAGTTAATGGTCAGGTGTGGAAGAGCGGAGAAAATAATGCAATTGCAGTAAGCGAATAAGGTCAAAAACAGTAAGTCTATATGACTAGTTGGAAAATATCACGGGATAAAGGAAGTAATAGCAAATTTCTTAAAGAAACTAGTTAATCTTTGGCATAGATCAGCAGCAGTAATAAATATTGTTGTGGTGAAGGGGTCATGGAAATACTTTTTAATAATTCTAGGGAATGTTTTCGATGATTTTATAAGATTTGAGCTAGGTCCCACAGGAATTTCCACATAACAGGCAATAATTAAAATCAAAGGTCCACTCTATTGTTAAGCCCAAGTTCATTTTTATAAACTGTGCAGTCCAAGAATGGAGCATTTGATATGATGCAGGGTCTCCAACCTTTTCTGTACTGAGAGCTACTTATGTTCAATGAAACGCATTGAGAGCTACTAATATTATTAGTGTTGTATATTGTCAATATTTTTATATTTATATTACTTCAACCAAGCAAAAGCTTTCTAATGTAATATGCTGGGCTGCACAGAGGTGAGCTACTCAGAGGTAGCTGGAGAGCTACAGTAGCTCACAAGCTACTGGTTGGAGACCTACTAGGCCTTAAGAGTTGGATTTTGCTGCAGAGATGGGGGGAGGGGGGGTCCTGGCAGGAGGCAGAGTCTGTATTACAAGCCTGTATCTCTGCACCAAAGTCCGGCCTTTACAAGTTTTTTTCCTGAAATGGGGAATATCAGCTTGGACCTGGAGTTACAAGGCGCTTTACCAGACAGTTTTTCCGGATTTTAGTAAAAAAAACACATTTCCCACCTACTCTCAGCAGGTGGATAGTGTCAGCGGGAGGGCCGGTGGGGCATGTGATAGGGCGTGTAGTGAGTCATAGATGCTTTTGCCTGTCCGGGGTGATCACTGTTTGCACCACCTGAACTCCTGCAGGTGGTGGGTGGGGCTGAGCCATTGCTGCCGGGAGCCCCTGACCTGCAGCAATTTTGACAGGTCTGGTGTCTCCATGAACGAGATTATTGCATCCAGAGTTTCAGACCGACAAATCCAGGCTCGGACACACTTTGGGTCTTATTTATTAGGCCCTTACGCCACTGTTGCATCACTTTTTGTGATGCTGCGGTGGCATAAAAAATGTGGTACACTGCGTCATATTTACAAAGTGAAGCATCTAGGCAGATGCGTCACTTTGTAAACCCCTGCGCTACATTATAACTGCGCCAGGTATAATGTATGCAGGGTGGGCATTTCGGCGCAGTAAAGGCTCATAGAAGTGTTGCAGTGAAATTCACTACACCACTTCTACAGCGTCAGTGCTTCAAATCCTTATGCTTGCTTAAAGCAGGCATAAGTGGTGACGCCAACCTTTTCACATAGGGCTTGCCCCATGTGAAATAACACATTGCTGGAGTTGCGTCTGTTTCCAGACACACTCCAGCAATGCGCCATTTTTGCACCGACAGATACATCAGGATTCCTGTCGTATCTGTCAATCTTTGCAATATGGAGCGCCATAGAGTAAATACGGCGCATCCATGGTGTCGCAAGATGGGCGCACAGAAAAGTGTTGCATCGCTGTTTTACCACAGCGATGTGACACTTTTCATAAATGAGGCCCTATGAATTGCGACTTGGAGTATTTCACCTGGAGTGATTGCTCCTGGTGAAATACCCCAACTCATAATGAGGACGTAAATGCATAATTGCACCCGCAAATATTTTGTTCCCCACACAGAAAAAAGATAAAATTTAGTAAATTGCTTTGCTTATTGGACATGCCTCCTCTCGCAGTGGATGGAGGGCACTTTATGGTTTTTGCTAGCTTTTTTTTTTAGGTCAGGCATTAACCAAGACCCTTTGATTTTACTGAAATCATATATATAGTAAACATAATTATGAAGGCATTCAGCCAGCCCTATTCATCGATTGTTTGGGTGTTGTGTCATTCATATTTGTTTTCCACCCACTATAGAATTCAGCATGGGGCAGTGGGACAGCTAACCTGAGCCGCTGGCTAAAGTCACTGTGAGTGACAGTCTTTTCACAATGAGTATACCCACGCACAAAGAAGCTCTCTTAAGTGCCAGTGTGTTCTTTTGATACCAAAGACTATTTGTGATTATTCTAATTATTTTGAGTTTTGTATAGCGCTAGCTAGACCCGAAGGTATCAGAGCGCTTTACATGTTCTGTGATAACATTTACAAGAGGTACATGAGTGGATTCATAGTTGAACAATACAGCATTAAGTGGTAATAAAGTCACACAAGTATAACCCGCGCACTCCGCCCCACTCCCACATATATGCAACATTCCCCCTACTGTATTCCTCCTCCTGAAAAAAGCCAACGCACACGCTTGTCTTGTGGTGGTCATTTGTTGGCCGCAGTTTATTAGGAATACAAGGAAACATGTATATACTTTGCATATTTTGCATATTATGTTATAACAACTTCCTTGGTATTGTCTCTTGGCCCTTCTGGGTCGTTTTCTTGGTTTTTTGTTTTTTGCGCGGGGAGGGAGTAGCTTCTGTCCCGGAGTTAGGCCACAACTCGCTACCTTGTCCGACTCTTGTTGTGCCCTGCCGTCCGGCGGGGGCTGGGCTGCGAGCGCCGTCTCCGTTTGCTACCCCCCCCTCTTTGGTAGGCCAACTCACCCAGCCGTGAGGCATCCCAAAGTGAGTGGTCCTACACGCCGCCCTTAGGCCGACTCACCCAGCCGTGAGGCATCCCAAGGAGAGTGGACCTATTCTGGCACACCGCCCTCCGGTGTGCCTCCGTACCAACCGTTATCAGCGTAGTTCTTCGCCCAAGCCTTGCTTGCTCCTCAGCCCTGCGACATTGCTGTTCCTTAGGTGTGGGTGGGTGGGACAAAAAAGGTTCCGACGCCGATGCTGCTCCCCCGCTCCGTGAAGATAGGAGCTTACCTGGGGGAGCAGCGCTTATATGCCCCCCCACTTGCTTTCCCGCCCCGGTAGGCGTCTTCCCCCATTGGGGGGTTCATATCCCGCCTGGGCCCCCATTGGCCGAGGGGGCCGGCGCCTCTTTGGCGGCCGCCGCGGGGGGGGACCGGGTGTTTTTCCCCCCCTTTCTGCCGTTTGGCCGTTTTGTGCGCCAAAACCAGCCCCCAACTCATTCTGTCCGGGGGCACGGCGCTAGTTATGGCGCCGGCTCTCTAGCCCCCTTTGGGGGCAGCCTCTGCAATAACCCGCGCACTCCGCCCCACTCCCACATATATGCAACATTCCCCCTACTGTATTCCTCCTCCTGAAAAAAGCCAACGTACACGCTTGTCTTGTGGTGGTCATTTGTTGGCCGCAGTTTATTAGGAATACAAGGAAACATGTATATACTTTGCATATTTTGCATATTATGTTATAACAACTTCCTTGGTATTGTCTCTTGGCCCTTCTGGGTCGTTTTCTTGGTTTTGTTTTTTTGCGCGGGGAGGGAGTAGCTTCTGTCCCGGAGTTAGGCCACAACTCGCTACCTTGTCCGACTCTTGTTGTGCCCTGCCGTCCGGCGGGGGCTGGGCTGCGAGCGCCGTCTCCGTTTGCTACCCCCCCCTCTTTGGTAGGCCAACTCACCCAGCCGTGAGGCATCCCAAAGTGAGTGGTCCTACACGCCGCCCTTAGGCCGACTCACCCAGCCGTGAGGCATCCCAAGGAGAGTGGACCTATTCTGGCACACCGCCCTCCGGTGTGCCTCCGTACCAACCGTTATCAGCGTAGTTCTTCGCCACGCCGTCTGGGAGGCTTCCGTCTCCCCACGGCTCCCCCAACTACGTCCTGCGCTACTTCATTTGCAACCTGCTAAGGCCATGGCGCCCCAAAGGTTGCTCCAAAACACTCCCATGCCTTCCTCAGATAGGTGCACACCATCTTTGGCATAAAATTCCGGGCGACCCGTGTGGATGAGCCCGTGTCTGACCGTTTCCAGGCCATTTGTTCTGCAGAATTTGCTCACTGTGAGGTTGAGCTTCTTACGGGAGTTCTCGACTGCTTTCTGAGATTCTGCCCCGCGCCATTCGTTTCTGCTGATCAGCTCAGACCAGATAATGGCGGTGCTCCCGAAGGCCCTAGCTGCCTCCGTGAGATCTCTCTGGATGTCGTGGAGGAGTGCTTTCCTCCCGAGTCCGGCCAAATCGTTCCCCCCTAGGTGTATGATCAAAACATCCGGATGCCACGCCGCTTCTGCCTGCAAGTCTCTGAGGGTTGCCGGCAGCTGCTCCCATCTCATCCCCGGTTGGCCAAACCACCGTATGCAGGTGCCCACTGGCCGTTTTCCCATCAAGTGGCCCCCACGCCGCCACCAGGCTTCCATCCGCGTTATAAACGAGTGCCCCACCACCCACACCAGGCGCGGTCTCCTTCCTGTCAAAGTAATGAAAACAGACAGTCACTCTCAGTTTGCCCTGGGGCCGGGCGTCCTCCTTTTGTTCCCCCGGACTGTCCTGTGGGTCATAGCATCTGTGGCCTCACGTAAGTCTTGTATGCCCTTGACCGCCATCTCCCTACAGCCTGTATTCCGGCCTCGGTCATCCCATGCTGCGCGGCCGTCGTGGCAGCCCCTATCCGAAATGAATGGGACCCAAAGCCCCTCGTGGGCAGCCCTGCCCTGCTTATTGCGAGGCGCAATATTGCTGTAAATTGGAACTTGCTCAGTTGCGTTCCGTCCCTGTGTTTGAACAGGGGACCCCCTCCGGCCGGCCGCACCGCCATGAAAGCGAGCAGGCAGCACACCGCGCAGCAGGTGTGATCCTCAATGCATTGTAGCCTTACCAGTACCCCTTTTCCGGCTTGGTCAGTTTTCGACCGCCTTAATCGAATCTCCACTCCCTTTGCTCTGGGGGTTACGTCGCCTGCTTGTAGACAGTGTTCTGCCGGGCCCACCCTTGCGGGGGCTACTAGCTCGCTGAGGCGGAAAGCCCCGAAGAAGGCGGTGGCGAATGCGGCCCTAAACAGGAGGCACTCGAAGCTGTCCGTTGTTATGTCCCCTAGTGTCCCCAACAACAAACAAAGCTTCTTGAAGTCTATCGGGCGCCTGGTGTCCTTCCTTGTGCCCTCTTTTCGTCTCCACCCTTTCATTGCCGCTTTGATGTAAGGGGATGCCACTGGGTCCTGCCCTGTCTCTAATTTTGAGTAGTATGCCACGGCGGCCAGGTGGGCCTGCGCCCATGACCTGGACTTCTTGCCATTAAATGCCCACTGAATGAATTGTTCGGTTGCCCTGCGTGTGGCCCCCCATCTCTCAGGGACTGGATGCCCCCTACCCTCATTACTGTCCCCACGTACTTCTTGTATCTCCTGGCTGCTTCCGGGGCCAGTGCAAGGTGGACCAGCTCCGACAGGTCTACCCCGCCAGGTCCCACAGCTGTCTCGGGAAAGGGGTCATGTCCTGCGCTGCCCCCGGTGCCAGCTCCCTGAACCTGTCCGTTCTGGCTCTGGACAGGGCATCTGCCACTTCGTTCTCCACCCCTGGGACGTGGCGTGCTCGTAGGTCTATGTTGCCTTCCAGCTGTAATGTAACCAGTTGGCGCATTAGTCGCAGAGTGTCTGGGCACCTAGCAGACCCCCTGTTGATGGCCTGTACTACGCCCTTGTTGTCTGACCATAGAGTTAGTTTCATGTTCTGCAATTCCTTCCCCCAGATCGTCAATGCCACTATGATCGGGAATAATTCTAGAAAGGTAATATTGTTGGTTATACCCCGTCTGTGCCAGCTGTCGGGCCATTGCCCTGCGCACCATTGGTTTCCTAGGATCGCCCCAAACCCCGTGCTGCCAGATGCGTCTGTGTATAGCTCGATCTGTTTATTAGTTACCCAGCCTTCCCTCCAGATCAGTAAGCCATTGAAGTCTGCTAGAAAACTATCCCACATCACCAGGTCTTTCCTGACCTCCGCCCCGAGTCTGACGTGGTGATGCTTCTGTGTGAGCCCGCGGGTCAATTGGGTCAATCGTCTGGCGAATACCCTACCTGCTGGGATTACCCTGGTTGCAAAGTTAAGCTTGCCTATTAACCTTTGGAGGTCCCTCAGTGTTGCCTTCTCGCGCCCGCAGAGGCCCCTAATGTCTTGCCTAAAATCCTCCACCTTCTCTGGAGGGAGCCTGGACGTCCCGGCGACGGAATCTAGCTCTATTCCTAGGAATGTGATTTTTGTCGCCGGACCCTCCGTTTTTCCCCTGACAGGGGGATCCCTAGCTCCTCCGCCAATCCCATGAATGCCCTTAGCGTGTCGCTGCACTCCGCTGATGCCGCCGGGCCTGTGAAAAGGAAGTCGTCTAAGTAGTGGAGCTTCCCGCCTGCCGGGTGCCTGTCGTGCAGTGCCCATTCAATGAAGGTGCTAAACTTCTCAAAGTATGCGCATGATACTGAGCACCCCATTGGCATCGCTTTGTCGAAATAGAGTTTCCCATCCCACTGGAAACCCAACAAGTGAAAGCTTGAGGGGTGGACTGGGAGTAGGCGGAAAGCGGACTCAATGTCTGCCTTTGCCATGAGGGTCCCCCGGCCCGTTGCCCTAACCAGATCTATGGCATCGTCTATTGTGGCATAACTTACTGGGCAGACCTCTGCGCTAATCCCATCGTTTACTGACGTACCGTCTGGGAATGATAAGTGGTGGATTAAACGGTATTGGCCCTGCTCTTTTTTGGGGACCACCCCTAACGGGGAGATCACCAGATCCTTGCCCATCCCGGCGGGGAGGGGTCCTTCTATTCTACCCAATAGTTTCTCCTTCTCTATTTTCTTAGCCACTACTCCCGGGTGCTGAATTGCGGATTTTAGGTTTTTCCCCTGCCTGAGGGGAGGGGGCCCCTGAATGGGATGGGGAAACCCTCTTCAAAGCCGTGGACCAATGTCTCGGCGTCTGCCTGGTCGTGGTATCCGTTGGCTAGCCTGCGCAGTTTGTGCGTGTCAATGGGGGACCATGCTAGCCTGTAGGTTTGGTGTCCTGCTGTCCCCTTGGTGCCCCCAGTGTCTGACTCGCTACTTCTGTCCCTCTTTCTTGTCTCCTTTATGTTCTTTCCTGCGCCTGCATCCTGCCGCCGGGTGCCCTCCTCCACATGATGAGCATATGTGCTTGAATTTACATGCTGCCCCGTAAGTGCATTCGTTGGCCTCGAACTTCCAGCATATTGCCGGTGGCCCGCCGTTCTGTGTTCCTTTCCCTGCGCTGAATTGTTTGGGTCTATGAAAAGGCCTCCCTTTCCCCCTGTGAGATGACCCCCGAAAGGACTGCTCGTTCCTTCCTACCCATGTCTTCTCCTCCCTCGCTACCATCATTTTGTGAATAAAACCTGAGACATCCTCCTCATTCCACTCCATTTCCGGGTGGGTCTGCATTTTCAGCCTGAACCCCTTATCGTATGCTAGCCACGCGTCGCCCGGGAATCGCCTCTGTGCGTTGTGGATGCTGGCTTCATAAAGCCACAGGTCGGCTGCGCAGCGCGGGAATTTCTCGACTATTATACAAGCCATTATTCGAAATGCGTCTAACCAATTGTCAAAGCTCCTCTCCTTACGCTCCTTCCTCCTTTCCCTCCTATCTTCCTCTTTTTTATCACAGGTTGTCAGGTCAAGTCCTTCTAACTGTATCTCTAGTAATGAGAAAATGTTGATGAATTCCTTCCTCCAAATTCTCTCCTTGACTGCTAGTGGTATGAGACTTGCTAACCCTGTGGCCCTGGTAGTCAATGACGCGGGGCCCGGTGACGGCCGTGTATATTCCACAGGTACCGCTACTGCCGCCGCAGGTGTGGGTGCTGGGGTTGCGCTCCCCCAGGCCACCGTGGGGGACCCTATGTCTACCCTTCCCCCTGCTGAGGCCTGCTCCCCCATGCGGTGCCGGCGCGCCAGGCCTGGGGCTAGCAAGTGCCATGGCAGCCCCGAGGTATCTTCCTCCCCCTGGTTTACTGTCGCATCCCCCCCTTGATTGGGCCCCTGCCGCCCCTCAGCCTGCGCCCCTGCTGCCCCTGCGCCCTGTATGCCTAAGCCCTGTAGCAAAAGCGGCGCCATAGTCCTGAAGCATTCCTGTACAATCGCGCTGATATGCTCACCACTTGCTGTCGTGTCCCCTGTCCCCTGGCTTGCCCTCGCCGCCGCCGTGTTGGCTACAGGTGGCAGGGCCCTTTTCTGGGGAGCCTTCCTGGGCGCCGCCGCCTCCGCGAGCTTTGCCGGTGCCCTCCTCCTTCTCTTGGCTGTCGGTGCGCTGCTGCTGCCCTGCTGGTTGCTTGGACCCTCGCCGGCGTCGTGCCGCAGGTGAGGCTGCAGCCAGTCGCTCCTGTGTACCTCCGATGCTGCCCGGATCTGTCTTAGCAGCTCATTCAGGTCCTCCGGCTGCTGCCTCTTGCTCCCCCTTTTCGCCATTCCTTGCGGGGTGCTGCCGCCGACTGATGCACCAAAACTGGACCTCCTATCCTGGGAGAGCTGCTGCTGGTAGGGGAGTGCCTTCTAGCACCTTGAAACTGTACTTTTTAAAGCGGGGTGCTGCCGCCGGTTATCTGTACCAAACCCCCAGTCCACGGAGAGCGCGCTCCCCAAACGCCTCGGGCGGGCTCAGCAGCTGCTGCCGGTGCGTGCTTCACAGTAGCGCGCCCGCCTACCTTCTCTGGCGTCCTCCTGGTAAGTGCCGGCGGTGAGGTGCGCTGTTCCTGGTGTCCTCCGCCACCCCTCTCCGGCACAACCAGCTCCTGCGCGCAGTGAGTGTGCCCCAACCTGGCGTAGGCGCCCCCCCTTCACCTGCTCACCGCGTCTGTTGGTGTCGGCGGCAACCTGCTGTTTCTCCCTGCCGCTCGGACGCCTAGCCGGGGAGCCGGTGGCGCGGGGTGGGCTCCCGCTCGTCCTCTTCCTGTTTTTGGCTCGCGACGGCGACGCGGGGTGGGCTCCCGCTCGTCTTCTTCCTGCTTCCCGTTCTCACTGGTGACGCGGGGTGGGCTCTCGCTCGTCTTCTTCCTGCTTCCCGTCCTCACTGGTGACGCGGGGTGGGCTCTCGCTCGTCGCCTTCCGGGATCGCCTTTGTCCTGGTCCGGGGGTTTGTCGCGGACTCTCGACGGTGCAGCGGGGTAGGCTCCCGGTCGCTTCTTCTTGCCCGCGGTTCCTGGGGGCAGTATCGGCTGGTATTTCGGCCGGGCAGGGCTTCGCCGTCCCACACCCCCCGGTCTCCCCACAAACAAAAAAGGTTCCGACGCCGATGCTGCTCCCCCGCTCCGTGAAGATAGGAGCTTACCTGGGGAGCAGCGCTTATATGCCCCCCACTTGCTTTCCCGCCCCGGTAGGCGTCTTCCCCCATTGGGGGTTCATATCCCGCCTGGGCCCCCATTGGCCGAGGGGCCGGCGCCTCTTTGGCGGCCGCCGCGGGGGGGGGACCGGGTGTTTTTCCCCCCCTTTCTGCCGTTTGGCCGTTTTGTGCGCCAAAACCAGCCCCCAACTCATTCTGTCCGGGGGCACGGCGCTAGTTATGGCGCCGGCTCTCTAGCCCCCTTTGGGGGCAGCCTCTGCAATAACACAAGGACACATTGAGGAATGGCATCGGAGAGTGAAAGAGTCATGTGTCAGTCTTGAAGGAACCAGTCAAAGAGGGAAACGTAGAGCAGCTTGTGCGTGTGTTGAAACAGTTGTTGAGGAGCAGAAATTTAAGGTCCCGTGGACATCGCCTGTTAAAAAACAGCAAGAATACATCAGACACACATCATCGTAGCATGCAGCAAGCGCATTCTGGCATGGCCTGTTTTATATATGCTAGCTAGACCCGAAGGTTTCAGAGCACTTTATTATAACCAATGTTTTGATTTTTTTAATTGAGGCATTCCTGCCAACTTCTCCAACAATAAAGTTTTGCAAAACACATGACAAAACAAAACAAGTACAGACAAAGCTGAAAGACTGGCGGCCAGTGACAGACCTATTGGCTTTGTCGCTGCATGTTTTTATACTTGTTGAAACCTTGACATGGTCTGCTGGTTGCAGGGTTTTGGCATCACATGTTTTGGTATGTGGAAATGAATAGGCTTTCAAAATTGTAAATCCATCCTGGCAGCAGATGTTTCACAAAGCAGATGTTTCTTCAGCATTTTCTTTACTGCCTGTGTTAGTAAGGACTTGATTTACAAGAGCGGCCTTGGCTATTTTTCTGTGGTATTCTACCCAAAGCATAGCTTACCTCTAACGCGAGCAGTGGGTGACTTCTTGTGACCTAACTGTATATTTGGTCTGTCTCAGCAGCGTGGCAAGTGCTTTTTACTGCTGCTTGATTTAGGTCTGTTTCTAATCTCTGTTGTTGACGCAGCGCTTGGACCAGGGCGCTAAAAATGTCCTGACTAACCATATGTTGAAAATCATAAACATATTTTTTTGCTATACAGTAATATTGATGGCTTGCAAACAAAGAATGCATCGATGACAGGGATTCAACCACTGTCTAACACTAACGCCTGAGAGTATAGTTTATAAAGCTTTACATATTTATTTATTTTGATAGTTTTATATAGCGCGAACATGACAGTTGCGGGTATCAGAGCGCTTTACAAGTACACAGAGAGCAGAGCAATAATAACAATAATATCATATTCGAGAAAAATACAGGATAAGTAGTATCAGGAAAGGAAGGATAAGCTTTGCAATGTTCAGAGAGCAGAGGTGATAAACCAATAAAAACTAAGGGGCATATTAGCAAGGGCACTATCGCCGCTTTAGCGGAACTTTTTGCCGCTAAAGCGGCGATATTCTTATCGCCCTATCAGCAAACTGTCTCTAACAGCAGTTAGCGACAGTTTTCGGGCATTAGTGCCCGTGTTTTTACCGCTTTGCATGTCAGCGATATTTATCGCTAATGACATGCAAAGTGGGCGTTCCCGACGAACAAACCTGGGAAACACCCGCTAACAGGCCTATCGCCTATTAGCAAGGTGGCCATGACCCCAGTTAGCGACGTGAAAAGTTGCGCTAACCGGGGTCATCGCTATTTATTTAACACCTGCAATTAGCAGGTGTTAGCCATATCTAACATGGGGGTGGATTATGCTGATACGACCACAGGGTCGTATCAGCAGAGGTTATCGCCGTTTTCCATGAAACATCGCTGGAAAACCAGCGATGTTTCATGGAAAACACCGCTATGGCTGGAATAATTATCGCCATAGCGCTAAATGTCGCTAATGCAGCGTTAGCATGGCAAATTATTCCGACGATAGCCGGCGATAAAAAAGTGCTCGCTAAACACGCTTTGCGATGTTTAGCGCACTTTTTAGATAATATGCCCCGTTAGTATTATAGTCAAGGAAACTGAAGGAACACGCAGTGTCGAGAAAAGTGAGGGTAGTGACAGGACTGAGAAGTCGAAAACACAAATGGCTCGTAATATTCTGACCCATGTGTAAACTCCTGTTTACGCGTGGATCGGAATTACGAGTCTGTAGGTATTTAACGCATCTGATAACTATCGGATGCGTTAAATACCTCAATATTCGCTAAATTTCACCATTTTAAACCTGCTGAAATTTAACAGGGTATAACATACGGTATTTAGAGTACCATGCGGATTTTGGTGCGTTAAACACCAAAATTTGCATGTTATTCCCCATGAGCTCGTAATAGGTGTTATTTATTGAACCCGATAATTAAAGTATCCCTTGGTATTATTATTTATCTGGGGCGATAAATAACGCCTTCACTCGTAATCAGGCCCTAGGTGTAGGAGAAATTTGCAAGCACAAAATTCAGTGGCTGCAGATAATTTCAATGAAAAAATAATTTTGAGATTCAACACTGTAATGAGACCCAGATTTATTATGTGTGTGAACGGGCGCTTGTGTCACTCAAACCAGCACTTTGCGGTGCGTAGCTGCACAAATGCCAAGGCTGATCAACTTTCAAGTGCTACATTTTTTGTAGCGCAGAAAGTTGAGCCTTGCCAAGTGCTGCAATACTTTACTCCTCGCTAATTCATGCAAAGGGGTGTTTCTGGGGTGGACATGCACAAACTCCACTGGGTTTTGACGAAATGTTAGATCAGCGTTAATCGCCTGAATTGGCTTTACATCAAAAGAAGAGCAGAGTAGAAAATGGTGATACAATATTGTATCCAAATAAGTTGAAAATACATTGCCCTTTCTTTATGTCTTTTCTGCCCTGTCTACCTAAATTGTCTTTTGGTAATTATGAGTTCATCCTTTTGATGACCCAAAATAGGTATTTCATGTTTGGAGGTCTAGTTGGTGTATGAAATAAATTACATTTTTAACAAATGGATGTCCACATGCTGGGTCTTGAATTTTCACAGTAGGAGCTGGAAGCTTGCTGGTCTTGATGATGGCACACAGTATTACGGGTGCTGGAATTGAAAAGGTGATTAATCTGGCTGGATTGAAATGAGTAAAAGAAGAGGGAGTAGAAGGTTGTAGATGGTGTGTTTAATCAGAGGTATTTAGAGATTAATTATATTTGTATTAGTATGTGTATGGCGGGGCATATTCCTTAATTGAAAAAAGGGAGGATTCTCTCACCCATCCTGCTGGCGGGTAAAAAAAGCTAGGGGCATATTAGCAAGACCCACGTTAAAATTATCGCCGTTTCAGCGGCAGGAAACTGCCGCTAAAACGGCGATAATGGGCTTGCTAATATGCGTTATGGAATTCCAATAGAAGCCCAGGTTAGATGTCCTGCACATCTAACCTGGGCTTCTATTGGAATTCTATAACGCATATTAGCAAGCCCATTATCGCAGTTTTAGCGGCAGTTTCCTGCCGCTAAAACGGCGATAATTTTAACGTGGGTCTTGCTAATATGCCCCCTAGTGTGTTCAGTTGGAGAAAGCCAAGATGCCAACCAGTATTGGTTAGTACCAGAAAATATATCCCGCTTTAGAAAAGATCTAGGGGGCCGATTACAAGGCAGTCGGAAAGGCTCCGACCGTCGGTCGGATTCTTTCCTACCACATCGTAATATGCTGGTCGGATTCCTTTCCAACCGCCTCATTACGATGGAGGCGCTCGGAAAGGAATCCGAACGGTCATTCCGACTGGCTTCCGACGGACTCGCAGAGCACGTACGCCAGTCGCAATGCGGTCAGTAGTCAAAAGGGTGTCTCTTTCTGCCCTTGGGATTATGATGTCTGGTTTCGGTAGCCTTTCCGTGCCGGCATTTCCGACACAGAAAGGCTGTCGGAACTTGACTTTTGGGGCCCCCAGCAGGGCCCCCTTGGGTGCACAGCCTCCGGTTGGATGCCGAGGGAGCACCTATGGTTGACCCATGTTGATCCCTGCACCCTTTGGCAGACACCTTGAGGTGCCTGCCACGGGTTGCAGGGATGTACTGCACCTCCTATTTTACAATGGGAGCATGTATTCTGGCTGGAATACATGCTCCCGTTGTAAAGTATAGGAATGCGACAAAACAGTGTTCGGTCGCATCCTAATTAGCCGGTCGGTACTGCCGACCGGGTGTCGGTCGGTCCCATGACCGAGACAATGTCGGATAGAGGAAACTCTGCCCGACATCGTAATAGGGCCCCTAGTTTCCATTGCACAGGACTATATAATTTTTGGTGGTCCTATAGTATCCCCCCCAAGTCTTCATTTTGGTGTTCATTCAGGTGATGAAAGTCATTAGAGATTACTAACGTGTGATGCTCTAAACCATGGATACTGTGACAGGGAGATAGGGACAACGGTGCAAGCAAACAGAGACCTTGAACAAGGAAGCACAGGTACAGGGCTAAAATAAGCTGGAACTTTTAAACTTTGAAAGTGGTGGTGCTAAACACCGTTGCGAATTGGTGGGAATTAGTCTGATCTCATTTACAGTGGTTTGGTGGGGTTCTCCTCCCCTAGAAAATGTTGAAAAAGTGAACTAGGCCTGATGGGGCAATTTACAGCTCAGTTTCCAAATTATTTGGCTAACAATTGAGAGGTTATGAAGCAGCACTAATAAAATTTTCCAATATTTTTCTAGTATGCCAGCCCAGCTTTACCTTTCCCTTGGTATTGTGACTCACTCAAAAAAGCTCAGAAAAAACTGTGAGTTAAGAAATCAGCACGGTGGTGATCCAATACCGGCTGAATTCATAAACATATCTCTAATCTAAAGAACAGTTCCTGACTGCCTAAAATAGGACAAATCACTCCGTTTCTAAATAACACAAGACGTTAAAGTCCTTGAAGTGGCGTACAAATACAACTCGCCATCTTACCAGAGGAAAATTAGCTACTAACTGATCTTCCATCTGGCTTCAGAACTAGATATCCTACCAAAACTGCAATATTGAAATTCATGGATGATGCTCTCCACCATTCTAGGAAAAGAGGGCCCACTGCCTTTGGCTCTCCTAGGTCTTTCTGTGACCTTTGATAGGGTGAATAACAGCTCACTCCCGAGAATCCCCATAAATAATGGGCAAAAAAGACGCAGTCCTCAGATGGGGCTCATCATTTCTAGAGATTCTCAGTCACTTCATCAAAGTTGCCAAGTTCACCTCCTATGCAGCTAAGACACACCAAAGAACTCCACATGGTTCAATACTCCCACTCACACTCTTAAACATCTACGTGGGACCTGTCACCTCCCTCCTGCGACAGTCAAACATTACCTATCATTTCTACTCTGACACACACAACTTTATCTCACAATCTCACCTGAAGACATGACAAAATTAGCTAAAGTTTTCTTTGAGATGCAGCCTTGGATATCCCTCTCACAGTTAAAACTAAATCAGAGGAAAATGGAATTGCTCCTCATCTCACCATCCAACTGTACTTTGCCAGTGCAAACTGGATCAGGGAGAAGTCAATCATTGACTGCAACCCAACCATTGTAGACTTTGCAGAATCCTCTGGATTCATCCTGGATTAGTATCTGAACCTACAACAACACATTAACAATGTAGCAAAGGGGGCACAATTCCAACATAAACTGCTCAAAGGCATCAAGCAATTCATCCAGGAGCATGAATTCAAGCATGCTGCCCAAGTACTAGTATTAGCCAACAATAAAAAGGTGAGAGGGAGGTTTATTGAAACCTAACCACCCTTCCTATTACTTACAAGAAAAACAATGAGGGCAGACAGATCTATATAGCATGTGAAGAGGTACAATGCCCATTTGACCCTGCTAACTAGTTCTGCACGATTAAATCTTCAAAAGGACGTGGAACCCCCACCTACATCTGTGGCATGCTTCCTCACCAGGTCCTGCTTATAACGCCCAGAGCTTGATGGTGTCTGGTGTACGCTCCCAGTGCTCGGGAGTTCTTAGTGTATTCTTATTTCATCTCCCATTTTTATCATGTTAAACTGGCTAGCCACTGAAGTGCACACAAACTGAGATGTATCACTCATAAAGCATTCTATGAAGAAACACCAAAATACCATACAAGGAAACTCTATATTCTGGAAGAACAACCACAACTAAGGAGCTCAGAATCTCTCCTAGTCAAGATTACGGCTCTGTAGAAAGTCAAGAGTCGGCCCTCCCTCAGTACATCAGGACAACTCCAGTCTACGAAATGTTCAAGATTGAAATGAAAAACTCTCTGTTTAACTGCCACTTTTGCCTAGTGTGACTTAGCCCCTGGAAGTACTCCTTGTACACAATAGCAGGAAGTCATGCTTTGCAATCATGTTCTTACTCTTAAACCTAAAATGTGCTCCCACCAATTCCTGAGCTGCAAGACCACAACTTCAGACCTTCTCTAACTACATAAACTGGACAACCTATGTATTTCATACACCCATTATGTTTTCTTTCAGAGCAATCTGTGGTTTCTACTCCACTCCCCTCCTGTATTGTAACTCTTGCAACCCAATCATTCTTGCTATGTAAAGCACTCTCACACCATTGGCTCTGCTCTGCACCTTAAAACACAGCTAAATACGTAAATCAGAAAATGTGATGATCCAAGGTCACAGTTTTCAAAATGCTTTTAATGCATTTCTTCACTTCCTTGTTCCATCCATACCCTTCTAGTTGAATTCTTATTCATATCTTGTAACCAAGATTCTACAGGGAAAGCCCAGGTAAACATATCAAAAGTTATGCAAGTCTTTCAATCACAAGTTATAGAAAAGCAGAGTTAGGCATGTCCTACAGGCTAATACATCAGTGTGGCAGCCCAATCATATGGAGATCACAGGATTATACAGCAGGCAGGTTACACTAATCTTACTTGTTCAAAGATATGACAGCTTTGGTGATGACATCAAACTGTTCATCAATATAGACAATGAAATGCTCCTACATAAGTCATGAAATAATACCATTAGCAGTATTTGCCTTCTCGTACCAAGGAACAAATATCAGCAGTAAGTCTCCAAAACCCAGCATGGATTATCGTTCAGACATCAGCTTTAAATATATTTTGAAAATAAAGTCATTTTGTCCACAACATCAGGATATACATTTCTGAAAATACAAACATTTCTACATGGAAATGCACATTTTTATTTTGGGTAAATAAGATCAATTCATCCAAACTGACGTCTACAATTTCCATGAAAAATAGTGTTTTGTCCTGTAATGTCAGATGTGCATTTTTAAATACATTTGACCCCAAATATCAGCTCATAATCTTCACCAAACACATATACTGCTTTCACGTTTTCTGCATTTCATGTCTATTTATCATAAAATGCTATCTTATGGCAGAGGTTTTCACCACCATTATGCCAGGGGTAGTCAGAATTATATCATGAATGGCCACAATAAATCAAGCAATGCCTGCTGCTATGCTAGGAATAGCCACAGTATTTCACGGATGACCAAATGTAATGCAGGGACAGGCTAGATTAGTCCAGGAATGACCACAATATGTCATAGATGACCTAGTACTAAACATGCATATCCAACATGTCCATCACATGCCTACAAATATGTAACTGATTGACCACTGTTATGTCAGGAATGGTCATATATTGCCAAGAATGGTCTCAAATATGTTATTGATCGGCCACTATTATGTCAGGGATAGTCATGGGATGCCAAGAATGTTCACAAATATGTTGCTAATGGACCACCATTATGTCAAGGATTGTCTGGCAAGAATACCCACATACATATTTTTGGATGTGCCACTCTTTGCAGGAACAGCCAGTATGCCATCAAGAATTTCAACAGTGTGTCTTGGTTTGGCCAGGTTATGCAAGGGTAGCCACAATGTCTCCAAGAATGGGCACATGTATATCAGTGATGGGCCACCATTATGCTATGGATAACCTGCATGTAGCAAAGAATACCCACATAGATGCCCCTGATTGGCCACTATTTACATAAATATCCATCATGTCCTCAAGAATACCCTCAGTATGTCATAGATGGGCCACAATTATATCAGGGAGCAACCTTGATACAGTTGCGCCCTTACAGCTAAAGAGACCGTCCACTAGAGACTCCAAACCATGGTACAATAGGAGCCTAAATGAAGAAAGACGCAATTTGAGACTAGCCGAACGAGTGTTGAGATCCTCACCGTCCCTAGAACACCTCAAGCACCTGCGGTCACTGAGGAACACATACAATATTCACATCAGAAACTCAAAAGCAAATTTCTTCAGAGTTCAACTAGACAAAGCCAGAAATCGTCCAAGCAAACAGTTCGAAATTATCAAACATCAGCCTACTCAAAAACCCAACCCCTACACAATGGGATCCCTTCCGCTGCCAAACTGCAACATATTTGCCTCCTTCTTTCTTGAAAAGTCTAAAAAGATTGAAAGTGATCTCCAAACAGCAATTGAGCTCCTCCCGATGATAACCCCGAATAGCCCAGTCCCGCATGTAATCGTTCAGCACCCAGACCTACAAGAACTCACCCTCAAAAACAACGAGTTGTGGGATACTTTCAAAACCTTTGATGAAAATGCCATTCTTAATATCTTAACAACACTTAAATCTTCAAACCACTTCTGCAACCCTCTACCAGCTAACATCTTCAATGAGATCAAACTTCTTTACTCCCTTTCTGGACTAAGATAGTGAATGCTTCACTATTCCAAGGGGCTTTACCAGACTGCCTAAAATCAGGGCAGGTAACCCCCATTCTAAAAAAAACCCACAGCAGATCCTACAAATCCAGATAACTTCCTTCCCATCTCCACCATTCCCTCTCTGGCAAAGCTCCTTGAGAAATGCGTACATACCCAACTATGCAATCACATCGATCAGTTCCACCTTATTGACCAATTCCAATCCGGTTTCCGTCAGGGTCACAGCACGGAAACAGTCCTTACACACATAGTTGATGACGCACTTAAAATGCTAGATGAGAACAAATCTTGCCTCCCAATCCTCCTAGACCTATCCTCAGCCTTCGACACGGTCAAACATGACAGCCTCCTTGAATTACTTGAACAAAGAATGGGACTAGCAGGGGTTGTCTTAAACTGGTTTGCCTCATTTCTACACAAAGGAACTCAAAGAATTGAGGTTAACCAATCCTTGTCCACTACCACTCCGGTCACTTTAGGGGTCCCTCAGGGGTCCACCTTATCACCTACTCTCTTTAACCTGTTCATGGAGCCTCTAACAGAAATTCTGAAATTTTCCAATGTACAATACCACATGTATGCAGATGACACCCAACTATACCTTAAAAGCTCCTCCCCTGAAGATATCCGTCTACTCAACACGACTCTCCAAAACACCCAAAACTGCCTAACCAGAAACCACCTTAAACTCAACTCGCTCAAAACCGAATTCCTCTTAATTGCCCCACCAAAAAGATCGCTCGACATCGAAAATTGGATGAAACACTTAACAGCCTTCAACTGCCTTCCACACATTATAGATTCCACAAGATCACTAGGAATTACACTTGACAAGAATCTCAACATGCAGGAACACATCAGCTCAGCCACCAAAGGAGCAAACTTTCAAATGAGCATTCTAAGAAAATTAAAACCCTTCCTTCCCTTCGATGACCTTAAATCAGCGGTGCAAGCTCTAGTGATCCCCAGATTAGACTATGGGAGTGCTACACTATGTGGTCTGCCGAGATCCAAGTTGGCTCCACTAAGGGCATCCCTTAACTCTGCTGCAAGGCTGCAAGGCTCGTCACTGGATCGAAAAGGTACAACCACATCACTCCAGATCTGAAGGCACTAAACTGGCTCCCTTATGAGGCAAGGATTCAGATGAAAATTGCTTGCATGACCCACAAAGCCCTACACTTCAACACACCGAAGTACCTAGCTGACAAACTGGAACTGTTCGGTGGTGGCAGATCATCCAGAAGCACCAGCACCTTACTGTTGAAACCTCAAAAATTTCGGAAAAAGAAAACCTAAAACCGAGCCTTCTCCGATTGGCCCCTAGAATCTGGAACCCCCTGCCCCCTGAAATCAGACTGATCCCTTCAATCACTTCATTCAAAAAAGAAGTCAAACTGCTTTTAATGAACAAATCTCTGAACTAAACCCACTGACTCTTTCTCTGGGCTTGCACATGCCGTCTGAGTCCTGGTTTATAACTCACTGTCTCACTCTTGATTTGCAACGGACAATGTCAGCGTTTATGTTTCTTAGTTATCTATTTTCTACTTATTGAACTATTTGTAAAGCGCTCTGATACCCTTCTAGGGTCAAGTTTGCGCTATATAAAACATTATAAAAAAAATAATAATAATTAACCATGCCCCCAAGTTTCTGGGTCGAAACGTCGACGCACTCCTAACCCTACTCTCTCCACCCCACGCGAAATGGAAATTTAAAATCCCAAGCGGTGTGGAGCTTCATGTACCTAGGGATGGATGTCCTTTGAATGACTAATTTCAACAATTCTTGCAGCACTGTATATAACTTGTTCACATTTAGCAATTTTTTCGCACTTTTCGCACCATATCACTTGCGCCGTTGGAACAAATTGTATGTTCATGAACTTTGACAGCTCTCTAATGTCAGCTCGACACCATAAAATGTAAAAAAAAAAAAATGCATTTATCCTTAAATGCAAACTTTGTTTGATTTATTTTTGGTGTGTTTTTCGCTTTGTGACTCATTTGGTCTTTCCGTTTTTATTGATTATTGCTGAAAAGTTTTGAGTATTGTTGTTTTATTGGTTATTATTCAGTATACCAGGAATCAACTTTGTACCCGACAGAACCACATTCACCACATTCTTGTACACCCAGGTTCTGAGGGGCACTGGGTCACCCCATTATACTAGATGATGCTCCCAAGTATGGCCACATATGTTAGTTGTGGGCCAAAACCATGCCAGGGTTAGCCAGTATGCTGCAAAAAATGCCCATGTATTCATCACACAGAATTTCCATGAAAGCCAGCATGTTGCTAAGAATTCCTACAGTTTGAGAAGGATGCGACATATTGATTACGTGTGATTCTCCCTGCCACCCAGGCAAAAACACACAAACATGTACAGGCATGCTTACACACACTCACTCACTCACTCACTCAGGGAACACGAATACAAGAGAGACAGAAAGGACACTGGAACAGGGATGTACAAGAACTAAAATAGGGAGACTTGAATACTCAGTTCGTATTTCATCTCAGACATTTTGGACAGTGAGACATAGACTTTGGGATAGAGAGACACTGAGACAGGGACTAAGACACGCAGACCATGGTAAATGGAAAGGGAATGTCATTATCCACACTCCAATCAGGAAATCCATATGCATGAAGAAACTCACCCAACAGATGGTCCACAGTGAAACAAATACTTAATAATAAGATATGCATGCTTTATGAATAACAATCAACATGTCAAATAGATTTGGCAACTACGCAATGCACATTTTATTCCAACTTTCTGTTTTCACTGAGAACACTATTCTTGCATTCACCTTTTTAACTACACTTTCCTTAATACACTGTTCACACCGGAGGGGTGGCTTTTAGTAACCATAAATTCGTAGTTGAGTTTAAGAAACAAGGGACAACATATGATGCAAATTTAACAAAGGAGTTTGTGAGTCCAAACTCAAAGGCTAGGGGGCATATTTACAAACCCCTATCACCACCACAGCGTCACTTTTAGTGATGTTGTGGTGGCGATAGGGGCTTCACTTTATTTACAAGGCAGCGTTAAGCCACTTAATGTGGCTTAACGCCTCCTTGTAAATAAGGCACCCTTTCGCGCTGTACTTAGCGTGAAAGGGGAAGGCAATGAGTGTTACAGTGGGCGTTCCACCGCAACACCCATTGCTTTTGATGCTGCCCCCTATTTACAAGGATGGTGTAAATAGGAGGTAGCGCCAAAATTAAGACCAGGGAAAACCTGGTCTTAAACAGGCGAAACGAGGAGAAATGCTTTAATTCTCCTCGTTTTTGCTGTTTCCATGTGTGCTGCATTGTGCAGCACACATAGAAACAGCAAATTGCCATTGATTGTTTATGTGCAGGAAAGTGACCATTCCTGCACATAAACAATCACAAAAAAATGACATTTTGCAACTTTTATGTGTGCTGCATTAAGCAGCACACATAAACGTTACAAAACACCATTTAAAGATTGTTTATGTGCAGGAAGGGAGACCTTCCTGCACATAAATAATCTTCCCCTTAACGCAGATACCATTGCTCTATGGTGCAAGGGTGCCTACGTTGGCGCTAGGCTGCTAAGTTTAGCGCCAGCACAGGGGGAAACGCAGGCTGCACCATATTGTTGTAAATACAGTGCAGCCCTGCGTTTTGGAAGTGGCGGACCGTGGTGTTAAACCAAGGTCGCTAACGCCTCACTCCGCCACTTCGTTGTAAATATGCCCCTTGATTTCTTAATAAGTGACCATTTGCACTGAGACACTTTCTGTGGTGTTGAAGCTGAGCAACACATGACACTCACCACAAGACCACATGCATAATATTCATCTTTATCTACTAAAGAAAACCCAGAAAGGGATGACAATCAAGAGAACATTTTCAGCTTGTGTGGCCAACATTCTCATCAGTTGTATGTACACTGAGACATAGGCCTTTTCCATTTCCTGCCCAGAGCCAAGTATGAATTCTCGCTAATCACAGTCAATGTGGCGCACAATTGATAGTATTAAACCAATGCGAATTAATAATTAAACATTCCTTATTCTCAACAAAATCACATTCGTGAGTATAATTCAGGAATCTATCCACAATGGTTCTGCTTTGTTGTGCAAAATGTTGTGGCACCGATGAAAACATATATGGTACAAAGTGGTGCGAAGGTCAAGCGCAGTTTAATTTAACTGATGAAAAATTATAATATAGCTGGCAACATTTACCACCGACAAATTCAAATTCCGCCAAAAGAAATTTGTTTAAATGATGTGGATAATGCAGCAATGCCACAACACCCAGCAGTGTCTTTGAACTACTGCACTTTCACACCTATTGAGACTTCACATTGTTTTCCAGGAGTGCTTGCTTCCTATTTCAAGCGGTGTTTTTTGACATTATAAAGTCTTGTGATGTTAGCCAGTTCCTAGACAGGGTATAAACAATTTTATTTCACTGCCCACAAATGTCAAATAGCATTGATTTAATGTGTTTTTGCCTTTTCTTTTCTTCAGAATTACCTAACACTCTCATATTTGTCATAAAGCCAAATTGTCTGTTTTTGGCAGTTTATTTATTGTACTTTGCTTTTGCACAGACTCTTCCAGCAGCAGCTAAAAACAGGTTCGAATTAAGATTTATTCATGCTTTAAGTATCAGGCCCTAAATATTCCCAGCACTTTTTCTTGAAAGGTCTCTGTGATGTTCCCTGAAGAGTTAGTGAAAGATGTGATGTGTTTTGCCTTGGCTTGCTTTTTTTTACGTTGTCTGCTCTTGTGCGGTGGTGTGTGGACTGTCTGCACCTTAGGCCTGAAGTAAATTACAAGTGCGGATGGTTTCTTTTAAAGGAAATCTGTTTTTGCCAGGCAAAGTTTGACACGACGGGCTCAGTTATGGAAAGCAAGCTGCGGATGGAGGGCCTTGACAAGATGAAAAACAACTGTGTAACTAATGTGGACGTGTGGAGAGATCACATGAATGGATCAGAAAAATGAAAGAGACTGCTAGTCATCGGATTATAAAAGTAAACTGGAAACACGTTTTTGTACTGGAAGGAAAGATAGAGGAGCGAAAGGGTGAAAAAAGTGTGTACAAATTTGCTACAGCCAGGGGTGTAGCTTGGCCAATAAGATTGGGGGTGAGGTTAACTTCAGATTTCCCAACAATCACGCAATCCCATCCTCGTCGCCAGTAATAAAACGAGGAATACACCGTTTAATTGCACCCACCAAGGGGCACCGCCAACCGCCAGCCTGTTCTACCAACTCTGGCTTCGCTTGCCAGGTCACCTCCAGAGTTCTGGGGATGCACCTAACACTCTAACAGGTGCATCACCATTAAAGGGCAAGTTACAACAGACATCTTGTTAAAATACATTAAATGAGAAGCAGGACATGAGGGGGGCTTAAGGGGCATTGAAAGAGAGAGGAGTGTTAGGGGTACTTAAAACACAACATTTTTCAAACTAATCAAAATTTTTAAGGCCTTCAAAACATAGACCAGAGTGTGTGTGTGTGTTTTTGTAAGTGTGGGCATGTAAAAATCCCAGGTGAAATCTGACAGGCACTTTACATTACCTGACTGAAAGCCCTTGAACCCAACTATTTACTACTGAATACATTTTAGGAGGATGTAACACTGCAAACACCACCTCCCCCACCACTGAAGCTATGCCCCTGGCTATAGCAAGAACTGACAAAATACAGATATATTAGCATATGATCCTATTAAATAATGGGAAGTGAGTGGCTACTAGGCGGTTCTGAAGTGACAACCTGTCATTTAACACTGGTGTCCCAAGATATTTTGGTGTTATTGCCCTGCTGAAAAGTGCTAAAGGTTTCTCTTTTGGTCTGGGCCCTCTTGGACCAGTGAGGTGGAACAGTCAACGCATAGATGTGGATATGACGTAGAAAATCCCATACAGCGTGGCACAATTTAACTAACATCCTTCAAAGGTTAACGTTCCGCCAGATTCATAGTTTAGAAAATATATAGGCTGTTGCATACACAATAGTTTAATAGCACAGTGAAAAAGGTGACCAAAAACACAAACCAAAATGCCCGATAACCTTCAAGTGTTGAGATAAAGCCCCAAATTTTATTATAGTGCTGCATCTTCTAGGAGTTACAAATTCTGTTACGTTGAATACAGAGGTCCACATAAACGGAAGGTAAATGCAGATCATAAGCACATTATCATGGCACTACTTCTGTGCTGGTGATTGTGTTCAGGTATATTCAAATAGTCTCTACCTCGCTGTTCACTCACTGTCCCAAGTTTTTTAAGGTAATTTGTTACAAAGATATAATTTTTTAGCAGCTCTGTCTTAAAAGAATTCCCACAACCATGTTCCAGCTTGTTGCTAGGTCGGCCAGGAGCCAGGGTCAATGCTGGAGAGCTTGATGTTTGCAAATACCACCAGCAAACCTGACATCCAAAGGAATCACTAGGACCTCTTTCTTTGCAGTTGCTGAGGGCCCACTGGGATTGGGAACAAACATCTAAAGGGTTCTCTTCCACCAGAAGTGAATGGTTGAGGATCAAGAGGCAAGTCTGCCTCCTCCAAGCCACATTATCGCAACACAGAGACACACGTTCAGTCTGCCAAGTGTCAAACATCAGGAGGAAACAGCAGAGGCAAAGCAGGAGAGCTGGTTTAGCAAGCAGACATAATCTACTTAGCAAGTCCATCGATGGGACTACATGTTGCTAATACAAATGGCTACTGCCTCTCCATCCAGGATCCTTTGAAGGCCAGATTCTGGCAGGAAGAGTTCTGCGAGGGGCAGAGACAAAAATCATCCTCCCCACGCCGCGCACTACCTACAAGCTATTTATGATACTTATATTCCACAGTCACACCTAACAAGGCCTGGACCAGAGCCATATGCAGAAGATAAGACTTCAGTCCCTATGGATCTCTCACAACTGCGAGTTCCAATACAACTCAAACTTGGACCACTCATCGGGTCCAAATCCCTGATACCAAATAAATCATAAAACACAGGCAATAATTGTGAGTAAATCACTCATCAAGGCAAATGAATGTGGGGCATCAAGCTACAGGACATGTCCGAGTAGTAGAAGGCCCTATGCTTAAGGGAAGATAGTCTGATGAAATCATCTTCAAAAATTCATGTCCAAAAAACCTTCTTTCAGATATTATGCTTGAGTCTCCAGAGCGTAGCGCAGGAGTTCCAGGAAGCTCACCAAAAACCTTGAAGATCTCCAAAGTGAATCTCAACCCAGTACATTATTCAGAGATTGGACATGCTGTAAGCTCTATTCTATTAGTCAAACTATGTATGTGAACAATGGGCCAGGAAAGGAGAGCAGCAGTGGCTAGAGAAGGAGTCAGAGCGGAGCCACATAAGGGCGGGCCAGCAGAAGCCAGTGAGCAAGTGTGTGAGTTAGGTACAATGAACAGCCCAGAAGGGGCTAGATCTAGAGCTGAGATCCACTTCTGATCCTCACTGTACATGCATCTTTGTGAGCAGGCAATACCATCCAAACACAATAGAATTTCCATGCACCAAACACTGTCACTCTAGCTATGGGCACTTGTTCAATGTTAGTTCATCACACCTATAATGTTGATGTCAGTGCTCAAGAACACGCACCACCAGCAGAAGAGAAGACACATTTCATTGAAGAAGAAATTGTGTGGAACCACACGGTTGAATATAGTGCATTCATTATGAAAGAAGTACTGCTTTACCTGTACCCATCAAGACACAGCTCCTGAAAATGCACTTTTCAACTCTCAGTTGAAATATGAAATCCTCACAATCACTCTCTCTATGCTTCAATTGCAAGCTGTAAAAGGGTCCATTGGTAAGAACACGTAGCATTGAGTAATGGCTGTAGACATATTAAACTAAATAATGATGCATTACAGATGTTTTCATGTTGATCAAATAGATTAAAAGCTCACAATATATTTCTAGTAGTCACAGTAAAAGGCAAACTCATGACAATATTTTATTTACTGGGTTCTTTAGAACAAGTTCAAAAGCTGCTGAAAACTATGTGGATGTAGTTCCTATAACACCTGCGCGTTTAGACAACATACACTGCGGGCTTGGTGTCTAAACTGATTTCAGACACCCCCACCGAGTATGTTGGCCTGTATACCAGCTAGCTCACAGTGCCACTAGAAACTCCTCTTACCAAGGAGAGAATAGTTCTTGGCAACTATCGAACATGACAACCCTGATCCCTCAGGACCGTGGAAACAGCGTAATACTTTTCGCTCAGTCACTCGTGCTCACTTGGTCTCAGGGAGATACACAGAATAAACGATATGGACGTTTTTCAGTAAGCATTTATTGAACACTCGTCATTCTAGTGTAAAATAGGTGTGCTGAAACAACCACTAGATATAAACACATATAAATGATTAGAAGCACTAAGAAGGTGAAAGGATGGTAGAGCTCTACCATTCTGCTATGATCATGAACATAGGCAAGTATATAAAATACATGACAATAAAATGCGTACTCCTACGATGCTACCCTAACTAGATGTACCTAAGTGTACCTAGCATGTGTGTAGGTGTTAAGCCAAGAATCCCTCTAGGATAGAGTCAACCCCATTACCTGAAGTGAGAGACTGTGGGACCCCATCTTGGACTCGAGTTGGACACCCTGCAAGGGATGTTCAGACCACTGCGAGCTGGAGTATCTGCATGCAGGAACCTCAGCGTCTCACGTCAGTGTGTCAGCATGGAAGTCGTGATCTCCTCTCTCTATCTCAGCAAGATGTGATGTTTATATACCCAAAGGTATCCCTAGGGGGTTCAACCTTGCTGTGCCACTGTCGGACTTAGGATGATGGTGGGAATGAACCTTGTACATAGTTATTATGCAGGAGATGGTAGTCCTGCTGAGTTTCCAAGAATCCAAGGATCCTCATGCATAATGTATTGTTCAGGGAAAACCCGACGTTCTGTAAGCAGTACTGTAACTAGAAAAAGGGTCAGTCCTAGCAGCCCGTTATGTATGTAGTGTAGGGACAAATATCGGTGAAAGGTTGGTATGTTAACCTGGCCTATGTTGGGGTACCTACATGGAATATAATACCCACTCCTCATCCGACTGGATGACATAATTTAATTCTAACGTACTACCTGTCTAGGTACTGGTACTCAAACATATGTAGTAAAAACCATAGTTCTGCAAAAAAAAATTTAAAACTCTAAAAAGTGCTAAAACCGAATAATTGTCACTCAAGCAATAGCTCTACTGTGTCCGTATATAGTTCGAACAACTACAAGCATCAGAAAGCAATGCAGGTCATAAAAAGTGTAAATTTTCTTTGGAGTTCCAATTTGGAGTTTGTTTAAAAAAGGCCGAATTTTTCCCAGCACACGACAAGCCAAATGTTTATTTGTCCTGGCTGGTAGACGCAACATTGCTGTTGCCTGCCTTCGCAGACGTCGATCCCTGTAACACCTCGCAGATTACATCAATCGAGCACAGATGATCTTCTGTACTGCCTGCAGCCGATGCTGGGGCAGCCTGTGCGCCATCCAAGGCCTGGGTGTTAGTGGAGGAGCCGGTATCCATTCCAACAGGAGCAGAGAGTTCCTGTGGAGGCTCCAAGAATGCCGCCATCAACATAGGAATATGCTGGGGACACTGCAGAACATGGGCCGTTATCGAGTCCAGTAATGCATCAACGTCCGGTTGCGCAATCGATGGAAGTGTCAGACAGAGATCCAACACGCATTCCTCTCCGCAGAACAGGCATCGGAGAACAGGTAAGATGCAGTCCATCCAGACTGGTCTAAATGACAGGAACCAAGATGCAATCAGTTCTCGTAGTCGAGGTGTGCCCAGATGTTGAACCATGCGATCACGGTATTTGCGCTCCTGGAGTGCTTTTTCCATCTCCTTGGTGACTGGGACGTCCATTGCGTAGCAGAAAAAGTACAATCAGGATTCCTGCTATTAGAAACCGGATCAGCAGAAGTCCTCCAAAAATGCTTCCGAATACGGAGTGTATAAAGTTTGGTATAACTCCGAGGACCGTCTGAAAGGTGCTTAACAGTCCCGAACCTATGGTCTTAAATAGGTGTACTATACCCGTCGTATCAGACATGTCAAAGATATGATATGGGCAGTTCGTACGTATGAGTGCCTGTATCTCTGCCGAGGACCTTGCTACTTGCAGATCAAAAGTCTCCCGGGCGGAGGTAAAGGGCACGGTTTTCTGTAAAAGCATGGCTTTCCTTCTGCTCAGAGTATCGAACCGTATAAGAGAAACATTCAATGAAGGCCATAGCGGCGCCTCCCTGACTGTATGTGTCGTGGAAACAATACTTGCATACTGCAAGTAACCCTGGAGCTCACGGTGACTAGATATGCAATGCCAGGAAGCATCCCACAACAACCTTGATCGTTCAGCATCAAGTAACTCCCATTTGAAAGTAGCCTGAATACGGAGTAATCACGGCTGCCGGGGTACCCCTCAAGTGACAGGATAGGTTCGCTATTGAACCATTGCAGGCCCTGTGCAGTATAATATCCTGGCATATGAGAGATCCACTCAAAGCGTTCTCACAGTTTGTACCGCTTAGAAACACTTCTAGATCCCCACTCCTGTATCGAAATCTATACGGTAATTCCCAAGATTCCTTGATGAATTCCTTACCCATCTCTTCATATCTGCCTGCCTGTTGTTGTTCTAGGCAATACTGAAACTGGAAAGTTGTGACCGGTAAAGTTATATGGCCATGGATTAACCACTCTCTGGAGGGTGATTCTGCCACACTAAAAGGTAATCTGTCCAGTTTTTCAATACACAGCATTGTATATTTTGCTCCCCTCTGTGCCATTTTCATCAGTTTTTCCGTTAGATTGTATGCAGAAAACAGTGACGTACTGTTGATAAAACGCCAAGGCACATAACCTGCATGCAATGATTGCAGTGTCCAGCTCAGTAACATAATTGTGATTGCCCGTGCTGTAGTATGGACAAATCCTGTTCTAGTACATCAATAGCAGAAGATACAATGTTGCCCAGTGAATAAATCCTGGAAGTTAATGTAGTCATGCCATTGTCAACTACAGCTAACGCCTTTTCTAAGTTAATCCTATCTATTTCTCGAAGTCTCTCCGCTGCTTCTTGTTGGGAGATTTTCCAAATTTCATTATAGACAGCATAATAGAAACGTTTTTGACGTGGCTTCCTGGGACCAAATAAAAAATCCCGTAGGTCTACATCCTCTGTTAGTAAGGATAAGTGCTGTTTCACCTGTTGTAGTGTTGAGGTCTTTAGCCAATCGAGGCATAACTTCCCAACACTGTATGATGTCACCATCCCTGGATGTTCTCTTTGTACATAGCGTGGGTCTGGCCTATGGATACTGAACCCTTCGGTGGTACCCCTGAATCTTTCCTGACATCTGTTAGTGTCTGTGGGCCAAGCCAACCATCCCTTCCAATCGGGTCTGATCTATTGTATTGTAAGATGTCATCTAATGTATCCCCTTTCAGTGATGTATAATTACCCTCGGCCTGTGATGGTGTTGGAATCCGAGGTGTGTTCAAGTCCTTTTTCTTGGCTAGCCCAAGACAGGAAGTCTGTTGCACAGTTTCATTTAGAAATATCATATGCTGAGGAATGAGGCATCCTCCAAATAGCGTTTCTGTTCCCTGGACTTTCCAGGCTCTAGAACCCCAGACTGATTTTAAGTCTATAGTGTCTTTCCATAAGTCGAAACCCTGTTCAGACAATTGAATAATAAAGGAAGCAGAGTAAATCTGTTTGGTGTTAGTCAGCATATTTTTCTGTGCGGATGTCGATGCAACCTTAGAGTAATATGAGGTCGGGTCTGAAACATTAAACCCTAAAAAATATGAAAATTTTTGTGCAAACGTTTTCGAACTACTTTTCGGTGTTGTAGGGCAATGTTCCCATTGGTGATATGTTAAAACATTCCTAGGGTTACTAGATTTGTGTAGAAAATGATGACCATAATGTTGATAACAATACATTGTGTTAAAGTCTGAAGTGTCTTCTAACATTTAATTGCTAGAAAATGCAGCATTTTGTTCTAAATCAGACAGCATGTTATTTACAGTTTCAAAATCCCAATCATCGGAAAATGTACTGGAGGTAATGATACCATTTAAGGAAATTTTAAATAAATGTGGTATTTTTAAAAGTTCGGTCGGACCAAATACATCATAATCAACATTGTCCCATACTATACCATCAGGTATAGGAACTGCAGTAATGTTCACTGATGACAAGTCTCTTTGTTCACGATGTGATGATACATGAGGTTTCAGGATCAAGTTCACTTTTGATGCTGCAGAGCTTTGGCGAAGGTAAGTTCCATTTATAAGTAAGCAGAAAATAGTTACTAAGCCTAACCAGAAGAGAAAGAAAAGTATCCCGGTGCTTATCCAAAGTTCTGTCCAAGGTGACACCAGGTAAGTCTTTTTAAGAAAGATGTAGAAGTCTTTGATTTGTTGTTTACGAGAAATTGGGGCTGGCATTGTTTCAGGTTCACTCGGATCCAATGAAAATGTATCAAAGTCGATGAAATAGCCAGATGCAGTTCGATCTATTTTTGGTAGCTCAGCAGGTTTTGTTGAACTTGTAGATGGCTCGTGTTGAGGCATGTTGATGTAGACATCAGTGTTCGGTTGAATTGAATTGTTTGTTTGATTTTGATTTTCTGTATCAAGAGGAACGAGTTCCTTGACATTATTGCATAGTCCATCATTCCGTATGGGAGACTCTTCAAACGTGATGAGCCTTTCCGTCTGAACTTCCTGTATGGTAGTGAGAGGAGGGCGTCGGCCACCCAGGAGCCCACAAGGCCTACTATTCAGTATCGGCCACATAGTGTGGTTTTATCAGATCAATGGAGACGAATCTTTTCTCCTTTTTTCCGGCAAGTGGTGGCAGAAGTACAGCTCTTGTTCCTTCAACTGCCAGGACAGGTACAGGCTTTCTGTATGATGGTCCAAATTCTCTTTTGTCTGTAATCTTTTCTCTGACCAGATCTCCGACTTTAGGAATCCAGACAGGTCTTGCCGTGACTGACTTGACTTCCCCAGGGGCAAACCTTTTCACTTGGACGTTGCTCTGTAGAGCCCGTGATTCATTCAGTTCCTGTAAAACAGCCAAACGTTTATTGATGTCAAAAGGTTTTTCATCCGCCACTGTGCCTTCACAATCTAGGTCAGGTACCCACATCCTCGTCCCAAATAGGACCTCATAAGTAGTGACCCCCCCTAGAGAGCTTATTGGCATGTTGTTTAAGGCCCTCTGGACCCCATATAAGTGATTGACCCAACTACCACCCGCGCCTAATACTCTAGCTGTTAACGATTGCTTTAAGTCCCGGTTTTTCCTCTCCTGAACCGAATTTCCCTCAGGATGGTACAGAGAGGAGTACCGCAATGCTACACCCAAACCTCCCATGGCCTCCTTGTAAGCCCTAGAGCTAAACGCGGGGCCACGGTCAGAATGTAATGTGCCAACTGCGTATGTCCCTATAAAGACTCGCAAATCTTTGATAACAGTTCGAGCGTCAGCCGAGCGCTGAGGCCACACCCATAGGAATCTCGAGCAGCAATCCACTGCAACCATTATGTACTTGTAAGCCCCGTCAGATTGTAAGGGGTCCAAATAGACACATGCGAGAGGTCTGTCTGATATCAACAATGGTGTCTGCGCTGGACGTGTTATGGTGGAGCCCTTCATCTGTTGACAGATTTCGCACTTTAAGACAGTCTTTGGTCTGCTTTGTTAACCCTGGCCACCAATAGCGTTGTTTCAGTAAAGAAACCGTTGCCGTAACTCCTGCGTGCGCAGAACCTAGACCCTCGTGTGCAGCTAAAATTAAGCCTAATCTGCGATCCATGTTTGGTATTACTCTATCCCCCACTCCTGGAATCTGAGCAAATGGAACGTTGTTTGCATCTAACTTGTAGCAGTACTTGAGTGGAAAACCTTTTGGAAGTGCTTTGTTGTCTTTGCGTGAAGCAATGACAGCTACCATTATCTGTGCGTCTATTCTCGTTTTTGAATGAGTGATTGCATCTACGGACGCAATTCGCACTGCCCCCTTCGCGGCTTCATCAGCCAATGAATTCCCTTCAACGTGAACGCCATCACGTTGATGACTCAGCGTGTGTATCACGTGAGCTCTTGGTAGCTCGTTTTTCAATTCTGCTACTTGCTCCCATAGCATTTTGTGCTTTATTGTGCCACCTTTTGAGTCTTTAAACCCATTTTGTCCCCAATAGTGTAGGTATTCATTATATGACTGGACACAGTAAAAGGAATAGCACACAATTAGTGTGGGAAGTTCTCGATCCGTATTAATCAGTGCCAGTAACAGAGCTTTCAGTTCTGCTAGCTGAGCCGTGCAGTCTCCTAGAGACTGAGTTTTTGTACAGCTTGGATGGAACTTGCCATCCTGCATACGACCTTTAACAATCGCACATGCGGCGCTGTACTGTTGTTTACTTCCTATGGCCGGTTGAGCAGATCCGTCTGTGTAAATTATGAATTCATACTGATCTAGAGGCATAATTTCATTCGGGAGAGGATATTCCTGTTCGTATTGCAGGAATGCCTGTGTTTTTAAACTTGGGTCGTACCTATATTCTACATCTGATGCAGTGAGAGAATTAGCTATTGTATCCATTGCGGATGTAAAGCCTTAGCATTTGGAACGCTTGCCTTTGTAGCAGCCTCTAACGCCGGTATTGGAGTCACGACGATAATTCTTTTCCCCTGAGCCAGTGCTCTTTCTCTCACTACAGCAGTCTGTACCGCTGTCAGGATTTTTTCTGTAGATGCAAAACGCATTTCAGCATTTGTGTACAAATGTGATTTGTATGCTATTGGGGTAGTTTCACCTTCATTGTATGTTAAGTAGGTGTATCCAGATTGACCCGCAACTATACGGATCACTAGATTGCGGACATTTACGGGTGTCTGTAAGTGTTTGGATGCTATCATGTCAGCTTGTAGGGACCGAAGGACATCTGTGTGTTCCTGTGTCCATTGCCTAACTGAGAAATCAGGTCTTATGAGGTCGTAGAAATGTTTAACCCTTTCAGCGTAATCCAAAATGTATGTTCTGCCGAAATTTAGGAATCCCAGTATGGACTGTAAATTTTTCAATGATTTCGGAGGTTGGAGCAGCGCGCATTTTTCTAAAAAGTTGGCTGCCAAGCTTTTCCCTTCACTTGAAAGCTCATATCCCAAAAATAGGACATTGAGATGGGCTATTCTTGATTTTTTAAAGGTAAACTTGTAGCCCTCAGAGGCAAATCCCACAATTATGGTGCTCACCATGGTCAAGTGTTACTCCAGGTCATCGTCCATCAGATAAATATCATCTACATAGGACAATGCCTCCTCATCCATATTCTGTAGTAACTCAGTTACCCTTGCTGAAAACAACCCCGGGCTGTTCTTATACCCCTGGGGGAGTCAACAAAATTTTCGCTGGGACCCCAGTACTGAGAATGCTGTCAAGTATCTGCTCTCAGGCGCTATATTTTGGCAGAAAAATCCATTCGAGATATCTAGTGTTGTTTTGTATTTTTTCCACACAATGTTATTCATTAATGCGGCACTATGTGCATTTTGTACTGCAAATGTTTTTGTGCATGAGTTCAGATGTCTGTAATCTAAAACTAGACGATATGAATTGTCAGGTTTCATTACGGGAAATAAAGGATTATTCATTGAAGAGGTGCAAGTTTCAATCACACCTTGGTATTCAAGTTGATCTAAGATCTCCCTGACCTGTTTTTTCGCTTCCTGTTTTATTGGATACTGTCTCTGTGGAGTTGGAGTAGATTTTAGTGGTATCACGTGGTGAGTTGATTCTTCATCCCACCCAACATGGTTGCGATATAATGCAGGAGCAAGGGCTACTGCCCACTCTCGTGCGTATGTATGTTTTAAATATTGGGGAACCAGGTCGGAAAAAGCTGGCATAATTACCGTTTCTCCCTTTGGGCATTCCATAACAATAGTAGGCGGCCAATCTCTCTTAGCTAAAAGGATGTCGTAGCCAAAAGTCAGGTTCTCCCAAAAGAGACCTTTAATTTTTCTGGGCTTGTCCCCCTCCATCCGGAGTGTTATCTCATGTAACCTATGTGGGACACTTACCCCAGTAACAGGTGTTTCCACCGTGATATACTCCCTCAACTCCGCTGTCACCAGAAATTCCATCAGGTTCTGGCGAGCTATTGTTACTTTTGCTGCGCTGTCTAGCATCGTCAGAGCCCATTCCCCGTTCAGTAGTTGAGTCCTCAGAATTCTGGGCATGTCTAACTTTGAGACCTGCTACTTTCTTCTTTTTGAATTGAGGTTTTGCTTTAAGCTTTTCTTCTTTTTTGGAAGCGTAGTCTGAAGTGCGTTGCGTGTCTCTGGACTTTGTACGCTCTTCTTGTCTGTGTTCTGACCGTCCTTCCCTCTCCGAGTTTTTGGATGAACCCTGAAAGGAACAAGAGGAACGTGTATCAGTGTCCTGATACCTGTCAGGTTTTTTAATGTTATCTCTATTCCTAAAGTTATACCTCTTTTCGGAGGGCTCCTGTTGAGGAGACCTGCCCCTGGTTTGAGATCTATTCTTTTGTTGTTTGTTATTATCCCATTTCCTTTTTGAAGAAATTGGTGTTTGCTTTGCCTGTTCTTTATCTGGACCTCCCATTAGTTGAGGTTTTACTGGTCTAGCTCCAAAACTATCCCTACCTAATTCTGCATAAGCAGTTTCAATAATTTTAGGTAATTCTGTCTCCTTTTGTCAAAGAGTGAAATCTCTCAGGCGTTCGCGTATTGCCACTGATGCCGCTTCCCCTTTAATGTTTGCTAATATTATAGCTGATACCTGGGCAAAATTATTTAGTAACTTCATCCCTAAGTTCAGAGCAGGTTCTGCTCCATACTCGTTCTGTATTTGTCTCAATACGTCTGGTATCACTGCTAATGAAGGGATACCATGAGTTCCGGTATATATTGCAGCGAAAACTGTACCCCAAGAGGTACAATCCTCTATCGGGGGAGCTATCCCCATCGGCAAACAAATTGTTAGCATTCTATGCTTTTATTGTGGACCAGTGTGTGGAAACACTGCCTCTAGCTGTGTTATTTTTTGAGCTATCCAGAAAGGCATTTGTTCACGTTTAGTGAGCATTTTACCCATCACTGCGTGAAACGTTTGTGGTGTAATTTTAGTTGTAGAAGTTTGGACTGGTCCTGGTTGTGTAGCCGGTTTTGGCTGAAGTGTGAATGTTCTTATCACAAACTGTATCATGTTTCTGTAAAGTCTTATTAGTTCTTTATGAAGTGTAAGTAAGTCTCCTGCTGGCATTGTGTCAATGTCAGGGTGTGGTTTATAGGCCGCTAGTAACGGCCATGTTGCTCCGTCTCTTCCGAACGGACTGAGTCTTACTTTATTTCTTGTATGGGGTAGGGCGCCTTTAAACCAGTTTAAGTGTTCCTGGTAAGTGAGTGGAATTTCAATGTCCTCGTATGGACAATATTCGTTCGGTATTTTATCTTCTGTGTAGTAATGAAATGTCTTTGTTAGTGCATTTGCCTGTGGGAATCTAACCCAGGAATAGAATAGCTCTGTTTTAAATAATTTGTGTGCCTCAATCACGAAAGTTAACTGCCCACCCCTAGATGTAATGCCGTATGCTACTAGTTTTAGGGTGATGGCATTTCTAACATTTTCCGTAATGTGTATTGTGTCTGCATCTTCTTCCTCGGCTGAGAGATTTAGTTCATGTACAACATCTCCCGGCTCAGTCATTGTTTTTAGCAAGAAGAGCTTTTCAAGGGAACTGAGATAAGGTGTTATGCACAATAGGAACAATGTATCACACCTATAATGTTGATGTCAGTGCTCAAGAACATGCACCACCGGCAGAAGAGAAGACACATTTCATTGAAGAAGAAATTGTGTGGAACCACACGGTTGAATATAGTACATTTATTATGAAAGCAGCACTGCTTTACCTGTACCCATCAAGACACAGGCTCCTGAAAATGCACTTTTCAACTCCCAGTTGAAATATGAAATCCTCACAATCATTCTCTCTATGCTTCAATTGCAAGCTGTAAAAGGGTCCATTCGTAAGATGGTCACGTAGCATTGAGTAATGGCTGTAGACATATTAAACTAAATAATGATGCATTACAGATGTTTTCATGTTGATCAAATAGAGGAAAAGCTCACAATATTACATTTCTAGTAGTCACAGTAAAAGGCAAACTCATGACAATATTTTATTTACTGGGTTCTTTAGAACAAGTCCAACAGCTGCTGAAAACTATGTGGATGTAGTTCCTATAAAACCTATACAGGATCTGCGCGTTTAGACAACATACACTGCAGGCTTGTTGTCTAAACTGATTCCAGACACCCCCACCGAGTATGTTGGCCTGTATACCAGCTAGCTCACAGTGCCACTAGAAACTCCTCTTACCAAGAAGAGAATAGTTCTTGGCAACTATCGAACATGACAACCCTGTTCCCTCAGGACCGTGGAAACAGCGTAATACTTTTCGCTCAGTCACTCGTGCTCACATGGTCTCAGGGAGATACACAGAATAAACGATATGGACGTTTTGCAATAAGCATTTATTGAACACTCGTCATTCTAGTGTAAAATAGGTGTGCTGAAACAACCACTAGACAGAAACAGATCTAAATGATTAGAAGCTCTAAGAAGGTGAAGGGATGGTAGATCTCTACCATTCTGCTATGATCATGAACATAGGCAAGTATATGAAATACATGACAATAAAATGCGTACTCCTATGATGCTACCCTAACTAGATGTACCTAAGTGTACCTAGCATGTGTGTAATTGTTAAGCCAAGAATCCCTCTAGGATAGAGTCAACCCCATTACCTGAAGTGAGAGACTGTGGGACCTCGTCTTGGTCTCGAGTTGGACACCCCGCAAGGGATGTTCAAACCACTGCGAGCTGGAGTATCTGCATGCAGGAACCTCAGCGTCTCGCGTCAGTGTGTCGGCATGGAAGTTGTGATCTCCTCTCTCTATCTCAGCAAGATGTGATGTTTATATACCCGAAGGTATCCCCACAGGGTTCTACCTTGCTGTGCCACTGTCGGACTTAGGATAACGTCGGGAATGAACCTTGTACATAGTTATTATGCAGGAGATGGCAGTCCTGCTGAGTTTCCATGAATCCAAGGATCCTCATGCATAATGTATGAGGCTATTGTTCAGGGAAAACCCCACGTTCTGTAAGCAGTACTGTAATTAGGTAAAGGGTCAGTCCTAGCAGCCCGTTATGTATGTAGTGTAGGGACGAATATAGGTGAAAGGTTGAGATGTTAACCTGGCCTATATTGGGGTACCTACATGGAATATAACAAGGGCGGGCCAGCAGAAGCCAGTGAGCAAGTATGTGAGTTAGGTACATGAACAGCCCAGGAGCTGAGCAGAGAAGGGGCTAGATCTAGAGCTGAGATCCACTTCTGATCCTCACTGTACATGGATCTTTGTGAGCAGGCAATACCATCCAAACACAATAGAATTTCTATGCACCAAACACTGTCACTCTAGCTATGGGCACTTGTTCAATGTTAGTTCATCACACCTTTAATGTTGATGTCAGTGCTCAAGAACACGCACCACCGGCAGAAGAGAAGACACATTTAATTGAAGAAGAAATTGTGTGGAACCACACGGTTGAATATAGTGCATTCATTATGAAAGAAGCACTGCTTTACCTGTACCCATCAAGACACAGGCTCCTGAAAATGCACTTTTCAACTCCCAGTTGAATTATGAAATCCTCACAATCACTCTCTCTATGCTTCAATTGCAAGCTGTAAAAGGGTCCATTCGTAAGATGGTCACGTAGCATTGAGTAATGGCTGTAGACATATTAAACTAAATAATGATGCATTACAGATGTTTTCATGTTGATCAAATAGAGGAAAAGCTCACAATATTACATTTCTGTTAGTCACAGTAAAAGGCAAACTCATGACAATATTTTATTTACTGGGTTCTTTAGAACAAGTCCAAAAGCTGCTGAAAACTATGTGGATGAGCCAGAACAGAAGTTGAGACCTGATATGTTTGCGTCAAGCTTGCTGCTGAACTTAGAGCAGCAGGTTTCAACCACATCTTCCATGACCAGGAAGACAGTTCAGACGATTATGCTGAATATCTGCATGTTACCATGATACTAGGACCCCGTGGTCTCTTGTGGGCAGTCCCTCTCCCATTCAAGGATATTTTCCCTATAATGTTTTCTTTATGCTGCAGATGTGCAACTTTGAGGATTAAAGTCTTAGGGATCAACAAAAGGGGCTGTACTACCTTCGTAGTTGAAAAATTCTACCTGTTACTATCTAGAGAGAATTCATTAAATTACAATGATAATACCTTGTTGTGTTTTTCCAGGCTGCCCTTTTTTATTAAGCCATAAATATTTTAATAGGCTGATTCAGGTGATAATCTCAAGAACCTAGAAGGGAAGTCAAAAAGTAGGTATTGATGGATCTTAAGAAATATAAGATGATGCAACCACGTTTGTGATATCGAATTGCTACAAATCAAATACAAAAACGTGGTCCTCGCTGAAAAAATTCCCCTCGCGTATTGAACAAAACTTATCCAAATTCAACCATGACAAACTTCAAAAATATTCGTAGTTTTGAGATATCTTATTATTACTATTTAAATTAAAAGGAAGGAGCATCACATTGATTCTAGTATTCAGATCATGCATGAGCTCACACCTGTTTAGCAAAATCCTGCTCTACTTGTGTCGGCCCGATCGAAGGATTTCCAGCTCTGGTAGATGACTGATGTGAAGAAACCAGGAGATGTCATCAGTTTCACAGGTTGTATATACTTTGAAGAGAATAAGCAACGTTTTCCTATTCCTGGGAGATGGCTCTTTATTTAAATATTGGAAACATAAGAATCTTATTTCAGACTTTTGTTTTGCTTGAAATTATTAAACTAAGGGGGATATTTAAAACACAATGTCGGAGTACGGTGTTACTTCAAAATTGGTAACGCCACGCCCCAGCATTTACAAAAATAAGGCGCACCCCTGTGTTTCCCCTAGCGCTGGCTAATAAAGCTGCCTAGCGTCAGCGCAGGAACCCTTGCGCCATGTTGCAAGGGTGGCCGCGCTGCAGGGGCGATTGTTTATGTGCAGGAAGGGACACCTTCCTGCACAAAAAAAATCTTGAAAGGTGATTTGCTCTTTCTATGTGTGCTGCAGAATAAAGCATACATGGAAAGAGCCAAATAAGGGGAGAAATTAATAATTTCTCCTCATATTGCCAGTCTAAGACCAGGCATTCCCTGGTCTTAGTTTTTGGCGCTGCCCAATATTTGTAAATATGGGGAAGTGTCAAAAAGCAATGGGGGTTGTGGTGGAACGCCTGCTGCAACACCCATTGCACGCCCCTTTCATGCTAAATGAAGCGCGAAAAGTGGCCTTATAAACAAGGCGGCATTAAGCCACGTTAAGTGGCTTAACGCCACTTTGTAAATAAGAAGGGGATATCGTCCCCAGTACGTCACAAAAAGTGACGTTATGGTGGCGATATCCCCTTGTAAATATGCCCCTAAATCTTTAATCTCCAGAGATTTTTAAGTTCTCCAAGTTCTATGTCGCTCTCTCCATGGGTCAGGAGCATTCAGGCAGGAAGCTCCACAATGGAAAGACAGAGCCACGATTGATATCAAAGGGTGTTCTACCACAATATCAAGATTTTAATATCAGCCTGCAACAATGACGGCAGAGCATCGACTACTACTAAGGTCCCGTTTACAGGCTGAGTGGAGCAGCATCACTCTGTGAAATCCCACTGTCGTCTATCATGACCGGGCCCTTGTTCCCGCACCTAAATTTACTAGGTATCGGAATAATGGAATCAAATTTAGCTGCCAGCAAATTCAGCCAGTAAAATTGCCTTTAAATGGGCTGTAGTTCATCTAGTCACTGTCCCCTAGTCGCTGTCTGGCCCCCTTCCTCCCACCACCTCCCACCCCACATGAAATCCCTAGTCAGAATTTAGAGCAGGTGGTAAATGTGAGCATCAATTTCCATGGAAAAAGGACTACTGTGGAAAATTCTGCTGGACCCGTACAGTTATTTCTGATTCTATGGGGATTAGCACAAAACTGCACAAACTGTGGGCTGTTATCCATGGTACTGGTGTTTACAGGTGCAGATTTACCACCCAGCCAGTACCATGTAACTTGTAATCAGGGTCTACATTGTGAAAGTATAAGTACACCTAGATAAGTACTGATTTACTATTCATACGTGCACATATACCCACCATGGAAATACACACATTGTCAAGGTAAGTAGATGTGGAGTTAAGAATTGTAAACCTACACCTACCAATATGTACTTACCTTGACAATATAGTGGTAACCGATATTCTGCAATTGATATTCTAGCATATTGAAATATCCTCAATATTCAAACATATAACCAATCAAAAGTGTGGAATGGAAATACCTGTTCCAGGATATGCATTGGATTTAATTCACAAAGATAGACAGAAATTACACACTTAGAGCTCAATTCACAAACTACATTTTGTAGTGCATAAAGTAGAACTACAGTAGTACTACTTATTTGCAAAATACAATTCACAATCCTTCAAGTGGAAATCTCCACCTCTGCTATCTTTTCTATGGGGATATTTCTGCACTTGTAAATTTGCTGTTTGCTAGTTAGTAATAAATGTGGGAGGGACCAGAGGGAGTTTTGGCCAAAAGGGGAATATCTACTATACAATCGGAGGGGTTTACGGAAAAGTATGGAGGAGTTTACGGAGGGACAGTCTACTACAAACACCCACCCACAAAAATGTAAGCATCTTGCTATTCTCAAACTACACTTCTAAAGTTTCTACAGCCCTATAGGTGACAAAACAGTAGTGAATGTACTCCAGCACAGCATTGGATTAAATAAGAACCACATATCACATGGCCACTCACAGGTACTGCAACACACTCCCGTAGAAAATAATGGAGACAGGGACTTAAATAACATCTCTTAGAAGATTATATTAAATAAACATAATTAATTATATATATATCACAGAGTGGCAGTAGCCACTATGTAGTTATTATTAGGATTCCCAGGTAGAGGAATTCCTCTGAATTTTGGTCACTAATAACTTTGCCACCGTTTGATGACTCTCTACGAAACTTTCCACACCTATAGCTTTTTCTACATTGGCGGAGTATGGAAAGTTTCATAGTGATTGGTTAAAGGGGTGCGAAGATAAAAGTGGGGTCCCAACATGCATTTTTTCACCAATGCATGTTCAATAAACTTTTGTATCTTGTGTAGTGCGAAAACAGCTGTACGGATTTCCACGAAATTTGGCAGATTTACACATTATGATGAACAGATGATCATTTGGGTACTACAGGTAGGTATTTTTTAAGTAATAAGGCAAATATTTTGATATTTCGTGGAAGTACCATGGTACATAGCGATGACAAGGCATTATGTGATTGCCTAATGACTGTATTAACAAAAGTTAAAGGCAGCCATGTTGTTTTTATGCGCACTTGTCTTCTGAGTTTTGCCCTTATATATAGGTAAGTATCAGGTCTGATATTTTTACCTTGCTATTACCACTTTATTAAAGTGGTAATAGGTGGGGAAAAATATACGTTTCTATATATGTAAAAAGAAATGTAGGCAGTACCGCGGTACTGTCTTAGGAGTACTAAAAAAATGAAATATGTAAAAAATTAGAAATACACTACTCCCCTATAATTTACAAAAGTAAAGTATATTTTCTATTTGTAACATATTTAAATCTTCACAAAAAAGTCTGCAGAACCGCGGTAATGCCTACAAATTAAATTAAAGAAAAATGCACAGTTCTCCTTAAACTTATAAATACATTTCTCTACCTTTTAACACTTTATTAAAATAGTAATAGGTAGAGAAAAACAATAAAACCTACTACTTACCTACATCTAAGACCCTAACCCAGAGCGCAGCCATACTGTGCTGAAAATGACATGGCTGCCTTTTACGTTTGGTAAACACAGCCATTGGCCATTCACATATTGCCTTCTCATGTGCATGTACTGTGCTATACCGCAAACTTACCATGGTATACCACCGCACAATATATAAGTATTTCAAAACTTACAACTTTAACACTACTTACATTATTCATACATACTACTAAAATTTGTCATTTACACATAATAATGTATTTTCCTGCCACATTACATTTACATCCATTCACACACGTTCACACTACGTCTGTTTCAATTACCACATTCCGCTCAATGCCACTCCACTCTATGCCACACCACTCTATGCTATTACACTCTAAGCTACCCCACTCTACTATACACCACTTCACTCTACCCTTATCCACTCTACCCCACTCCAGTCTACACCACTCCACTCTAAACCACTATACTGTATGCTAATACACTCTATACCATTCCATTTAATGCCACTCCAGTCTACGCCACTCCACTCTACACTACCCCACTAGACGCTATTCCACAGTGCGCAACTACACTCTATACCACTCCACTCAATGCTAGTCCACTCTACCCTACTACACTCTACACTATTCCAGTGTACGACGCTCCACTCTACTCTATGCTATTCCACTATATGTCACTCCACTCTACGTAACTACACTGTACACCAGTAACACTCAACGTTATTCCACTCTACACCACTTCACTGTGCACTCCACTTTATGCCATTCCACTGTATGCCACTCAACTCTACCCCACTTCACTCTATGCCACTCCACTCTACAGCACTCCATTGTACGCCACTCCACTCTGCGCCACTGCAGTCAGCACTACTCCATTATACGCCACTCCACTGTATGCCACTCTACTCTACGCACTAAACTCTACGCTATCCCACTCTACATAACCCCCCTCTACCCCACTACACTCTATGCTACTCCACTCTACGCCACTCCACTCCATTCCACTCCACTGTATGCTATTCCACTGTACGTCATTCCACTCTACACTACTCCATTCTACGCCGCTCCACTCTACCCAGCTCCACTCCATCCCACTCAACTATGCTTGGATCAACAACACTATACTCCACTCAACAACAGTCTATGCCTCTCCACTCTACCACACTATACTCCACTGTATAGCACTAGAACGTACAACAATGTACTCCTCTGAATGCTATTGTACAGAACTCTACTTTCCTCTATAGCACTGTATGACACACAACTTCCTCTACGCCGTTCCACTCCAGTTAATATACTCTATTCTATAAGACACTACTCCACTGTTCTCCACTACTGCACTCTACGCCACTCTACTGTACCCCACTCTATGCCCCTCATCTGTACGACAGTCTGTCCCACTCAGCTCTACAATACTGTACCACACTCTACTCTACTCCATGCCACTCTGCTGTACACTTTAATCCACTCTTTGAGACTACTTTACTCCACTCTATGACACTTTACAACACTCTACAACACATCAGCCTACTCCACTGTACCACACACCACTTCACTCTACAACACTTTACTCCACTGTATACTAAGCCACTCCACTCTACTCAACTCCTCGCCACTATACTCTTGAACACACTACTCCACTCTATACTATGCCACTCCACTACACTCTACTCCACTGTACGACAGTTTACCACACTCTATGGCAATGTACAACACTCAGCAAAACCAAAGGGGATGATGGACGGAGTGTTGAACATTGCAAGCACTCACCCCCAGTCAACTGATCTGGGTTTAATCCATCATCATTCTTTAGCTCACTCCGCCACCCCAGTTCAGACATGGCCATATGCAAATCAGTCTGACCCTGTGCCTCATGGGAACAGTCTAGCCCGAAATGCCAAGCCATGTCTTCCCTGGACCGGAAACAAGCATCCTGGGACCGGTTTCGGGTTCATAACCCTCATCAGCCAGGCTATCTTGAATCCAGTGGCAAAGTGAGCAAGGGAAAAGCAAAACACACAAGATGATGGACGGAATGCTGCACATTGGCAAACATTCACCCCCAGTCACAGATCTGGGTTTAATCCATCGTTATTTTGCTTCAGCACGCCACCCCAGTTCAGACATAGCCATATGCAAATCAGTCTTGACCCTGTGCCTCATGGGAACAGTCCAGACTGAACTGCCAAGCCATGTCTTCCCTGGACCGGAATCAAGCATCCTAGGACCGGTTTCAGGCTATCAGCCTTCATCAGCCAGGATAGCTTGACTCCAGTGGCGTAGTGAGCACGGGACCCACGTCTGGGCATACCCTTCCCACGGTCCAGGGAAGACATGGCTTGGCAGTTCGGTCTGGACTGTTCCCATGAGGCACAGGGTCAAGACTGATTTGCATATGGCTATGTCTGAACTGGGGTGGCGTGGTGAAGCAAAATAACGATGGATTAAACCCAGATCTGTGACTGGGGGTGAATGTTTGCCAATGTGCAGCATTCCGTCCATCATCTTGTGTGTTTTGCAAGTGAGCAAGGGACCCACGTCTGGGCATACCTTGCCAACTTAGGGCGAACAAAGCAAAACCAAAGGGGATGATGAGGCACAGGGTCAGACTGATTTGCATATGGCCATGTCTGAACTGGGGTGGCGGAGTGAGCTAAAGAATGATGATGGATTAAACCCAGATCAGTTGACTGGGGGTGAGTGCTTGCAATGTCAACACTCCGTCCATCATCCCCTTTGGTTTTGCAATGTACAACACTCCACTGTACACCGCCCCACTATATCACCCTCTAGTCCACTCTACACAACTCCACTCTACAAGACTCTGTGCCACTATACGGCACTGTGCTAAACTCTATGCACCTACACTCCAGTGCCCAACACTCTACTCCACAATACTTTTCAACACTCTGACACACCACTCGGCTGTACTGTACAAGATGTCACTCAAATTTATAAATTTAGAGCAATTTACTCTACTCTTTACTACGCCTGTCCACTCTAGTGCACTCCAAACCATGTACTATACAACATACCACTACACTATATAACAATTTACTCCACTGTACTTTACGCCAAACCACTCCACTCCACTCCACTATTCTCTACGATACTCTACTCCACTCTGCACCACTCCACTTTGCCCCACTCCTCTCTGACCCACTCCACTGTACACCACTCCACTGTACACTATTCCACTGTATGCCTCTCCACTGTACCACATTCCACTGTACTCCACTCTTTGACACTATCCTCTATGACAGTACACTGTATGACACTCCTCTACTCTATTGTATCACACTCCACTTAATGACACTCCACTCGACGACAGTAATCTCTATGATTTGAAACAAATTTTTATTAAAATTAAAAAGCTTTGAAATTCAATGAAAAAAGACAAAAGTTAAACCTTTGTTGTAGCTAGGAAAACCTTATTTATGCTTTCCATTCAAACCAAACTTAAAATACACAAACATTACAAATTCTAAATTATAGTTATACTTACATTTATAATTTACGCACCACTTTTACATTAATATAACTTTATTTATTCTTTATCTACAAACAAAACTTAAACTACACAAAAATTATAATTTCTAAACTTATACATTTAATTTATGCAACATCTTTAAATTATTATAACTCGCACACCTCCATACACAGTGTATTCAACTCGGTAGCCACACTACATTAACTATAACTCGCCACTCTATTATGCATTGTGTTCTCACAAAACATTTGATTTGCAATGTCATAGCTGTTCTTGTAAATACTGTTATTTTAGAAGGTATAAGTAAGATAATATAAAATGGTATAAGCAATGCATAGAGAAGGTGTGAGTTACAGTTAATGTAGTGTAGTTAATGTAGTGTGGCTACCGAGTTGAATACACTGTATATAGAGAAGGAAGGGTGAAGGCAATGACATAGGAGGGAGTAATGGGTGTGGGGGCAAGCAACAATAGCGGGAGCTGGGGGCAAGAAACAACAATGGGAGGGAGGGAAGACGGGTGCATGCCTGAAAGTTTAAAAAAAAAAAGCTATACAAAATGGATACCGCTGGCTGCATCATATCACTTTTTTTATTGATGGTTTGAGAGGGTATGCAACATGGAGGGTGTGGGGGGAAAAGTGGGGGGAAAGAAGTACGATGACATGGTCAACGGCATCTGCATCACTGCACTTTTTTGTTGTTGTGGAAAGTTGGTGGTAGCAAGCAACGACAACAAGAAGGAAGGAGGGACAGAGGGGTTGGGGTCAAACAACGGGTTAGAGTGTTGTTGGGCTTAAGCAACGGCAATAGAAGGGAGGGATGGCAGGGCAAGCAATGACAACAGGAGGGAGGGGGTATGGAGTGTGCAACAATAATGGGATGGAGGGAGGGTGAATGAAGCAACAACTGCAGGAGGGAGGACAGACGGGCAAGTGCAAGCAGTGACAACAGGATGGATGGGGGGTGCAAGCAATGAGGAAAGAACATGGAGGGGGAGAAGTACATGAGGGAGACAGCTGAAAAAGACACTTGTAGTGTGCTTAAACACACAAAAAATAGTGCCTACAAAAATTACCAGTGGAAGAACGTAAGTACTGCATTCATGTACCAGGAGAGGGACAAATACACGGAGAGGAAGGAAGCCTATGACAGCTGACCAATAAGAAGCAAGCCCAGTGACAATTAAGCCAACAAGTGATACGCAATGGGCAGGTTCTAAGCCCACTGATAGAAAACAAAATTGCCTGTCTAGGTGAGACCTAAAGAGGAGCAATAGGAGAGGGAGTATAGGAGAGGATGAGAATAGTTACGAAGAAGATGGAAGAGGAGAAAGAGACTTGTCTATGAAAAGAGGGGAAAAGCCAAGTAACAATGGGAGAGGGAGCGAGTGTAGAGTAAATGCAACTTGAGGAGGGAGGAATTAGGAAATGCCCCCCACCACCCAGGAAGCTGAGGACCTATGTAATTGCAAAGGAACTATGGGACACATTTTAAAAATAAAGGACATTAATAAGGCTGGATTCATCAGCCTAAAGAATTCCATTAATTGTTAATATTTTGAGGAATTGGGCCCGTCAGAAAAACTTTGTTTGAACAAATTTCCTCAAGTTTTTTTTTCTCAAAATCACTGCATTTAGTACATACGCTTACAGGTTTTTGAAAATGTTTTGAGATTTCCTTAATATATTGGGAGTTTTGTTTCCCTGTTGCACATTTTTCCACATGTTCCAATGTACTTCATTGTTCTTTGTCCGTACTTTGTTTGAGTCGGTTTGGCTGTTTTTCGTGGAAGATGTGCTTTCCTCATTTTGGCCTGTGTTTTCAACAATATGTTACAATAAGTTGTGACCATTTTTTTTCTATTGTTTACTGTGTCTGATAAAAAATTCTCAGATTTTGTTGGAAAAGGTGAATTCCCATAAGAGAGTCTGTCGTGTAGTTCCTATATTACCCATACAGGACCTGCGCGTTCGGATAACATAAACTGTGGGTTTGGTGGCAGACTGACTCTGAGCACCCCCACCGAGAACGTTAGCCTGTTTGCATAAGCTTGCTCACAGTGCCACTAGTGTCTCCTCTTATCGGGGGGAGAATAGTTTCTGGCAACCTCAGAACATGACAACCCTGATCCCTCAAGATCGTGGAAACAATGCACTACTTTTCGCTCAGTCACTCGTGCTCACTTATCTTGTCTCAGAGATACACAGAATAAACAGCCTGGGCGTTTCAATAAAAGGTTTATTGAACAGTCGTTATTCTCATGTATAATATATGAGCTGCAACAACCATTAGACAGTAGCAGAGATATATGATTAGCAGTACTATGAATATAAATGGATAGTACAGTTCTACCATCTTGGAATACGGATGAATAAATACATAGATATAAAATGCATTGGTAAAAGAAAGCGGGTACTCCTACGATGCCTATCTAGATGTACCTAAATGTACCTAGCATGTGAGTAGGTGTGAAGCCAAGAATCCCTCTAGGATTTAGTCGAACCCCATTACCTGAAGTGAGAATGTAGGAGCCCCTCTTGGTCTCGAGCTGGACACCCCGCAAGGGATGTTCAGACCACTGTCAGCTGGAGCGTCTGCATGCAGGAACCTCAGCGTCTCTGGTCAGTGTGTCGGCCTGGAAGTCTCGGTTCCCTCTTCCTAACTCTAGCAAGAGGTGCTATATTTATACAGAAAGTATCTAGGGCTCCTTTGTCCCTTGTTGCTTGTATTAGCCATTGTTGGATTTGAGGATGACGTATGGGCTGAACCGTGTACGTAGATGTGGGGAGGAAGGTGGTGTAGCCCCAGCCTGGTTTCTAAGAACCCTTATGAATATTCATTCATACTTTGTGAGTCTATTGATGGAGTTATAGGACTCTATTGTTCAGGAGAAACCCTCCTTCTGCACCCAGGACTAGAACTAGGTAAAGGTTCAATCCTAAAAGGCTTGTTACAGTGTAGTGTAGGGGAGGTAATGTAGGTGAAGGGGTATGATGTTACCTGGTCCTATATTAGGGTACCTATATGAAATATAACACCCACTCCTCTTCCGAACAGTCAACAATGATGAAAATGTTAGTGGACTATTCTCTTTACTAGACAGTAGTGCATAGAACATTTTTAAATGAGCTTCGTTAAAATCTTGTTTTAAAATCATCTTAAAAACAGTTTAAAAGGGGAAAAATGGGAGCGTGGCCAAGATGGCGATCTGACTGGTCGCATAGCCCGTGGGCTCCTCGTCTCCGGCCCCTGAAACCGGCCATATCTACACGCAATCCCCCTCGGATTGAGCAGCTCGGGGGGGTAAACTTGCCAGAAGATCGGCGGCAGCACTGCGGGAACTGTCGGTCGCGGTGCCTCTCAGACGGGAGCCTGCGGGTTCCGGCGGTCGGGGACAGCAATGGCGCCTGGATCGGGGCCAGGGCACGCCGGCCGAGTGGTTTTCGCGGTGCCAACCCTGCAGAGGTGGTGACGGCGCGGAGAGCAGGAGACACTCCCAGCCCCTACATGAGTGAGCCTTCGGAGCGGCGGCACACACAGCAGAGGTGGAGGCGCGCAGCAGAGCGGACCTGCGGAGCTCCGTGCCCTCACCCCACAACTACTATAGGGCGCGGCTTCAGGCCTAAGGCGCGCGAGCGCAGGCAATCACCTCCAGCCAGAGGGGCGGACAAGGGCGGTGAGAAGCAGGAAGAACGACGCTGTGCCCCTGACTTCGGTGTCACCATAGACTCAGCACTCCGGCGAGAGGCCGTCCGCGCCGAGCTGGGTTGTCGAGGAGCCTGAACCCAGGTAGGCAGAGCCGGGGCCGGGGGCCTACGCCGCCGAAGGGGAGTGCCCTCCTATCTACACCTACAGGACAGCGAGGCCCTGATCGAGAACGCACACGGGGGCAGCGAGCACTTAGGGGATACAAGGCACTCGGGGACAGTTAGCCAACGTTGGAGTACTTCTCACCCCGGCGGAGTGGAAGACACTGAAGGAGACCCCCGGAAACATACGCATTGGCGTCCATCCGCCATTGGTGGAGCGGGGGGGAGAGGAGGCCCGGAGGCCTAGACCCCACCGACAGAGCCCCAGCGAAGCAGCAGTGACTAGAGGGGCAAGCTGCAGATAGTGCGCAGCGCGACTCCTGCCCCGAGTGGTCGTACCCTGGACCAGTAGACGGACGGAACACCAGGGCCCTAATTCTTCCATAGCGCCTCTTGGAGTATCACTCTACCTCAAGCCACAGGCGACACACGAGGAGAGACCTTCAGCCCCTAAGGCAGGGGACCGCCAGATAAACGATCCTCTCTCCGTGGCCGCTGGTTCTACCGAGACATTGCCTGCGCCACACAACGTATATCTTACCTAGCCACTACAGGGGGCGCGTCGTGACGATGGCCACAGCTCGGAGGAAGGGGGAAAGGTCCCTAAGGGAGATGCTCATCAAAGGGCCCTTGCCGGGGGACAAAGGCAGCAGAACGCCACCCACCTTAACTACCCCTGAGGGAGCGGAGGGCCGAGATGTCCCGATCACTCGATCCTTTCTGGAATCCCTGTTCAACGTCCTACGTGACGATTTCCAGACGCTTAAAAATGAAGTAGCGGGCGAAGTAAAAGAAATTCGACGTGACGTTGATGAAATAGGGGACAGAGTTGCGGCAATCGAAGAAACCGAGCTGGCCCAAGGCGAGGAGGTTGCATTGCTCCAGCAGGAGGTCATCCGCCTTCGCGACCAACAACTTGACCTACAGGTACAAGCGGAGAACCTCGAAAACCGCTCACGACGCAATAACATCCGCGTCAGAGGGGTCCCGTCGAAGGCAGAAGGGGCTGATGCGACCCAATATCTCCAGGGTCTCTTCCGAGACATTTTGGGTGAGTCGGCAGATTTCGACATCCGTATTGACAGGGCACACCGAGTGGGGCTGCAGAGGCGGGCCCCTGCTCCACCGCCGGACATTTTGGCCTTCCTGCCTGACTTCCCCTGAAGGAGCGCATTTTGCGAGCGGCACGCTCGAAACAGCCCTTACATTCCAGGGTAACCCTGTAGCCCTTTATCAAGATCTGGCCGCTATCACCTTACAACGGAGGAAGGCCTTCAGGGCGGTGACCACACACCTGAGAGAGCAGGGAGTGGCATATTCCTGGGGGCATCCCTTTCGCCTGATTTTCAGGTGGAACGGCAAACTTCACCAGCTTCGTTCCCTCCAGGAATCATGCCAGATCCTGGGCTTGGAGACCCAGAGTCCGGAGAGCTCACCGCAACGCCCACAGAAGCTACCCGGGGCGGGATGGCAACGTGTGGGCCGCAGACGCTCATCTGGCGGGGAGATACGCCCGGACCCCAACGCTTTGGCGCAAGAAAGACAGGCAGCTGTTGAAGCGGTCTTGAAGGACACTGCATCTAAGACTCCTTCATGATGGAGCGAGGGGAAGTGATGAAGCAATGACATGGCAATGGTCGGGGGCGGGGTCCGGGGGCGGGGGGCCCGGGCTACTTGGTCCACACGTACACCCCGATTCTTACTTACCATGTGCCCCCATCTACGGATGACGGGCACAGGACAATGACTGAACTTGGGGACTTTCTGGTTGGGGTTAGGGAGGGGGTAGGGGAGTACGAGGGAGGGGGTCACAGTGGAAAACACAGACCCCAGTTTAGGGTGGGGGGTTGTTGGGTTGGGGGGGGGAAGGTTCGGGTGGGGTGTGTGGGTTGTCCGGTAGTTCGGGAGCTCGATACCACAGATAGTGCCTCAGCGCAACACTATGGCAGGGCTTCGACACATGAAGACACACTAGCGCGTTGGGTCAATGTAGATCATGGCGGCTAGGGAGGTAAAGGTCCTTACTCTTAACGTTAAAGGGCTTAACAATCCAATCAAACGACGAGCTATAATGTCATATTTGGAACACTCGGGAGCAGACGTATGTCTCCTCCAGGAGACTCATCTCTTGGTAGGGGATCACCATCGCATGCGCTCCAGGGCATTCCCGCACCAATATTTTTCGTCCTCGGGGGGGAAAAAGGCAGGGGTCGCCATACTCGTTGCTAAACGGTGCCCGGGAGCGATACTCGAGAAGGTGGCCGAAATAAAGGGGAGGCTACTGGCTCACAACTTGCGGATTGGCCCACACACCATAGTGATAGGCTCTATATACGCTCCCAATATAGGACAGGAATCCTTCCTCAAACAGGCATTAGCTGACTCGCTGGCGTCCCAGAATCGCATGACCCTCATTGGGGGAGACTTAAACTTAGTGATGGATGCAAGCAAAGATAGAACCCAATCCATATATTCTCCGAGCGGGGAGCTCTCAAAGGGAGGGAAACAATGGCTGCGGGAGATGGGTCTCGGGGACTTATGGAGGGAGGCACACCCGACCTCGCACCAGTACACCTTTTTTCCCATGCACATAAATCCTATGCTCGCATTGATTATTTTCTCGGCACACAGGATATTGCTAGGGTGATGGGATCGGTGAGCATTGAGCCAGCGGCGTTATCGGACCATGAGGCAGTGGTGGCAACCATGTCACTCCATACGGGACCCATGCGGGTGGGCCAGTGGCGGCTCAGAGAGACGATGCTGCACAAACAGGCCGTGGAGCAGCAACTCACCGCACGTATCCGGGACTACTTGGCTCTTAATGACACGCCAGGTATAGGCCCCACGACTCTTTGGGAAGCGTTGAAAACGGTCATCCATGGCGAATTGATAGCTATAGCGGCGGCAGACAACAAAGAGCGCAAGGAAATCCGCGCGACATTGACCGCACAGATGCAGGAGCTTGAAAGAGTCCACAGTAGAACTGGGGCACCCCGCGTGTGGCGCCAGATCAAGGCCGCCAGAGCGCAACTGGCAGGCCTGGACTTGGATAGGGCTGAATATGCGGCGTTCCGATTAAAACACTCTTATTACGTAGGAGGCAACCGCACGGGCCGCTTACTAGCTGCTAGACTTCGGGCCCAGAGACAACAAACGCAAGTATCCTCGCTGCGGGACAGTGATGGGGAAGAGATAATGGGAGATCAGGACATAGCGAGGGCCTTCCGAGACTTCTATCAGAAGCTATACACGGCCGATGTATCAACGGACCAGGCGACACTAGATTACCTTGACTCAGTTGAAATGTCCACACTTACGCCCGATCAGACGGCACAACTAGATGCCCCCATTAGAATAGAAGAAGTCATCACTGCGATATCACGTCTTAAGTTGCTCAAGTCTCCCGGCCCAGACGGGTTCCCTGCCCTCTACTACAAGAAATTCTGTCACTTACTGGCCCTGCTGCTGGTCCGACTGTTTAATTCCTTTGAGGGGGAGGACGCGATTCCCAATACAATGCTGGGGGCTGCCATAGTGGTCCTGCCGAAGCCCGGCAAGGATCGGCAACAATGCGGCTCATACCGCCCAATATCGCTCCTCAATGTCGATTTTAAGATATTTACTGGAATACTCGCGGCCCGGCTAAGCCCATGCATGCTCAGTTTAATTGAGCCCGATCAAGCTGGGTTTATTCAATCCCGCCAATGCGGAGACAACACCAAACGGATATTACATCTCATTGATAAAGCCAACCAGACAAAACTCGATGCGATCCTACTGACTATAGATGCCGAAAAGGCGTTTGATCGTGTAGACTGGCGCTTTTTGGGACACACGATGGCTAAATTTGGTTTGGGTGAGAGATTTAGGGAATGGGTGGGTTGTTGCTACAGTGGTCCTACAGCCCACATTAGAGTGAATGGCTCAACTTCGCAGCCCTTCGCGATTCGGAGGGGACACGGCAGGGATGCCCGTTGTCACCACTCCTTTTGCATTATACATCGAACCCCTCGCGCAAAGAGTCCGTGACAACCGCAACATCCGGGGCGTTTCATTTGGGGGGGAAACTCATCCAATCAGTCTCTATGCAGATGATGTGATAGCGGTGCTCGAGGAGCCTAGGGTCTCCCTTCCGGCATTTCTGGAGGAGCTGGAGACATTCGGTGAAGTGTCCGGCTTCAAAGTTAATGCTGGGAAATCTCTCATTCTGGATCTACACCCGGCACCGGCATTGCTTAAAAGGCGAGAGGGCGACATGTGCGGCATCCAGGTAGTGGATTCAATCCCATACCTGGGGTTAGAACTAGCGCCGTCAGTGAATCAAACGGTACACCTGAACTACGCCCGTTTGGCCCAGCAGGCAAAAAAAGACCTGAATAGCTGGAGTAAGCACCAGCTCTCCCTCCTTGGACGAATTGCGGCGATTAAAATGTCCTTACTGCCCAAAGCACTCTTTCTTTTCCAAACTCTCCCAGCGCTGCCACCTCCCGGGGTAATAACTTCATTGCAACGTGACATCAATCGTTTCATCTGGGCGGGAGCGCGGCCACGCATGGGTAAAGTGCTGGGATACCAAAGACCGGAGCAGGGTGGGTTGGGGATTCCAGACCTCCTTGGCTACTACAAAGCCGCGCAGCTGAGATATCTAGTGGAGTGGATCTGACCGAAGTCGGAAAAACAGTGGCTTTTCCAGGATAGGGCCCTAGCCGGGGTACCACTCTGGAGGGATCCCTTCCTGAGGAAGGCGCAGCGCCCACCCGGCCTCATGCGCTCCCCCATCACTAAATCGATGATGTCGGTGTGGGAGGGGGTGGCGGTCCACAGAAAGTTTACTACATATCCTTCGCCTCTGACTCCATTGTTCGGGAACAGCGATTTCACGCCGGGCTGGTCCGATAAAGCGTACACAGCATGGCATGGCACCCCCTGCCGCTCAGTGGGTCATTTATTCGACCTGTCAGGAATCATCCCCTTTACTCAGCTGAAACAAGATTATGGGATCCCAGAAGAAGAGCGGTTTCGATACATGCAATTGAGGCACTGGGTGCTTCAACCGGACATAAAAACAGAGGGGGGCTGCATGTTAACCCACTTCGAAAAATGGCTGATTACAAAGACTACGGATAAGGGCTTGGTCTCCAATATATACGACATGCTCAGGCACACCACGCAAACACGAACCACACCGAGCAAGAAAAGATGGGAGCGGGAGTTAGGAGGGGAGCTCACGCAGAAGGACTGGGAGGGGATCTACTCCAGGGCAAAGCACACAGGTCGCAATGTGGCTAGCATAGAGACCGCCACGAAAAACGCTACCTATTGGTACCTTACTCCGGTCCACCTACACAGGGGCAACCCGCAGCGTAGTTCTGCCTGCTGGAGGGGCTGTGGCGGGGAGGGCACGCTACTGCACATCTTGTGGGACTGCCCGCTACTCTCCCCTTACTGGACCAAGATCCTCGAAGTGGTAGACGAGCTGTTCGATACACAGATCCCGAGGCTCCCGGTATACGTGGTCTTAGGGTTTCCAAATCCAATCACATATCCACTTAAGAGCGTGAAGGGACGCCAAATGGGGTTGGCATTGGGGGCCGCACTGCAAAACATACTGTCTCACTGGGGTACCTCTACTTTGCCCACTCACACGGGTTGGTTACACAGACTCTGGTTCATCCTGGGCATGGAGCGCATTTCGGCCACCCTGACTAACTCCAATACTTCATTCCAGACAGTGTGGGCCCCCTTCTTGAAACTGTTATCGTCTGAATTCAATGAGGTTACACAACCCAAATACCTGCGGGTGCTCCGATTGTCGGATCTATGGAGACCCCCATAGCTCTCGCAGACCCTTTAACTAACGCTATAACAGCACTCGCATCACATTGGTCCTTCGAGGGCGTAGGAACTACCGGACGGGGAGGGGGGGTGGGTGTTATTGTTATTGTTTTTAGTTTATTACAGAATGAACCGATTCAGGGTGTGGCCTTTGCAAGGGAGAGGAACACGGCATTATACAGCATGCATTATTCTTTTCGGACATACCCTCCAGGCTATGTTTTTCACCATAAGTTACCTGATACTGCACTATGAATATTCTAATGCCATCTCTGTATGTTGTGAGCTTTTTTGTGAAAATTCAATAAATACATTTAAACATAAAAGGGGAAAAATTTTAAAGATTGTACTACGAAAATTAGTTGTTTGGAATTGTCATTTAAGCCACAGTCCTAATTGAGTCCATTTATATACGTTGAATTTCTACAAGCGTCAAAAGGCCATGCTTTTCAGCGAGAAAGTGTCAATTTTTAGGAAGTGTTCCAAATTTAGTTAATTGTAGATAAAATGAAAATCTGAATTCTTTCCCAGCACACGATGAGCCAATTACAGATTAAATGTCCTGGCTGGGAGACGCAACATCATCGCTGCTTGCTGCTGCATGGAACGGTCCTTGTAACACCTCACAGAGTACGTCAATGGAGCACAGATGATATTCAGTACTGCCAATAGCTGGTGTAGAGGCAGCCGGTGCTGTAGTCAATACCTTGGTGCTAGTGGTGCTAGCGGTGGAGCCGATACTCAACCCAGTTGTAAAAGGCACCTGCGGATTCTCGAGGAATGCAGCCAACAGGATGGGAATACGCTGGGGACATTGCCGAGCATGGGCCCTCAAGGGTTCCAGCCAGGTATTCAAGTCCACGGGCTTGTCCGTCGCAAGTGTCAGACAGAGGTCCAACACGCATTCTTCACCGCAAAACAGGCATCGAACAACAGGTAGGATGCAGTCCATCCAGACTGGTCTAAATGATAGGAACCAAGAGGCGCTTAGTTCCCTCAGGCGAGGTGTGCCCAGATTTTGTACCATGCGTTCACGGTATTTGCGCTCCAGGAGTGCTTTTGCCATCTCGTTGGTAATTGGGCCGTCCATTGCGTAGTAGATAAATGACAATCAGGACTCCCGCTATTGATAGCAGGATCAGAGGTAGACCTCAAAAAATGCTTCCAAATATGGAGTGTATAAAGTTCGGGATAACTCCGAGGATTGTCTGAAAGGCGCTAAGAAGTCCTGACCCTATGGTCTTAAATAGGTGTACAATACCACTTGTATCAGACATATTAAAGATACGACCCACCATTTCTGCGAAATGAATGGGGCAGTTTGAACGTATAAGTGCCTGTATCTCAGTCGTGGTCCTTGCGACTTGAAGATCAAAGGTCTCTCGAGCGGAGGTTAAGGGTACGGGTTGCTGCAAAAGCATGGCTTTCAGTCTGCTCAAAGTATCAAATTGTGTAAAGGAAACATTCAATGAAGGCCATAACGGCGCCTCCCTGACTGTACTTGTTGGGGGAAACAATACTTGCATACAGCAAGTAACCCTGGAGTTCACAGCGACCAGATAGGCAATGCCCGGAAGCATACCATAGCAACCTTGATCGTTCAGCATCAAGTAACTCCCATTTGAGAGCAGCTTGAATATCGGTTTGATCACAGCAGCTGGAGTCCCTTTCATGTGGCAGGACAAGTTTGCTATCGAACCATTACATGCGCTGTGCAATGTAATGTCCCGGCACATGAGAGAACCGCTCAAAGCGCTCTTGCAGTTTGTACCACTTAGAAACACTTCTCGATCCCCACTCCGGCATCGAAATCTATATGGTAAATCCCTAAGATCCATGTCTTGTCAGAGTAAGGCTAAGTGTTGTTTCACTTCTATTAGTGTTGAGGTTTCTAGCCAATCAAGGCACAACTTCCCAACACTGTAGGATGTCACTACCGCCGGATGTTCTCTTTGTACATAACGTGGGTCTGGTCTGTGGATACTGTACCCTTCGGTAATACCCAAGAATTGTTTATGACATATGTTTGTGTGTAAGGGCCAAACCGCCCATTTTTCCCAATTCGGGTCTGATCTATTGTACTTTAAAATGTCATCTACTGTTGCCCCTTCTTGTGAAGTCGAATTTTGCCCCCCCCCCATCTGTGATGGTGTTGGAAATCGAGGTGTGTTCAGGTCCTTGACCTTGGCTTATCCAAGACAGGATGTCTGTTGCACAGTTTCGTTTAGAAATATCATCTGCTGTGGAATGAGGCATGCTCTAAATAGCGCTTCTGTTCCCTGGACTTGCCAGTCCCTAGAACCCCAGACTGATTTTAAGTCTATTGTGTCCTTCCATAGGTCAAAACCCTGTTCAGACAGTTGGGCCATAAAGGAAGCAGAGTAAATCTGTTTCGTGTTTGTCAACATAATTTTCAGTGCTGATGTTGGTGTAACCTTATAATAATATGAGGCCGGATCAGTGGTGTTAAAACCTGAAAAATATGAAAATTTCTGTGCAAATGTATGCGAACTACCTTTTGGTGGTGGAGGGCAATGTTCCCACTGAAGGTACTCAAACACATTTCTAGGTGAAATAGATTTGTGCAGAAAATGATGACCATAATGTTGGAAACAGTACAAAGTGTCATAGTCTGAATTACTTTCTAACATTTCAGTGTTCGGAAATGCAGCAGTTTTTTCTAAATCAGACAACATGTTATTAACAGTTTCAGTGTCACAATCATCAGAAAATGTACTTGAGGTAATGATATCACTTAATGAAATTTTAAATAAATGAGAAATTTTTAAAAGTTCAGTCGGACCGAATATTTCTAAATCAACCTTGTCCCAAACTATACCATCCGGTATAGGAACCGCTGTGATGTTCACTGATAACAAGTCTCTCTGTTCACGATGAGATGATTGATGTGGTTTTAAAATCAAATTAACTTTCGGGGCTGTAGAGCTTCGCTGAAGATATCATCCATTAATAAGCATGCTAAAAGTTATTACTAAGCCTAGCCAGAAAAGAAAAAATAGAATCCCAGTAATTACCCAAAGTTGAATCCAAGGCGATACCAGGTAAGTCTTTTTAAGAACGTTCACAAAGTCTTTAGCTTGCTGTTTACGTGATTTTTGGGCTGGCGTCGTTTCCGGTTCACTTGGATCCAAGGAAAACGTATCAAAGTTCATGAAGTAGCCAGAGCAGTTCGATCAATTGTAGGAATTGCATCGGGATTTGTTGAAATCGCATTTTGCTCTCGTCGAGGCATGTTGACGTAGACGTCTGCATTTGGTCTGATTGCAATCTGAGTGTTGTTCTGATTTTCATTTCATAGATGAACTTCGGTTTCAAGGGGAACGAGTTCCATAGCATTGTTGCTTAGTCCTTCATTCCTCACAGGAGGCTCTTCAAACGTGATGAGTCTTTCTGTTTGAACTTCTTGGATAGTAGCTAGAGGAGGGCGTCTGCTACTTTGGAGTCCACGAGGCCTACTGTTCAGTATCGGCCACATAGTGTGGTTTACTTAAGTTGATTGAGACAAATCTTTTCTCCTTTTTCCCGGCAAGAGGCGGCAAAAAAACAGTTTGTGTTCCTTGAATTGCTAGGACAGGTACAGGCTTTCTGTCTGATGGTCCAAATTCTTTTTTGTCCGCTATTTTCTCTCTGACCAGATCCCCAACTTTTGGGATCCAGACAGGTCTTGCCGTATTTGCCTTGACTTCCCCAGTGGCGGTCTGTTTCTGGACAACGTTGCTTTGTTGTGTCCTGGATTCATTTAGATCCTGTAAAACAGCCAAACGATCATGGATATCAAATGGTTTCTCATCCGCCACTGTGCATTCATACTCAAGATCAGCTACCCACATTCTTGTCCCAAATAGGACCTCATATGGAGTGACACCCCCTAGAGAATTTCTTGGCTGGTTGCTAAGTGCTCTTTGTACCCCATAAAGGTGACTGACCCAACTACCGCCCTTGCCTAATACCCTAGCTGTCAAAGATTGCTTTAAGTCCCGGTTTTTCCTCTCCACAACCGAATTTCCCTCAGGATGGTACGGAGAGGAGTACCGCAGTGCAACACCCATACTTCTCATGGCCTCTTTGTAAGCCCGAGAGCTATACGCCGGGCCACGGTCAGAATGTAATGTGCCAACTGCGTATGTCCCGATAAAGACTCGCAAATCTTTTATAACAGTTCGAGCATCAGCCGAGCGCTGAGGCCAAACCCATAGGAATCTTGAGCAGGAATCCACTGCAACCATGATATACTTGTAAGCCCCATCAGATTGTAAGGGGCCGCAGTGGTCCAGATACACACATGCGAGAGGTTTGTCAGATATTAGTAATGGTGTCTGTGCCGGGCGTGTTCTGGTGGAGCCTTTCATCTGTTGACAGATGTCACATTTCAAGACAAAGGGGCTGATTCCGATTCGGGCCGGAAAACGTACCGACCGACTCGGTACGGGAATTTAGTCCGACTGACACGTACCTGCGCTGCCCGACCTGCGTAGTACGATGAAATGCATGTGAATCACGACCGACTCGTACGGAACACAAGCCGAACGACCGAACCGCACGGAAACCAGCTATCCGGTCGGAAAACAACGCGAATCGAACCGACCGACACACACCAGGAATGAACCCGAACGAAACGTACCCGCGAACTCCGACCCGCGCAGTACGATGCAATGCGTGGAAAACCAGACCGAGTCGCACGGAGACCAAGCCGTACGACCGCCACGCATACAGAACCCAGCCGAGGCAACCCAATACTCCGCGACCGACGCGTACGCCGCACATGAAACACAGCAGAAACACAGCGTGAACGACTCGGAGAAGCTCGCACGATACAACTGCAGCGTCCTACTCGGTCAGAAGAACGTCTCCTACATGCACAAAAAGTACAAAGGAAAAAATACAAAAAAAAGGGCCAAACAAGCAATTACAAAGCCAATAAATACTGGGGGGGAAACATCGAACAAAGACACACCCACAACTCCACCCATATAAAGGCCACAAATCCCTACCATGATCCTTTGCAAATTCAACTGACCTGCCAGCACAGAACACCATCAGACAGCAACCACAGACACACTCACAGCTCATCCATCACACAAGCCACACACCATCAGCACCTCAACAAATAGCACCCTCACATACACCCAGCAAAACCTACACTCACACACCCTCACTTGCACACCCACACATACATCAATCACCACCACCACCCATCACCATGCCCCCAAAGAAGAATCCAAAGTTCCTAGACAGTGAATTGGAAGTCCTGGTAGATGAGATCCTCAGGGTAGAGCCACAGTTGTTTGGTACATTAGTCCAACAGACCCCCATGTCGCAGAAAACCAAGATGTGGGAGAGGATCGTCGACAGGGTGAACGCACAATCACCATGTTTGCACACAAAGGAAGACATCCAGAACAGGTGGTATGATGTGCGCAGGAGGGTCAAGGACCTACTAAAGAAGGATTACGCCTTGAGCCAACACACCGGCAGTGGCCCTCCTGCCAAACCAGTATACCTCAGGCCCTGGGAGGAGAAGGTGCGGGCCATCCTACCACCAGTGAGCGTATATGGACTATCAAACATCCCAGAGCCTGGTGAGTACACAACAAATATACACAATATTGTGTGACAATACACACACATCACTGTCAAGGGGATAGTCAAACCATGCACCCGTAGCAAATCCACAGCAACCAAAAGATAATCATCCCAAGATGTGTATGTCAGTCAGATAAACACAATACATGCCATTTCATAGTGATATGTAACTGTGTCATGACATGTACAAACCCAACAACAAATAGAGCTAGGCAGTGGCACAAATCTAACCAACAAACACAGTCAGATATGTAGCCACCACTAGAACACCACCTCACAGGGAAGCTCACTGAAAGGAAGGAATTCTGTGTATGCTGGTGAAGGCAGTGTAGCCAATAGCATAATCAAACAATGGGTAGTAGTGTTCCCTAAAAGGGAAAAGAGCCGCACATCAAGAAAAGAAACTGTGTAACAAATGACAAGTACAAGGTGAATTGGTAATGAAGCTGAATGTAACGGGGTGCTAGGATAGCTAGGGGCACCTACTACCAAAGGTGCAGTTAGCACGTTACAAGTAGCATGCAATTGAACATAAACAAGTAGCTAATACAGCACTCCCAAAAGTTATATGAGAATCCAAGAAAAATATCTTAGACCTTTGTTCTTTGTAACATGGAATAAGTAAATCCTTATAATCACAAAGTGAATATATCAAAATCCCATTTCAGTACAGAGATAAGAGATAATCGGCTGACCACGTTCCTGTTGTAAAGTTCTTTTATTGGTGTTATAGAATTTCAGCAAATACTGAAGCCAAGCCAGCACGTGATTTCGTCCGTACAAATATGTATTCGGACTTTCTCAAGAGCGATTTGCAAAATACAAGGCAAGATAATCTCTGAGTGGAAGACTAATTGAACACTCCAATGTTCATGATTAGCAATCCAACATAGCTAGTGAATCCCAGAAATATATAGGCGTTAGTCACCTGGGAAAAGCTAATGTGCATGGACTGCGATGACATCCTATCAACAAATCAGTCAAGGACAATATCCACTAGTGAAAAGGGGCGCGATCATCAAAGGGCCTGACCATGATATGTCCGTCGCCGCTTAGAGAAAGTATACTCCGCACCCACCGCACGTGTGGCGGTATGTACAACAGAATAGCAATGAGCCGATAACGGCCGAAAGAGCCAATAGCATGATGGGAGTTGTAGTCACAGATATTGCTCACCCTCACAATTCGCCCATCAACACCACTCTGAACCATGCTCACATCACAGGGAGTGGAAAACAACTGACAAGATAGCTGACACTGGGTACTGCTGTGGAGAGCACAAGGCCCTGCTGGGAACTGGGCACCAACAATCAACAGGACCACACTGTCAGCCATCTTGCCATTGCTGACACACTCACACACAGTGAAGTCCACTCAAAAGGAAGGAAGTATGGGCATGCTGGGAAGGGGGGTGTAGGCAATAGCATGATGGGAGTGGTAGTCACAGCTCAACATCCCCCACCCACATGGCCCAGCAAGCTCACACTGAAGCATGCACACCTCACAGGGAGTGAAAAGCCACTTCAAAGATGTCTGACAATGGTGCTCTGTTGTGGGGAGCACAAGGCCATGCTGGGAACTGGGCACCAACAAACAACAGGACACCACTGACTGACATCCTGAGAGTCAACCTGAACCCACTGCAAGGGTGGCATGCTTCATGGTGGGATAACTGGGCTGGGGGGAGAAAGGAAGGCCGGATGTCCACCAAATACAACCAATGCTGTCCATGTACACACCTCAACATTTACATTGAAATGCTTCAAGTTTGCAGGACAATGTGCTACACCAATATCAACCTCTGACTGTGACAACTTAGGACAATGCAATGTACAGGCCCGCATCCAGAGGTACAGTCACAACTGACAGGTGTGTGAACCATTGATACCTGCAGAAACATAACATACATTGTGTGTGTCTCCCAAAAATAGGTGATGATGGGGACACAGCAGCAGACGATGAGGAGTCCCTGTCCCAGGCTCCGGGGGACACTGAGCTCACTGGTGTGGAACAGCCTCTGCCCTCCTCGGATGGCAAAGACCTACCTGGCACCTCCGGTGTGAGTCATCATGCAGCACCAGCAGGACCACCATCTGCACCCCCTGCACCCACCCCTCCAACAACTGCCAACACACAGACCACCCCCGCCGACACGGACAGACCAAGAGTCCCGTGTGGAGACACACATGTCTGGCATGGAGTCCAAGTGGGACACATTGCAAGAACTGACAGTGGTGCATAGGGACATATTGACATGCCTCCGCCAGATTAGCACCAACATGGCCACACCTCCCTGTGTGCCCACAACATCTGGTGCTGCAACAACTGCAACTGCCACAGGGAGGGAGGAGGACTCTGGCGGAGAGTCCCCTGCACCGCAGCAGCCTGCATGTGAGGGTCCCCCCCAAAGAAGAGGGGTCGTCCGAGGAAGGACAACTGAGAGGCCGATGGCCATGTACATCCCCCAGGAACCCAACACCTGTTCTGGAAATTCACCTTTGTGTGCAAACTGTTCACCCTGTCGAATGCAACCCAACTCTCCCACATGACATGGGGAGTTTAAGTTGGCCCAATGTATCAGATGACTGTTGACTTTACTCAGGACATTTCTGCTACCAAGACTTCCAACTCATCTGGGAACTTTGGATTACAATCCCAATGTACAGCACCCACCATCCTGTGCACTATACTCACACATGTATGTAAATAAACTCACTAATACACCATACTTGCCTCTGTTGTTATTCCAACGTGGTTTCTGTCATGGAGATGATGATCTGCTAAATGACACTGTGCATGCTAACTGCTACAGCAAGTACAACACCGTCATGTGAGTCATGGCGACGTGACACATATGAGGGAGACACACCACTAGGGCTACACAACACATACACACCAGGGCCATCTGACTCATCGTCTACACTGATGTTGCCAGGAAATACAGTGCAATGCACAGACACCACACCTATTCACAGTCTGTGTTAACTAGCCCACTGGTGCAGTAAGCAAATGTCAGTCAGATGTGTGACCACAGACAACGCACATCCCAAAATGAAGCACAGGTTTATTACACATTTGCAACATGTTGTTTCCACTACAGATGCAAGGTAATCCCACGTGGCAGTGGCCACACAGTCAACAAGTGTAGAAGAAAGAAAGTCCAGGGGTGTGTGGCACATCACCTGTAGGGAAACAACAGCTTCCACCCTGGAAGTTGAATCACGGTGTCGGGGGATCACAGTTGACCAAACAACTCTGAAAGTACCCTGTGAAGGACAGAAATGACACACAGTCAAAAGCACTGAAGAACAGGACAGAACTGCAATACTCATGCCCAATACATGTCACAAGATACCTACACAAAACCAAGTTAGCATGTCAACACTGTTGGGGAGAACAGACTACCTGTAAGGACACATCGCTGCACGCATACAGTCAAGTAGCATATGGCCACACTCAAACAGCACCAGAGCACCACCAACACATATCACGCAAACTCACATCATTGACATGACATCTCTGGATACTCACATTCAGCTGAAGAAGTTGGTGATGAGCTGTGTGCGGACATCACCCTCATCATCATCACCATCACTGGCATCGTGGCCCATGCCAGCATCCTCCACAGGTGGCGGATGTTGGTCATCGTCATCCAGGATGAGAGGCAACTCCTTCCGCACTGCCAGGTTGTGTAGCATGCAGCAGACGATGACAATCTTGCACACCTTTGCTGGGGCATATGGGAGGGCCCCTCCTGTCTTGTCCAGGCAGCGAAAGCGGCTCTTCAGGAGACCAAATGTCCGCTCGATCCCTCTCCTGGTCCGACCATGTGCCTCATTGTAGCGCATCTGGGCTGGTGTCACAGGGTTCCTGAGGGGCGTCAGCAACCACGGCATGTTGGGGTATCCGGAGTCACCTACATACAGACAATTGCACATTAGCTGAGTTGGAAAAGAGGGCGGAATACTACATTGCAGAACACACACAATGGTACAAAGTCAGTACACACCGACAAGCCAGGCACGCTGGTTCTGCATCTGTGACATCATCCTCGGGATGCGACTACTCCTCATCACGTAGGCATCGTGTGCAGAACCGGGGAAACGGGCACACACGTGTGAGATGCTCATATCTGCAAGACATACCACCAGAGCATTGACCGAATGGTAATGTTTTCTGTTCCTGTATGCCTGCTCATGTGCCTGTGGTGGTACCAAAGCCACATGTGTCCCATCAATGGAGCCAATGACATGCGGCATCCTCCCCAGGGCATAGAAGTCACTCTTGACGTCAGTGAGTTGTTGACATTTAGGGAAATAGATGTACTGGTTCAGGTATCTCAACATAGCCTCCAAAACATCGCGTAGCACACGGCTGAACATGGTCTGTGACATCCCACCAGCAGACGCCACAGTGTGTTGAAAGGTACCGGTGGCAAAGAAGTGTAGGGCTGCCATCACCTTCACCTTGGGGGTCAGCGCTGTAGGATATGTCCGGCCAGGTTGCAAATGTGGGGCCAACCGCACCGTCAATTCCTCAATCAGCGGCCTGGTGAAGCGGTACCGTCGGATGCAGTCCCGTTCAACCATGGTTGCAAGGTCAGGGAATGGTCTATGGACAGCTGGTGCCCTGCAGTGCATAGGTGAAGAAAGAAAGAGTGTCAGTCACCCCACATATGTGGCATAGACCATACTCAATATCACATGATACATCATTACGAGACACAAGTACATGATGTGTGTGCCGTTCTGTAAGGACATGTATGGCACCTACATGGCCAACATCTAACATCACAGTTCAACATGTGTTGTCAACAAGTCCCAGGTTGTGCTATGGGATATCATTAGGCTGTGTCACAGTACCCATGTACTGCTGTCACGTTCCAAACACACACCACAGTGACATGTGAGGACAGATGTGCCCCAGGCATCACAGCTCATTGACAAGTAGATTCCCAGGGACCCTGTATTGCCACATGGACACTGGCATGACATGGCGTATCATGAATACACCACAGCAAAACAACCATGACCCCCACAGGTAGTGGTCCCTGTTGCCTCTGCAGGACAGACATGGACGTCTGTGACACACACACGCACAACATCAAAGTCCATGCACAAACAACGTGGATGTGGAGACTGTCTCCCATTGTGCACATGGAATCAGAGACATTGTAAACACAACATGCACACAGACTGTGGAGGGCCATCACTATTGTGGCAATGGGTCACCCTGTGACGTACATACCGTCCCACATGGGACTCAGGGGGTATGTGACATGACATACACATACACAACCTGGAAATGTGACCATGACACATGCTCTGAAATGAACAGTTGCACATCACAGTGGTCATGTGCACAACACACCAAGGATTCTGTCCCCATGAACACGTGCACAGCCTGGGAGTGGCTGCCCCCAAGTGCCACCCAACAAACCACATGTTGACCCCCATACACAGAAAAGGTAATGCAGCCTTACATGCCTTAGGATACAGTGTGGACAGGCTGTGGTGTTGTAGGTGTGCCCCTGAGTCCGTGGAAAGTAAATGTGGCTGGCATACGTTCACCTGTGACAGGCATGGTGACATATGCGAGTGACTTGTACAGGTACGCGTTGTACAGCAATGGACCGATCGGTGTGCACGCATTGGCCATTGCATATGATGTGGCCCGAAATACGCGTTGTACAGCAATGGATCGATCGGTGCGCACGCATTGGCCATTGCATATGATGTGGCCGAAATACGCGTTGTACAGCAATGGACCGATCGGTGCGCACGCATTGGCCATTGCATATGATGTGGCCGAATACGCGTTGTACAGCAATGGACCGATCGGTGCGCACGCATTGGCCATTGCATATGATGTGGCCGAAATACGCGTTGTACAGCAATGGACCGATCGGTGCGCACGCATTGGCCATTGCATAAGATGTGAGCGGGTACGCGTTGTACAGCAATGGACCGATCGGTGCGCACGCATTGGCCATTGCATATGATGTGAGCGGATACGCGTTGTACAGCAATGGACCGATCGGTGTGCACGCATTGGCCATTGCATATGATGTGGCCCGAAATACGCGTTGTACAGCAATGGACCGATCGGTGTGCACGCATTGGCAATTGCATATGATGTGGCCCGAAATACGCGTTGTACAGCAATGGACCGATCGGTGCGCACGCATTGGCCATTGCATATGATGTGAGCGGGTACGCGTTGTACAGCAATGGACCGATCGGTGTGCACGCATTGGCATTGCATATGATGTGGCCCGAAATACGTGTTGTACAGCAATGGACCGATCGGTGTGCACGCATTGGCCATTGCATATGATGTGGCCCGAAATACGCGTTGAACAGCAATGGACCGATCGGTGTGCACGCATTGGCCATTGCATATGATGTGGCCGAAATACGCGTTGTACAGCAATGGACCGATCGGTGCGCACGCATTGGCCATTGCATATGATGTGGCCGATATCGCATTGTACAGCAATGGACCGATCGGTGCGCACGCATTGGCCATTGCATATGATGTGAGCGGGTACGCGTTGTACAGCAATGGACCGATCGGTGCGCACGCATTGGCCATTGCATATGATGTGGCCCGAAATACGCGTTGTACAGCAATGGACCGATCGGTGTGCACGCATTGGCCATTGCATATGATGTGGCCCGAAATCACGCGTTGTACAGCAATGGACCGATCGGTGTGCACGCATTGGCCATTGCATATGATGTGGCCGAAATACGCGTTGTACAGCAATGGACCGATCGGTGCGCACGCATTGGCCATTGCATATGATGTGGCGGAGTACGCGTTGTACAGCAATGGACCGATCGGTGCGCACGCATTGGCCATTGCATATGATGTGGCCCGAAATACGCGTTGTACAGCAATGGACCGATCGGTGTGCACGCATTGGCCATTGCATATGATGTGAGCAGGTACGCGTTGTACAGCAATGGACCGATCGGTGCGCACGCATTGGCCATTGCATATGATGTGAGCGGGTACGCGTTGTACAGCAATGGACCGATCGGTGTGCACGCATTGGCCATTGCATATGATGTGGCCCGAAATACGCGTTGTACAGCAATGGACCGATCGGTGCGCACGCATTGGCCATTGCATATGATGTGAGCGGGTACGCGTTGTACAGCAATGGACCGATCGGTGCGCACGCATTGGCCATTGCATATGATGAGGCCGAAATACGCGTTGTACAGCAATGGACCGATCGGTGTGCACGCATTGGCCATTGCATATGATGTGAGCGAGTACGCGTTGTACAGCAATGGACCGATCGGTGCGCACGCATTGGCCATTGCATATGATGTGAGCGAGTACGCGTTGTACAGCAATGGACCGATCGGTGCGCACGCATTGGCCATTGCATATGATGTGGCCCGAAATACGCGTTGTACAGCAATGGACCGATCGGTGTGCACACATTGGCCATTGCATATGATGTGGCCCGAAATACGCGTTGTACAGCAATGGACCGATCGGTGTGCACGCATTGGCCATTGCATATGATGTGAGCGGGTACGCGTTGTACAGCAATGGACCGATCGGTGCGCACGCATTGGCCATTGCATATGATGTGAACGGGTACGCGTTGTTTTTCCAAATACGCGTTGTACAGCAATGGACCGATCGGTGCGCACGCATTGGCTATGGCCTGGCATGGCAACGGACGCGTTTTCGAACCTTTAACGAGTCTGATGCTGTGAATTCAGTTGGCCACCCACAACAATGTTGCAAATTCATGGGTCTCATGAAGTTGAACTTTTGAAGGATGCTGTGTGTGGGCGTGTGTAAGTGGTGCAATTCCATGGATTGGCCAGATTCAGAAGATGCAAACGACTTGGACCTATCACTTTGGACACATGGGACATTATCTGCCTCAGCAGCACACATATAATGCTGGCTGTTCCCCTGAGAGCTCACTTGCCTGCACTACATGCTCCAGGACGACATCTGCCACCACCACTGCTGCTGTCTCTGCATCCTCTGGATCCTGCAATGGCACGTACTGTGGAGAGAGCCCCAGCCTTCAGCACTGAGGAGAACCAGGCCCTGCTGGACAGCCTCCTTCCACAGTACAGCAAGCTGTATGGGAAAGCAGGGGAGCAGGTGAGTGTGCTGTCCACTGCCTTACTAAATGTGCATGTTGTCTGACTAGCAAGACTTACAGTGTGCACGCCACTGGCTAGCATGCTCACTGAGTAGTTGTCACCCCCATAGTGTGTAGTTACATGCACTGAACAGGTATAGTGCAGTAACAGTGCATTCCAACAAGGTTTTACTTCCCAGGCAATGATACCATGTAGTAACTGCTGGCAAACTGTTCATAGCCATCGTTGCACTGCCTGTGTACATCATGTGCCCCTGTGATTGAGACATGTATATCCAAATGTGTGATGCACGGATATGTTGCATGTGTAGTAATGGCCTTTACACTTTGTCATCCTCACAGGTTGATGCCCACCAGAAGCAGGAAATCTGGCTGAACATCGCCCGGGCAGTAAGATCTGTGGGGGTCTACAAGCGCCGGATCCGCAACTGCCAGAAGAGGTGGCAGGACCTTCGGGGCTGGACCCCGAGGATCGCAAGGGTACAGCTGAAGCTGTCGCCTCCTCGCAGGAGGGGTGGACACCGGACCCTGACCCCCCCACATGCTCAGGATCCTGGCGGTGGTCTTCCCTGACCTGGATGGGCAGCTGAAGGCCAGACAGCAGCAAGGAGGGGGTGAGTCCATGACTGCACTGTGAACTTTGTCTGACATGCTATGTGCCCTCCTCTGGCCTGGTTAAACTTCCACAGTACATCAGTCTTGTGGTCCAGGACCCATGTCCCTCAATTGTGACATGCCCACTCCTCATCTGATACCCAGGTGTGGCCCTTACAGTCAGAAAATTTTGTCACTTGGGTACTGTGTCCTTACATTTTGCTTAGCTCAAGGTGGGGGACAGCATTTGTTCCCGTAACTTTGTTGTGGGCTTCATGGGTGGGTCCATTGCTTACACAATGCCTGAGTTCTGACATGTAATCTGCGTGTAACTTTGATATGTGGTCCAATTGCTGATCTGATTCACCACATGTGCCTGGGGTATTTGGCACACACCCATGCTGCGGGTGGGAACAATGTTTGGGCCTCAGGAGTATGTATATCAAGTGTGTCACATATACTTAGCCACCTGCCTACTGTCCAGGGCTCATCCCTCTTTCACGAGAGCAGGACAGTCATGCCTACTCCAGACCATACAATACACTCTGTACTCCCACTCCCGTGTATCAGCTGACACGTTGTGCTCAGTGGAATGTTCCCTCAGGTGTCTGCCTCTGTGTCATTGTGCTGTGGCTTTGTTGTCAGGACTACTGGGGTGTTTATCGGTTAGGGCTCAGAATGCCACCGGAGATGTGACCATAGGAGACGATACTTGTGTGACATATAGGTGTTTGATCACTTGACTGTGCAGACTGGGGTATGCGAATGTGAAGTTCAGGCAGCTGTTTCCCATTCACAGCAGGTTGTGAGGTGCTCAGGTTCCAAGGGTTGTGTTTCATGTCTCCCATATGTCCAATTGGTATGACGTGGACAAATAAGAGTTCAGATGACGTGTTTTGTGGGGGATGGACATGTGCACTTGTCAGCTACAGAACTTGCATTCCCCATGACCTAGGATTGTGACACAGTGCAGACTGTTGTTGGCTGGCTGCCATGCCCATGTGACTGGAGACAGTGATGTATGACTTTGCAGGCATGCCTGTGCCATGACATTAAACTCCCTAAGAGTGATCCTGCAGGTGAGTGACGTGCTACATGCACCCCATTGTGGCATTGACTATCAGGACATGGGTGCATCATGGTGTCTGGTGCTGGTATGCATCACATGCATTTCAAAATAAACTCTGGCCATCCCTTTATCCGGACACCTGTACTGACTCCGTGGCAAGAGTTGTGATGTGTGCATGTTCACATACTTCACCGTGTTCTCTGCACTGTCCAACTACTGTGTAGGTGGTGCATGTGTCCACACTGGGGTATTGCCATCCGACAGGCACCAGACAGATGGGTGCCAGGCCAGGAGGGATGTGAGTGCCATGGTTGACCATCAGACTGACAATTGGCTTCTCCTACACTGTTTGAGCACTTTTGGCAATGTTCAACTAAGGATGCCAGGGCTTGCTCTGTAATGTGCTGTACTTACTGTGGTGTGTGCGGTCAGTGCAGGTGACTGATGTTTGTCTGTTTCCCTAATTGTCTGCAGATACATCCACGGCCACAGGAGGGGACAGCTCCACGGACCAGGAGGAGCCGCAGAGCCAGACTGGGTCAGCAGCCGATGAGTGGTCGGAGGGACCCAGTGGCACGGAGGGCGAGGGGAGCCACACCGAGGAGTCCTCAGCAGCATCCACCTCAGCTGAGGACCACAGCAGTTCGGAGGATGACTCCCTTGTGGAGGCGGGTGTCAGCAGCCACCACACCCCAGCTAGTATTGCTGTCCCTGCCACCACCACCACCACCACCACCGCCCTCCCATCGGCTCCCATTCCAGAGGTCCGTGGAGTCTCCCGTGTTCAGGAGCGTGTCTCCTTCGTGCCAGGCACCGCACCCCCTGCCCCTGTGTCCCCTGCTGCCCTGAGTGAGGAGTCTGTGTACCTACTTCGCCAGCTCCATGTAGGGCAGACAGCAATGCTGAGTGTCCTCCATGCCCACACCACTCTGTTGACACAGCTGGTGTCGTTTATGGAGGGCATCTCATCGGGCATGTCTGCCCTACAGAAGAGCAATAGGTCCATGGACTCCTCCCTGATGGGGGCAGTGTCCCTCCTCCAACAGTCCCTCACCCCTCCTACCTCTGCCCCATCCACACTTCCTGGCACCCTACCTGTCCCAAGCACATGCACACCTGCACAATAACTCAAACACACAGACACGAGCAGCACAGACACACCCACTACAAAAACAAAACGTGCACGCAGGCATCCTCAGGGGACTGATACCACACCCACAGGGGATGGGGAACAGACACACACACAGGCATCCTCAGTCACTCCGCAGTCCTCCGATACCTCTCCCTCCAAGGCCCCTTCCCTTGCCTCACCTGCAACCCCACCTACAAAGCAGCTCTTCCTCTGCGACCTCGGCCTCTTCCCCTCCGATCCAGCTGATCCAGCATACAGGGGGAAGAGGAAGTCCACCCGCACAGAGGGAGTGCCCCTCACCCCCGGACACCCTCCCCAGGCACAGACAGACTGAGGCCCCCATCCGCAAGTCCCCCCGGACCCGGAAGAGCAAGACCCCGCCGCCGCCCTGCAGCTCAACCACCAAGTCTCCTTCCTCCATCCCTGAGGCCCCCACTCCACAGGTTCCCCCACCACACCCTGCCCCAGGTTCCCCCACCCACAGATACACCATCCCCAAAATGATCCGGCCTTCTCCCCCTACCACTTGCTCTTCCAGCACCACACCCCCGCTGCGCATGTTTGTGCCACTGGTGTGGAGACCGTGTCCTCCCCTCTGTCCTGCCCACCTTACCTGAACCCCATTCTACTCCCCTGGAGATAGGCACTGCAGTGGAGTCCACTACCACCCCGTCTGACTTGGGCACTGCAGTGGGGAACCTGTCCACTCCATCTGCACAGCCCACTGCAGTCGTGCCGGCACCCACACCATCTGACTCATGCCCCCCAGTTGTGCCGGCACACACCATGTCAGACACCTCCACTGCAGTTGTCAGTGACTCTCCAGCACCCACCACCCCTTCCCTGCCTCCTTCTGGTGAGCCCTGATCCTGTCCCTGCGGTGCCTGGCCTGCCCCCCGTATGCCCCTCCGAGGGGAATGTCCCTGGTGTGTAGCAGTGCAGGCATGCAAAGGGTGACATCTGCCACTGTCACCCTGTTTGGACTTTGATAATGGACTGGCCATTGGCCTTTGTTATTTTTCTGGACTTTCACTTTTTCACACACATATGCTGAATAAAGCTACTTTCTGTTCTCTAGTGGTTTTGCTTCTGATGTACATGATGTTGATGATGCTAACCATGCCCTTGCTGCAGTGATGGTGATTTTTGATCTCAGGAAAATGAAGTGTTACTGTTCAGGACCCCATGTGGTCCAGGGGGAATGTGTCCTATCCTGTTGTGTATCCATGTCATCCTTTGCAGCAATATGAGGGTGTCATGTTTTCAAGATTTGGCAATGGGATTTCCTACTTTTATTTGCAATATCACATCTGTGGCTTACACCCCTGCACATCTGTTGTGCTTGCCATTGTTCAATTTGTCTATTTCCCTGACCGTGTGACCATCTCCACTGGACATGCAAGTTTGGGCATCAATGGGGAAGGACTCATCTGTGTTATCAGTGACACTTGCTATACATGTGTGTTGTATCTGTGCTGATGATTTCGGTGACACTCCCATGACCAGGCTGATATGACGGGAGCCTTCATTTTGTACTAATTGTTGACTGAGTGACCAAGTGTTCTGCTGACATGATAGAGCCCTACTGAGACAACGTATGGCACAGCTTTCTTTACACAGGAGTGGAGTCCCCTCATGGCAGTGTGTAATTCTGTGACATTGCCTGAGCACAAGGTGTGTGTTGTGTGAGCATGTCTGTGTGTGTTCACTTCCATTTTGCTAGGCAGGCTGGGATCCCTAGTGATGTTCCTGTTTGTGATGCTTGCTGAGTTGACCTATGTTCTCCCAAAGTCTTCTCCCTGGCTTCTCTGGGATGTGGGTGCATTGCACATTACTGGTCATCAGGGTGTCACCCATAGGTGTGTTTGCTGTCAGGGCTGAGTTTGTGGGCAAACGCAGATGAGACACAGTCAGGATTCCCCTTGGCACTTGTTGGTTACACCAGTCATGTAATTTACAGTTTGTGTTAGCTTTCAGTGATTGTGACACGTTGTGTGTGTGACTGCTGCCACTCCTCAGGGTCAGAGCTGCAATGTTGGAAGTTGTCTATGTGTGTTCTTTGTGGGTGACCTTGGCTTCTTCATTGGTGTGTGACTGTGGCCGGGATCCCATTGGTTGGTGTGGTATTGACGTCATGCCCATGTAGGGCGTACTGTGCAGTGTGTCAGACATTCACGAGTCTTGTTGACTGGCCATGTGTGATGGGTTTCTGTACCTTAGTTCCCACCACCACCCCTGGCATTGTCATGGGTGCATGTGCAATGTCACCAGTGCATGTGAGCTTCACTGCTGCACATTGGTGGAGATCAAGGTGTGTGGTGTTGAGTGTGTGCAGATGAGAGTTGTTTCATGGCTAGACCCCTGCCTCCATATTGGCCTTGGCTGACAGGCCGTGCTGATTGATTTGTGCTTGTGTAGGTGTGATGGTAGTTTGTTGCTCAGGACACATGACTGTGGTTCACAGTGTGAACGACATCTAGCTTTGTCATCACAGTGGGATTATCATGCAGGCCAGTGTCACCACAATGTGGGGACCCTGGGGGTAGTGCTGTGGTGGGTCTGTGTCTTGCTGTGTTAGTTGCTGTTCCTACAAGCTTGTGTGACATGTGTAATTTGGGCTCCCTCTCATCTAACAATGCCTGATTGCCCACATAGGGATTCGGATCCATGAGTTACTTTTGTGTGGCACTGTATGCACATCTGTGTAATTGGGATTCAGGCCTCCTCATGTGTTGTGTTGTTGCCTGGGGACACTGGCACCCCCCTCACCTGTTGTGTTTGATATGCAGTGTGGGGCTGCATGTTTGTGTTTGTGCATCTGCACCACTGCATTGGCATATCTTTAGTGTGCCATTGGCTGTATGTTGTTTGGTGGGTTTCCCCTGCTGTCCCTGGGACTCCTAGGTCATCAGTCAGCACAGTGATCATGGTTTGTATGTCCCATTGCTGCCATGGTATGGTATTTGTTCACCTCACATCTACAGTCTCCACAGGATATCTACATTTGTGTGCCCATTGGTGCAGATATGTGGGTCTGCATTATGATGGTCACTTCTGTCATTGTGTTATTGATGAATGTTGACAGTGTCAGCCCCCATGGGTGATGTTTGTCTGCACATGGCCAAAGGTATGTCTTATTTGCACTGCACTGTTTGCCTCACCCAATCTATGTTGCTATGGGACACAAGCACTACTATGCCACTGATGTGTTTGTTGTTCTGTGACCAGGGATAATCCATGCTGTTTGGCATTTGCAGCTTTTTCCATGACAACACTTACAATTTGGTCACTGTGATGATGGGGGTTTAGACCCCATTTCCACAATGTTCAATTTGTGCCCCAGCTATGGACCCCACACTTACCTTTTGGTCACTGTGATGATGGGGGGTTACACCCCATTGCCACAATGTTCAAAATGTGCTTCAGCTATGGACCCCACACTTACCTTTTGGTCACTGTGATGATGGGGGGTTACACCCCATTACCACAATGTTCAAAATGTGCTTCAGCTCTGGACCCCACACTTACCTTTTGGTCACTGTGATGATGGGGTGTTAGACCCCATTGCCACAGTGGTCATGGTCTGCTTGCATTGTGGAGGCCACACACATTTATGTGTGACACATGTGACAGGGAGTCACATTGTATGTTCAATTTCATGTTCAGTGTTGTAGGCATTTGACACAGTCTACACACGCTTGTCATGGTGTTGGGGGATGTCTTTTTCTGACATTCCTTATGTTGGAGTATGCTGGTTGTGTCATGCATTACCCATCCTATGAGTAGGGGTGGTGTTGGTGGTAGGCATCCATCCCCCTATGAGTGGGGATGGTAGTAGTGACAGGCATCCAGGCCCCCCTGAGTAGGGGTGGTGTTGGTGGTAGGCATCCATCCCCCTATGAGTGGGGATGGTAGTAGTGACAGGCATCCAGGCCCCCCTGAGTAGGGGTGGTGTTGGTGGTAGGCATCCATCCCCCTATGAGTGGGGATGGTAGTAGTGACAAGCATCCAGCCCCCCATTAGTAGGGGTGGTGGTAGGCATCCATCCCCCTATGAGTGGGGGTGGTGGTAGTGGTAGGAATCCATCCCCCTATGAGTGGGGATGGTAGTAGTGACAGGCATCCAGCCCCTCCTGAGTAGGGGTGGTGTTGGTGGTAGGCATCCAGGCCCCCCTGAGTAGGGGTGGTGTTGGTGGTAGGCATCCACCCCCTATGAGTGGGGATAGTAGTAGTGACAGGCATCCAGCCCCCCCTGAGTAGGGGTGGTGTTGGTGGTAGGCATCCAGGCCCCCCTGAGTAGGGGTGGTGTTGGTGGTAGGCATCCATCCCCCTATGAGTGGGGATGGTAGTAGTGACAGGCATCCTGCCCCCCCCTGAGTAGGGGTGGTGTTGGTGGTAGGCATCCAGGTGCCCCTGAGTAGGGGTGGTGTTGTTGGTGGTAGGCATCCAGCCCCCCATGAGTAGGGGTGGTGTTGGTGGTAGGCATCCATCCCCCTATGAGTGGGGATGGTAGTAGTGACAGGCATCTAGCACCCCCTGAGTAGGGGTGGTGGTAGTGGTAGGCATCCATCCCCCTATGAGTGGGGATGGTAGTAGTGACAGGCATCCAGCCCCCCCTGAGAAGGGGTGGTGTTGGTGGTAGGCATCCAGGCCCCCCTGAGTAGGGGTGGTGTTGGTGGTAGGCATCCATCCCCCTATGAGTGGGGATGGTAGTAGTGACAGGCATCCAGGCCCCCCTGAGTAGGGGTGGTGTTAGTGGTAGGCATCCATCCCCCTATGAGGAGTGGGGATGGTAGTAGTGACAGGCATCTGGCACCCCCTGAGTAGGGGTGGTGGTAGTGGTAGGCATCTAGCACCCCATGAGTGGGGATGGTGTTGGTGGTAGGCATCCATCCCCCTATGAGTGGGGATGGTAGTAGTGACAGGCATCCAGGCCCCCCTGAGTAGGGGTGGTGTTGGTGGTAGGCATCCATCCCCCTATGAGTGGGGATGGTAGTAGTGACAGGCATCTAGCACCCCTGAGTAGGGGTGGTGGTAGTGGTAGGCATCCATCCCCCTATGAGTGGGGATGGTAGTAGTGACAGGCATCCAGGTCCCCTGAGTAGGGGTGGTGTTGGTGGTAGGCATCCATCCCCCAATGAGTGGGGATGGTAGTAGTGACAGGCATCTAGCACCCCCTGAGTAGGGGTGGTAGTAGTGGTAGGCATCCATCCCCCTATGAGTGGGGATGGTAGTAGTGACAGGCATCCAGCCCCCCCTGAGTAGGGGTGGTGTTGGTGGTAGGCATCCAGGCCCCCCTGAGTAGGGGTGGTGTTGGTGGTAGGCATCCATCCCCCTATGAGTGGGGATGGTAGTAGTGACAGGCATCTGGCACCCCCTGAGTAGGGGTGGTGGAAGTGGTAGGCATCCAGCACCCCATGAGTGGGGATGGTGTTGGTGGTAGGCATCCATCCCCCTATGAGTGGGGATGGTAGTAGTGACAGGCATCCAGGCCCCCCTGAGTAGGGGTGGTGTTAGTGATAGCCATCCCGCCCCTATGGTTCTGCTGTTGCTAGTGTAAGTCATTTCTGCATCCCTATGTGTGTGTGTTATATGTCGGGTACGTGTCGTTTGCTTGTGTGGTGGGTGTTTGACTTACCTTCTGCGCCGTACACGTCCGTACCTGTTCCGGTAATAGATGTAGAGTATTGGTAGGACCTGCGCGATGGGATTCATGGTTGGTTCGTCTCGTTCGGCTTTCTCGTTGCTTCGACTCGTACTCGTGGCTGGCTTGTTCGTCTCGTAGCCGTGGATCGTCTTGTGGCGCGAATCAGAGCTTATGTGCGCCTCTCCCGGATGCTCTGACGTGCCGTACGTAGCGACGGGTTTGGCGCGTACGGAAGGCGCATCGTACTAGTCCGGCCGGAAGGTGCTGTATTTTGGCTTCCGTGCGACTCGATTCTGCGTTTACGGATCCGGCTCGGGCGGGGAACAGGAGCTGGATTGGGTAAGTACGGCTGGGTCGGGATCTGGGCAGTTATGCGCATCGTACTTGCTCGTTCGGACGAATGTTCGAATTGGTCGGGAAACACGCATTCGGCTTGGTTTTTTTCCGTACGAATAGTGTTAGGTGCGCTTCCGGCCGAGATCGGAATCGACCCCATAGTCTTTAGTTTGCTTTGTTAGACCGGGCCCCCAATAGCGCTGTTTCAACAATGAAATAGTCGCTGTAACGCCTGTGTGTGCGGAGCCCAAACCCTCGTGTGCAGCTAGAATTAAACCTTGCCTACAATCCATATTTGGAATTACTCTATCCCCCACTCCAGGAATCTGAGCATATGGAATGTTGTTTGCATCTAACTTGTAGGAGTACTTGAGTGGAAATTTCTTTGGTACTGCTCCGCTGTTTTTGCTTGAAGCAATGACAGCGACCATAATCTCACCGTCTATCCTTGTTTTTGAACGAGTGATTGCAGCTACGGAAGCCGTTCGCACAGCCCCCTTTGCGGCTTCGTCAGCCAATGAATTCCCTTCAACGTGAACGCCATCACGTTGATGACTCAGTGTATGGATCATGTGAGCCCTCGGTAGTTCGTTCTTTAACTCAACTACCTGTTCCCATAGCATTTTATGCTTAATTGTGCCACCTTTTGCATCTTTAAACCCGTTTTGTTCCCAATGATACAAGTATTCATTGTATGACTGCATACAGTAAAAGGAATCACACACAATTAGTGTGGGGAATTCGTGATCCGTATTTACAAGTGCCAGTATCAGTGCTTTTAACTCTGCCAACTGAGCTGTGCCGTCTCCTAGAGATTGCGTTTTGGTGCAACTTGGATAGAATTTTCCATCCCGCATGCGACCTTTAACGGTAGCACATGCCGCGCTGTATTGTTGCTTACTCCCTATGGCCGGTTGAGCAGATCCATCAGTGTAAATAATATATTCATACTGATCGAGGGGCAATATTTCATTAGGTAGAGGATATTCTTGTTCGTATTGCAGAAATGCTTGTGTTTTTAGACTTGGGTCAAATCTGTATTCAACGTCCGTTGCAGTAAGAGAATTAGCCCATTGTATCCATCTTGGATGTAAGGCTTTTGCATTTGGAATGCTAGCCTTTGTAACAGCTCCTAAAGCTGGTAGTGGGGTCACGACAATTATGCGTTTGCCCTGAGCCAGTGCTCTTTCTCTTGCTACACCGGTCTGAACTGCTGTCAGGATTTTTTCTGTTGAAGTAAAACACATTTCTGCGTTTGTGTACAGGTGTGATTTGGATGCGATCGGTACTGTTTCGCCTTCATTGAAGGTTAAGTAAGTGTACCCGCATTGACCCGCTATTACACGGATCACCAAGTTGCGTACGTTTACGCGTGTCTGTAAGTGTTTGGAAGCAATCATGTCTTCTTGTAATGAACGTAGGATATTTGAATGTTCCTGTGTCCAATGTCTGACTGAAAAGTCAGGTTTTATTAATTCGTAGAAAGGTTTTACTTTTTCTGCGAAATCTAAAATGTATGTTCTGCCGAAATTTAGGAATCCCAGTATTGATTGTAGATTTTTTAATGATTTTGGTGGTTGGAGCAGCGCACACTTTTCTAAAAAGTTAGCTGCCAGGCTTTTCCCTTCACTTGAAAGCTCGTATCCTAAAAACAGGACATTGAGGTGGGCTATTTTAGATTTCTTAAAATTAAATTTGTAGCCCTCACAGGCGAATCCCATAATAATGGTCCTCACCCTGGTCAAGTGCTTTTTTAAGTCATCGTCCGTCAGATAAATATCATCCACATAGGACAATGCTTCCTTGTGAGAAGTTGGCCTGGCATATGCTGTCCACTAATTATAGTGGGCACCTTGCACCAGTCCAAATCGACTCTTATGGTAGGTAGGTTAAAGACAACCTTATTGAAAGCTATCCTAGTGGTAGCTGTGGAGAGCAGCCTTCAGGCTAAGTCTTGAAGGAATGTAAAGCAGCTTGTTTTACCAGTCTATAATCTCTTGAGTGACCAAATGAAAGAGCACCACACCAGGTATATATTCAAAATATATGTATTTATTACTAAACACACCCCTCTAGTCTCTTTATGAGGCTAGAGTTCGAAATACATAGGTTATAAGATCTTAAATCACAGTAATAGCACAAATACACGTTTGGGCCCTAGGGGCGTACCAAACCATATACCAATAAAGTGGTATGCGAACCACGACTGAACTAGACACTAGGCCTAGAGCCTCTAGAAGTGCTTGGACCACAAGGAACCACCCAAGGTAGTGACACAGGGGACCCACGGGAGACGCGTGCAGTGTAAATACACAACTGCGATACGCCGTTAACTTCTATGGAGAAAGTCGGGATCGGGAAAATAGAGGAAAGGGACACTTAAAAGAGGACTAGGACAAAACCCTTTGAGATCTAGGACTTTGAAGAGTCTCTACCCACGGGAGCACCGGAGTACTCGTGTTACCTCACCCAGGAAGCCGGGTGCATAGGTGCCTTTCGGGGTCGGGTTTCGTCGTCGTTTCTTATGGCGATCTGCTGCAAAGTGCTGCTGGCGACCAGGAGAAAAGTGTCCGGGTGGATCCAAGAGTGGATCGGAGTTCTGAAGAACCTGAAAGCAGAGGGGACAGAGTCTGGGTCACTAGCCAGTGACCAGGAGGGCGATGGACAGATGCCCACCGATGTCGAGTGCTTCAAGTTCGTTGACGGTCGTCTTGACTCTTCAGCCACGAGGTCCGGGAGGCGTTGTCGGCGACCAGGAGCAGGATTCGGGCTGTTGCTCGATGTCTGTCGAGTGCAGAGGTGTCGGCGACCAGATTGGACCCAACAGGCCTTGGCAACGGCAAGTCTCGAGTAAGATGTAGATCGTCGATGATGCAGACCAGCAAGGTCTGGGGAACTCACCCAGCAAGGGTAAGTGAGGGCAGGCCTGGAGCAACCAGACTGCCAAGTAAAGAAAAGATTGGCCTTCGGTAAGGGCTACTAGCCAACGGGCTAGCGACCGCGAAGGAGCCTCGTGACGCCGCACGTGGAGCTGGCTTACAGGACACTCGTGGAGTGGGGGCCAGTGATCTTCGGTGCAGGTGGTGCTGGAGGCTAGGGCTACTCGGAGCCCAAAGCACGACTTCTTGGGAGACCCAGAAGATGGTGCACTTGCAAGTGTGCTCGGTGTCCAGGGGTCACGGTCTCACGTTACCCACGATAGCCACGGGCCTCAGCTTTGCTGGGGACTCAGGGTAGCCTCGGGGAAGTCTGAGAATCCACCTCTGGTGATGCGATGACTTCGGCGTCCGACGGGAGCTTCAGTGATGCGAACCGGACAGATGCTTCTTTGGTGCCTGCCAAGCAGGGGAGTCACTCCTTGACCCCAAGGGAGATTCTTCAGTCCTCTAATCGTGAGTAGAGCGTCGAAGGTCCAGGATTCTGTTTCAGAGTTTCGTCCAGGTATAATCTAATCTTGCTGTGGCAAGGGTTCCCCATTTTAACTAGTAAAACAGGGAGGGACTAACTCTATGACCCCACCTATGGGAGGGTCAAGGGAGGGGTGGCTACACCCACTTCCCTTTGTCCAGTTTCGCGCCAGAGCAGGGGCAGGTAGCCCCTGAGCTGGTTTGAACTGGCATATGCACAGAGGAGCCTTTTGCTCCCCCAGTGCAGGACTTCAAAGCACTCTAAGAGTGCACCCACCCAGCCCCAATACACATTATCCTGTCTGGGGAGGTGGTCACACCTCCCTGCAACAGGAAACCTATTGTCCAGGCCTCCCCTGCCGGAGTTTCGTCCAGCAGCAGGAGGCCAGACTTGTGTCTGTGGCAGCAGCATCCATTTTGTGATGCCAGGGCTTCAGAAAGAAGTTACCGGGTAAGCCAGAGTTAACATGTCTTTCCCTCTAGAAGGGTGGAATGCTACCCCCGCCGCCAGGATTGGCGGGGGGTAGTATTCCAAGATGTTTGACACCAAACACGACATGTTTAGGTGCAGCCATTCCAAAGTTAGCATTTTACCGCGAGGATATAATGCGCTTAAGAGTATATGGTCAGGCTGCACTACAAACAGCATCAGAGATGGTCTCCGAACGCTGCAGAGGGGCCCTGCTCATGCAGGGGCACCCTCTCACATAGGAACCATGCACTCTGCCTTTAGGATTGATAAGGCCTGCCTTAGGAGTGACTTATAGGTTTCTAGGTGTGTATGTATTTCGTGATATAGGTAACCTATATCACAGTAAGAGGTGCATGCACCACCTTACCCAGGCTGCAGTAGCAGACCTGTGGTGTCAGTTTGGATGGCCTTCCAGGGGTGGCATAATACATGCTGCAGCCCCTGGCAGGTCCTCTGAGGTACCTATGCCCTTGGTACATAGTATACCATATACTAGGGACTTATAAGGGCACTCCAGATCCCAATCAGAGATGTGCCTAAGGCACATGGAATCCATTTTACAGAGAAAGCAGATAGACTGGGGCCCTGAATAGCAGGATCCCAGTCCAACTAAGTCATAAACCAGCAAAACACCATAAAAAAAGTGGGGGCAACCATATAGTCAGATTCCACCTTCCTACATAACCCCCCAAACGAAAGGAGATAAGGCTAACCTTGGCCAGTTGAGCCTATATTGACTAAGTGGCCATATAAGGAAGCACCTGCACTAGCATGGTTGCCCCCTATGTTATGGTCCACTAAGCAATCCCTCACCCTAAGGGTATGAGAGGGTCTCCACCATGGGGAATCACTACCTCTGGTGTGCTTAGGTAAAGTACAAGGCTGGTGAGGTGTCTGAGTAGGGAAGTGAGGCCCTAGGAATGTTGGCCTCAGTTTCCTCAGATCACTGGTCACCATGTATGCCTGTCTTTCCATGACTGAGTTGCACTTTGCTCTAAGGGTCAACCTTTGGCTGCCTACAGCTGGGGGTTGGGTCCCTTTGGATGGAACACTGGAGGGACATGGCAGGTTTGGAACCTTCTGGTCCCAGGTTTGCCCTTGCCTACCAGAGTCCTTCTGGGGGAGGTCCCTACATAAAGGTATGGGGGATCCCTCAGTGTGTAGAGGAATTTTCACCTGGCTAGGGCTACTAGACTGGCTGCCCCTAATCTGCTGATGGGGGCTTCCTCTGGACAGGGGGCCCGGGGGGTCCACTGACCTCCCTGACCTCTGCAGCCCTGGGCTGACTGAGGCAGGGTAGAGAGGGGCAGGTTACCTGCTCCAGACTGGGTACCACCGTGGAAGGGTCCTCTGCCATCAGGGGTGTGGCCAGGCCAGGCCTGACTACCTCTGTGGCAGTTCCTTCACTAGGGGTAGGGTCAGTTCCCTGAGGAGGCTGACCCTTACCTACTGTCTGGGGGAAGAAGACTTTTCTTCAACCCTTTTGCTCTCTTTTGGGGGAGAGTGGGCCATTCTTTCAGGCTCCATCTCTCCAAAGTCTTGGGCTGGGGCTGTGGCCATCACAGCCCCACTAACCTTTGCAGGGACGCCCAACATCCTAAGATGGGTTTGGTGTTCAACTTCAGCCCAGGCTGAAATTTCCAAATCATTGCCCATCAGGCAATCTACAGGTAGGGTTGGGGACACTGCCACTCTTTTTGGGCCTGTGACCCCCTCCCAGCTGAGATTGACTATGGCCATGGGGTGATCTGTTCTGACACCATCAATGTTGGTCACCTGGTATTTAAACTCAGGTAAAAGCTGGTGAGGGGGACTAGTTTCCCTGCCACCATGGTGACACTAGCCCCTGTGTCCCTAAATGCCACAGCTTTCTGACCATTAATCATTGGCTCCAGTCTGTACCTGCCCAATGCTATGGGACCCATGGTAAAGGTGGCAAATCCTATACCACCATCAGAGTCAGAGGAGTCTGTTGAGGGTTCCCTGTCTAAACTAGGGCCCACCTCTGTTCCTCTTGCAAAAGCACCCAACTTTTTGTTTGGGTGCACTACTCCCAACTGGAGGATTACTACTGGTAGTACCAGGAGGGGTGGTAGTAGTTGTGGGAGGAACATTTTCTTTATTGCCAATCCTGGGGCAACTGGGATCAGTTTTCCAGTGCCCAGGCTTTTTACAGACATGGCAATATGGTTTCTTTTCAGGAGAGGAAGGAGTTTGGGACCCACCCCCAGAAGAGGAATTTTGGGGCCCTGTAGGGGACTTATCCTTAGATTTATCCCCACCTTTCTCTTGGGACTTAGTAGAATCTTTCTTCTGGTCACCACCCTGATTTCTAGTTTTTACTCTGGTTCTGACCCATTTGTCTGCCTTCTGTTCCCAATTCTTGGGGAGAGGTCAGATCAGAGTCCACCAGATACTGGTGCAAAAGCTGGTTTTGACAATTATTAAGGATCTGCTCCCTCATAATCAAATTGTACAATCCTAAAAAGTCATGCACTTTGTTGCCATGTATCCAACCTTCCAGAGCCTTTGTAGCACAATCTACAAAATCAACCCAGTCTTGAGTCTGAGCTTTTTGGGTGTCTCTGAACTTCAACCTATACTGTTCAGTGGTTAGGCCAAACCCATCTATCAGAGCACTCTTCAAGACTGTGTAATTGTCAGCATCCTCTTCTCTTACAGTGAGGAGCTTGTCTCTACCTTTGTCTGCAAAGGAGAGCCACAAGATTGCTGCCCACTGCCTCTGGGGGACCTTCTGAACTTTACAGGCCCTCTCCAGTGCAGTTATCCATTTGTGGATGTCATCCCCACTCTGGTAGGGAGGGACAATCTTGTTTAGGTTTCTATGGTCATAAGACCTGTCCCTATCTCTAGGGATATTGCTGCCACCATGGGACTCTAGTCCCAACTTTCTTCTCTCTCTAAGGAGATCTAGGGATTCTCTATCTAAAGCCAATTGCTTCTTCCTGATCTCTAGTTGAGTTTCCTCATACTGGACCAGTCTCTTTCTTCTCTCATGAGAGGATTCCCTCCTGTGAGAAGAAACAGAGCTCCCTATTGAGGTGCCAGAGTGGTTAGACTCCTGAGAAGGAGACCTAGACTTTCTGAGCACACTCATAATCCTTCCTGGGGGGACAAAGGTGTGGTTCTCTAGATCCTCATCTTCATCTTCCCCAGAAGGGATTGGGTTTTCCAGGTCAGGGTCATTGTCACCCTCCTGGTCAGTTTCAGAGGGGGCTGGGGGTAGTAGTACCCCTGGCCCCTTCCTCATCTGCTGGCCCACCCTCTGCTCCTACCCCTTCAGTCTCTGAGGACTTACTAAGATCATAAGCCACCAACAACTCCTGGAGGTGTTGGGTGGTGGGACTTTGGCCTGTCCTTAATTTCCTCACGTTACACAAAGCTCTCAGTTCCAAGAATGGGAGTGTGTCATACTTGGAGGGGAAGCTCAATGGCTTCCTGCAGGGCATCTTTGGATCCTGCTTTTAAAGACATTACTAGTGTGGTGTGGTGTATGCACTACCTACTCTAGTGTGGCCTACTAAACTCTCTTGAGTTGTAGAAAGGGTTGTGCTATCCCTTAACACACAACTCTAAGTTCAGTAGAACTTACTGATATTCTAAGCTTAAATTATATGTACCTTAGGTACCTTTAGTGGTTTTCAGTTGATCAATTCAATTGAGATTATCTGGTAAAACAATAGCAAGCTGGAATCCCACACGCTGCACACCAATGTGAGAAGTTGGCCTGGCATATGCTGTCCACTAATTATAGTGGGCACCTTGCACCAGTCCAAATCGACTCTTATGGTAGGTAGGTTAAAGACAACCTTATTGAAAGCTATCCTAGTGGTAGCTGTGGAGAGCAGCCTTCAGGCTAAGTCTTGAAGGAATGTAAAGCAGCTTGTTTTACCAGTCTATAATCTCTTGAGTGACCAAATGAAAGAGCACCACACCAGGTATATATTCAAAATATATGTATTTATTACTAAACACACCCCTCTAGTCTCTTTATGAGGCTAGAGTTCGAAATACATAGGTTATAAGATCTTAAATCACAGTAATAGCACAAATACACGTTTGGGCCCTAGGGGCGTACCAAACCATATACCAATAAAGTGGTATGCGAACCACGACTGAACTAGACACTAGGCCTAGAGCCTCTAGAAGTGCTTGGACCACAAGGAACCACCCAAGGTAGTGACACAGGGGACCCACGGGAGAGCGCGTGCAGTGTAAATACACAACCGCGATACGCCGTTAACTTCTATGGAGAAAGTCGGGATCGGGAAAATAGAGGAAAGGGACACTTAAAGAGGACTAGGACAAAACCCTTTGAGATCTAGGACTTTGAAGAGTCTCTACCCACGGGAGCACCGGAGTACTCGTGTTACCTCACCCAGGGAAGCCGGGTGCATAGGTGCCTTTCGGGGTCGGGTTTCGTCGTCGTTTCTTATGGCGATCTGCTGCAAAGTGCTGCTGGCGACCAGGAGAAAAGTGTCCGGGTGGATCCAAGAGTGGATCGGAGTTCTGAAGAACCTGAAAGCAGAGGGGACAGAGTCTGGGTCACTAGCCAGTGACCAGGAGGGCGATGGACAGATGCCCACCGATGTCGAGTGCTTCAAGTTCGTTGACGGTCGTCTTGACTCTTCAGCCACGAGGTCCGGGAGGCGTTGTCGGCGACCAGGAGCAGGATTCGGGCTGTTGCTCGATGTCTGTCGAGTGCAGAGGTGTCGGCGACCAGATTGGACCCAACAGGCCTTGGCAACGGCAAGTCTCGAGTAAGATGTAGATCGTCGATGATGCAGACCAGCAAGGTCTGGGGAACTCACCCAGCAAGGGTAAGTGAGGGCAGGCCTGGAGCAACCAGACTGCCAAGTAAAGAAAAGATTGGCCTTCGGTAAGGGCTACTAGCCAACGGGCTAGCGACCGCGAAGGAGCCTCGTGACGCCGCACGTGGAGCTGGCTTACAGGACACTCGTGGAGTGGGGGCCAGTGATCTTCGGTGCAGGTGGTGCTGGAGGCTAGGGCTACTCGGAGCCCAAAGCACGACTTCTTGGGAGACCCAGAAGATGGTGCACTTGCAAGTGTGCTCGGTGTCCAGGGGTCACGGTCTCAAGTTACCCACGATAGCCACGGGCCTCAGCTTTGCTGGGGACTCAGGGTAGCCTCGGGGAAGTCTGAGAATCCACCTCTGGTGATGCGATGACTTCGGCGTCCGACGGGAGCTTCAGTGATGCGAACCGGACAGATGCTTCTTTGGTGCCTGCCAAGCAGGGGAGTCACTCCTTGACCCCAAGGGAGATTCTTCAGTCCTCTAATCGTGAGTAGAGCGTCGAAGGTCCAGGATTCTGTTTCAGAGTTTCGTCCAGGTATAATCTAATCTTGCTGTGGCAAGGGTTCCCCATTTTAACTAGTAAAACAGGGAGGGACTAACTCTATGACCCCACCTATGGGAGGGTCAAGGGAGGGGTGGCTACACCCACTTCCCTTTGTCCAGTTTCGCGCCAGAGCAGGGGCAGGTAGCCCCTGAGCTGGTTTGAACTGGCATATGCACAGAGGAGCCTTTTGCTCCCCCAGTGCAGGACTTCAAAGCACTCTAAGAGTGCACCCACCCAGCCCCAATACACATTATCCTGTCTGGGGAGGTGGTCACACCTCCCTGCAACAGGAAACCTATTGTCCAGGCCTCCCCTGCCGGAGTTTCGTCCAGCAGCAGGAGGCCAGACTTGTGTCTGTGGCAGCAGCATCCATTTTGTGATGCCAGGGCTTCAGAAAGAAGTTACCGGGTAAGCCAGAGTTAACATGTCTTTCCCTCTAGAAGGGTGGAATGCTACCCCCGCCGCCAGGATTGGCGGGGGGTAGTATTCCAAGATGTTTGACACCAAACACGACATGTTTAGGTGCAGCCATTCCAAAGTTAGCATTTTACCGCGAGGATATAATGCGCTTAAGAGTATATGGTCAGGCTGCACTACAAACAGCATCAGAGATGGTCTCCGAACGCTGCAGAGGGGCCCTGCTCATGCAGGGGCACCCTCTCACATAGGAACCATGCACTCTGCCTTTAGGATTGATAAGGCCTGCCTTAGGAGTGACTTATAGGTTTCTAGGTGTGTATGTATTTCGTGATATAGGTAACCTATATCACAGTAAAGGGTGCATGCACCACCTTACCCAGGCTGCAGTAGCAGACCTGTGGTGTCAGTTTGGATGGCCTTCCAGGGGTGGCATAATACATGCTGCAGCCCCTGGCAGGCCTCTGAGGTACCTATGCCCTTGGTACATAGTATACCATATACTAGGGACTTATAAGGGCACTCCAGATCCCAATCAGAGATGTGCCTAAGGCACATGGAATCCATTTTACAGAGAAAGCAGATAGACTGGGGCCCTGAATAGCAGGATCCCAGTCCAACTAAGTCATAAACCAGCAAAACACCATAAAAAAAGTGGGGGCAACCATATAGTCAGATTCCACCTTCCTACATTCCTCATTAAAATTTTGGAGTAACTCTGTTACTCTTGCTGAGAAGACCCCCGGGCTGTTCTTATACCCCTGGGGGAGATGACAAAATTGCCGCTGGGACCCCAACGCTGAGAATGCGGTCAAATACCTGCTTTCAGGCGCTATATTTTGGCAGAAAAATCCATTTGAGATATCAAGTGTAGTTTTGTATTTTTTCCGCACAATGTTATTCATTAATGCGGCACTGTGTGCATTTTGGACAGCGAATGTCTTTGTGCATGAGTTTAAATGTCTGTAATCTAAGACTAGACGATATGTGTTGTCCGGTTTTGATACAGGAAAAGTGTTGTTCATTGGTGAGGTGCATGTTTCAATCACCCCTTGGTATTCAGGTTGATCTAAGATCTCCCTGACCTGTTTTTTAGCTTCTTGCTTTATTGGGTATTGCCTCTGAGCATTTGGTGAAACTTTTAACGGGATCACGTGCTGGGTTGAATCCTCATCCCAACCGGCATGATTTTTGTACAATGCTGGAGCTAGGGCAACCGCCCACTCCTGTGCATATGCATGTTTAAGATGTATGGGAACGAGGTCGGAGAATGATGGAAAAATGACAGTTTCTCCCCTGGGGCACTCCATAACGAATGTTGGTGGCCAATCTTGTTCTGCTAATAGGATGTCATAACCAGATGACAGATTTTCCCAAAAGAGACCTTTAACTTTCCTGGGCTTGTCCCCCTCCATTTGGAGTGTTATTTCGTGTAACTTATGTGGGACGCTCACCCTGGTGTCTGGTGTTTCCACCGTTATGTAATCATTCAAGTCCGCTGTCAGCAGAAATTCCTTCAGGTTCCGGTGAGCTATTGCTACTTCTGCCGCACTGTCTAGCATCGTCAGAGCCCATTCCCCGTTCAAAAGCTGCGTCCTCAGAATTTTGAGCATGTCTGATCTTTATGCCTGCAACTTTCTTCTTCTTAAACTCAGGTTTTGATTTTGGTTTGTCTTCTTTTTTGGAAGTATAATCTTGAGCGTGTTGCTTGTCTCTGGACTTCGTACGCTCTTCTTTGTGTTCTGACCGTCCTTCTCTCTCAGAGTTTTTCGTCAAGCCCTGAAAGGAACGAGAGGAACGTGTGTCAATATCCTGATACCTGTCAGGTTTCCAAATATTATCCCTGTTCCTAAGGTTGTACCTCTTTTCAGACGGCTCCTGTGGAGGAGATCTGCCTCGGGATTGAGATCTGTTTTTAAAATGTTGTTGTTTTTTATTATCCCACTTCTTTTTAGAAGAAGCAGGTGTCTGCTTGGTAGTGTCCTTTTCAGGACTGCCCATCAGTTGTGGTTTTAATGCTTTCCCACCCAAACTGTCTCTGCCTAACTCTGCATACGCAGTTTCAATTATTTTGGGCAGTTCGTGTTGTTGATCCAATGGACTGAACTCCCTTAGGCATTGGTGGATTGCCACTGAAGCTGCTTCCCCTTTAATATTAGCTAGTATTATGGCTGATACCTGGTCATAGTTATTTAATAACTTCATCCCAAAGTTCAGGGCAGGTTCTGCTCCGTACTCGTTTTGTATTTGTCTCAATACATCAGGTACTACTGCTAATTAAGGAATACCATGTGTTCTGGTATATATGGCAGCAAAGACTGTACCCCAAGAGGTGCAGTCCTCTACTTGTGGTGTTATCCCCATGGGCAAGCAGATTGTTAGCATTCTGTGTTTTTCAAATGGGGTAGTATTTGGAAATACTGCCTCTAGCTGAGTTATTTTCTGAGCTACCCAGAATGGCATTTGTTCATGTTTTGTGGGCATTTTGCCCATTACCGCGTGTAATGTTTGTGGTGTAATTTTAGTTGCTGTACCCTGAATTTGAGTTCCATTTGTTGCAACTGATGTTGGTTGGACTGTGAAAGACCTCATGACATATTGTGTCAGGTTTCTGTAGATTTTAATTAAATCCTTGTGTTGTAAGAGTAAGTCTGGCTGCGGCATTGTGTCAATGTCCGGATGTGGTGTGTAGGCCGCTAATATTGGCCATGTTGCACCGTCTCCTCCGAGCGGGCCTAATCTTACTCTGTTTCTTATATGGGGTAGGGCGCCTTTAAACCAGTATAGGTGTTCCTGGTACGTGAGTGGAGCTTCTATGTCCTCACAAGGACCATATTCTTGTGGTGCATCTCCTTCTGTATAGTAGTGAAATGTCTGTGTTACTGCATCTGCTTCTGGGAATGTAACCCACGAATAGAATACCTCTGTTTTATTTGATTTGTGTGCCTCAATTACGAAAGCTACTATACCACCCCTAGGTGTTAACCCATATTCTAGTAATTTCAGGGTGATAGTACGTCTGAATTTAGGTGCAATGAGAATTCCATCCACCTCTTCATCTCCTACTGAGAGGCGTCTAGCCACCACCGGGTTATCTTCGCCCTCATTCATTTTGTAAAGGAGAAGTTTGTTCAAGGGAACTAAGATAAGGTGTTATGCACAATTTTAGGAACTAAATGTCCTTCAAGCTTGATTAACCAACAGCCAATAAATAGGATTTCTCGCCTACACAGCTGTGGCGGAGTTTGTGCCCACCCACTCCAGACGTCTCTTGTGTTTTGTGAGTAGGGGTCTCTGAGAATAGCACGACTGAACTACTCAGATTCTACTGTTAAATAAGAGCCCAACCATCGTTGGTGGCGCCATGTCGTGTAGTTCCTATATTACCCATACAGGACCTGCGCGTTCGGATAACATAAACTGTGGGTTTGGTGGCAGACTGACTCTGAGCACCCCCACCGAGAATGTTAGCCTGTTTGCATAAGCTAGCTCACAGTGCCACTAGTGTCTCCTCTTATCGGGGCGAGAATAGTTTCTGGCAACCTCAGAACATGACAACCCTGATCCCTCAAGATCGTGGAAAAAATTTACTACTTTTCACTCAGTCACTCGTGCTCACTTATCTTGTCTCAGAGATACACAGAATAAACAGCCTGGGCGTTTCAATAAAAGGTTTATTGAACAGTTGTTATTCTCGTGTATAATATATGAGCTGCAACAACCATTAGACAGTAGCAGAGATATATGATTAGCAGTACTATGAATATAAATGGATAGTACAGTTCTACCATCTTGCAATACGCATGAATAAATACATGGATATAAAATGCATTGGTAAAAGAAAGCGCATACTCCTACGATGCCTATCTAGATGTACCTAAGTGTACCTAGCATGTGAGTAGGTGTGAAGCCAAGAATCCCTCTAGGATTTAGTCAAACCCCATTACCTGAAGTGAGAATGTAGGAGCCCCTCTTGGTCTCGAGCTCGACACCCCGCAAGGGATGTTCAGACCACTGTCAGCTGGAGCGTCTGCATGCAGGAGCCTCAGCGTCTCTGGTCAGTGTGTCGGCCTGGAAGTCTCGGTTCCCTCTTCCTAACTCTAGCAAGAGGTGCTATATTTATACAGAAAGTATCTAGGGCTGCTTTGTCCCTTGTTGCTTGTATTAGCCATTGTTGGATTTGAGGATGACGTATGGGATGAACCGTGTACGTAAATGTGGGGAGGAAGGTGGTGTAGCCCCAGCCTGGTTTCTAAGAACCCTTATGAATATTCATTCATACTGTGTGAGTCTATTGATGGAGTTATAGGACTCTATTGTTCAGGAGAAACCCTCCTTCTGCACCCAGGACTAGATCTAGGTAAAGGTTCAATCCTAAAAGGCTCGTTACAGTGTAGTGTAGGGGAGGTAATGTAGGTGAAGGGGTATGATGTTACCTGGGCCTATATTAGGGTACCTGTATGAAACATAACAAGTCAACCGGTGTCATTACTTCGACCGTATGGATTATACGGTAGAGGAAATTCTGCCAGTGGAATATTTTCATTGCATATTCAAAACAAATTATTTTTCTTTATATCCCATCTCTTATTCTAGCACTTAACTAGGAATAACTAGACCTGCAAATTCTATTCTGAAAAGTTTAAAACCCCTTGAATTAGACTAAAACCTATTGTTAGTCTTACCTGAAAAGTGATTGCCCTGCAATGGCAAGAGCCCCCGTATGATTTAACGTGTTCTGGATGTGATCCAAGGGGCCCAACCACAAGTAGGCCCTGTTTGCGCAGGGATAGAAATTACTGCCCAGATTTAGCAAGGTTTTGCGTCGCCCTTGCACCATGCAAGGAGATGCGGGCGAACACAAAATCTAGAATGAGATGTACCATGCCACGCAGAGGCACCCTGGGTGGCTTGGTAAATCTGGTGTAACGCAAGGCAGCACAAGTTGCTGCCTTGCATTACATTGTGCTGGGAAGGCATTACATGGGTGGAACGTGGGTGTTCCCACGCACCCACCCATGTATTCTGAAGCATTCCCAGATTTACCAACACTGGTAGACGTGGGAATGCGTCAGAATTGTATGCCTTCCCAATAGACGTGCAACAAATAGAAATATCTTTATTTCTCCTTGTTGTTTCCTCTTTCTAAGTGTGGTGCATTCTGCAGCACACTTAGGGGCTTATTTACAAGACCTGTGCGCTGCCGGGAAGTCACTTTTTTTTTACACTTTGGCGGCGAGCAGTGCAGATCCATATCTACGAGGCCATGGAACGACACCCTGCTTGGTTTGTCATGGCCTAGTAGATATGGTGTAAGGCAGTGGTTCCCAAACCTTTTTGACCCGTGGCTCCCTTGACCCATTGGCCATTGCCCGTTGCTCCCCACTGTTACTTTTTTGGAGGGTGGGGTGGATGTAAGCCCGGCCTCAGGAGTACTTGCATTTTTCTCCCTGAAAATAATTGGGATGAAGCTGATGAAGGTATCATAATCATATACGCAGGGTGTTTCGTATTACTATGGCGGCGCCTCTAATAAAATATTCCTAGTTACACTTATTTGCCCATGCCCTTTTTAGAGTACGCTCTCAATTTTTTTTATCCCACTTACAGTGCTAGATAGCACCCCTATGCATGTAGGCCCCATTGCCAAAGTGTTTCTGCGCTTGAAGAATATTTGCATGCACTTCCATTTCTACCCATGTCATATGTGCCAACACACCTATCGCAGCAGGGCGACTCACGATTTTTTAAATGACATACGGCTTTATTTTTGATGTCTCCTCACTAAAATTGCCTCCAAATCAATGCAAGTAAAATACATTCCTCAGATTCTTTTTTTTTAAACGTCCCTCTTTCTTGCTTCCAAATGTTGGCATTATGCCATATATGGTGTTTTACTTCCCTGTGCTCAAGGAGAGAGCAGGCCTGTCTGGAAATGTGTGTGTACTGAAAGAAATGTGTACTGGAAGTACCTATGATTCAAGTACAAATGTCAATACTTAATAATACTTAGGGGCCGATTACGATGTCGGTCGGAAAGGCTCCGAACGGGATTCGGATTGTCCGAATCCGATTCAGAACCTATGTTTCTGACCGAATCAGATACATTTCTGATCGACTGATTACAATGCAAGGAAGCCGTTCGGGCTGTCCGATTCGGTTCTTATCAGCATTCGGACAGCCCGAGTCGTTCAGAGCCGAATCGTACAGCTCTATGGATACGGTTTCCGACCGAGCGATTACGATGTCCGACTCTGACAGCTGTTCCGAATCGGTCTGCCCGACACGAAACGGCTGTCGGAATCTGACTTTGGGGGCCCGTAGCAGGCCCACCTTCGCCCATAGGCCTCCGGTTGGGGCCCGTGGGGGTACCCAAAGAACCCCTCTTTCCAACCATGCACAGTGTGGCAGGCACCATGAGATGCCTGCCACAGGGTGCAAGGTCTTCCCCAGCCACCCCTTTTTTCAATGGGAGCCTGTGTTCTCGTTTGGAACACAGTCTCCCATTGAAGTCAATGAGAGTCCGACCGAACGATGTTCAGAAGCATCGTAATCGGTCGGTCGGATTCGCAGAACCCGATTCGGTCGGAAAAGATTCCAGAACCGATTCGGTCAGAAGAGTTTCCGACTGACATCGTAATCGGCCCCTTAGTGTGTTTAATAGACAGGACAACTGTACTTTCCTGATAACTTGCATTGGTATAAAATGCATTTGGAAAAAAACTGAACTATTAACGAGTCTAACAAAATAAATCAGGGATCTTCCGCTTCCGGGATCCAGTGAAATATGGACGTCATCTCCCTCAACATGACATCAATTAAGCACTACATTTACAGCTTTAGGCATGTCACTTACAAATCATCGACATCATGCGTTTAAGTCTAATTAAACTGAAGCCAACAAACCCTTCAACATTAAATGCATTAAAGTGCCAGGTGCGCGGCTCCCCTGGCTAGGTTTGACGGCTCCCCAGGGAGCCACGGCGCACAGTTTGGGAACCACTGGTGTAAGGCAATGCAGCGCAAGTCGCTGCATTGCCTCAACGCTGCGTCGGGGAGGCATGCCATGGTGGTTGCGGTGGGTGTTCCCACTCAACGCCCACTGTATTTGACACATTTCCAAATTTACAACATTGCATAAATCTGGGAATGAGTCAAAAACGTGTGCCTCCCCAGGGGTGGCGTAACGAGGAGAAATAACTTTATTTCTCCTTGTTTTTTCCTCTTTCTATGGGCCTCATTTCTGAGGCCCCTTGCGGCACATTTGCGTCGCTGGAACGTCACTTTTTAGACGTTCCAGTGGCGCAATGTGCCACGGCATGTTTACAGGGCCACATAAAGCCACTTTACATGGCTTTTCATGGTCTTGTAAATATGTGCCTGTTGGACTTGGCCCTTTTTCCCAGAAATTTTTCGTTTTTCCCCTAGCCGTTTTACCATGTGTGAAACTCACTCAAGATGGCTGCCACAGGCCCCTGCTACTGCAGAGGGGCCTTACACGCATACACACTAGTAGCCAGGGTCAGGCTGGGACATAGGGATACAGTATCCATTCCGTCCCCGCCTCTGGGCCACATAGCCAGACATGTAGAAGGTTCCAGAACCTTCCGGGCTGTGGGAGGAGTTATGTTTTGCCGCCTTTGGGAGAGTCACCTGACCTAGGGGTATAAAAGGCTTGGAGGGAAAACTTTTAGTCAGTTGGAGTCAGTTGATGAGGCACCACTGATCCTGGGAGAACCTCCGCCGGAGTATAGGCTTTAGGGCCTAGGGGGAGACCTACACTACTGCTGCTGACAGGGCTGAGGCCCTGCTGTAGTAAGATAGCTGAGGAACGCCCACCACCCACTGACCTTGCCCAGTGTGAGGGGACCCAGGGAACCACCTTCAGCGTGCGGGGAGGAACATCAAGCACTCCCAAACCACCAACTCATCCCCCCCTCATAAGAAGAAACTTCTGACAAGAAACTTTGACAAGAAACTTATAACAAGAAACTTCTGACAAGAAACTCCTGACAAGAAGCGCCTAAGAAGCAACCAATCTGGAACAGTCGCCAGACACCTTAATTTGAGGAGGCCTGACCGTCCAGCAAGGCCTGAAGCCTAAACTGCCCAACTGGTGATCACCAGGTAAAGCGCCGTACCCTGAAGCGCTAGACCTTCACCCCCTATTCATTCCTGCCTGCTGCTGGGCTGCCCCCAAGTACTTTTCCAGTCAGCCCTGCCCACAGGCTGCTGGTGCGCCCTGCGTTCTGCCACCCCTCAGGTCACTGACCTTGTGAGGAGATCACCGCCGCGGCCGCCGCCGCCTGAGGAGAAGTGCCGTGTGGTGAGGTGCGCCGTCGCGCCCTCACCGAAGGGAGCGCTGAGGTGAGGGAAGCCCCTCAAGTATATGTGGTGAGGTGCGCCGTCCGCGCCCTCACCGAAGCCTCCACAAATTGCCCCAAATTATTGCCACCGGGCCCAGGGCCCCACCGCCGCCGTCGCGGCCGAAGAAAACACCCACCGCCGCCGTCGCGGCCGAAGAAAACACCCCCGCCGCCGTCGCGGCCGAAGAAATCACCACCGCCGCCGTCGTGGCCTAGCGCGACCAGCGAGGCCTCCAGGCCCCGCCGTCGCCAAGCAGCCGGGGACGCCGGCCGCGCCCCCAGGAAGGCCGCGCAGCGATTGGGCGCCGGCTCCGGTCACGCCCCCAGCGCCGACGGAGGCCCAGGAAGAGCCCCGGCCGTGCAGAGGGAGACGGGGAGCCGGCCGGAGAGGACTGCTGGCTCCCGCTCCCCATCCTGAAGTCCCTGAGCCCGCGAAACCTCACTCACCTGATCCCGGGGGCCGGAGGAGGGTGATCCCGGCCCCCGCAACGTGCCGCAAGTCGAGTTCCCTGATCCCGGGGGCCGGAGGAAGGTGATACCGGCCCCCGCAACGTCCCGTCAGTCCGGCCTGAAGGCCGAGGTACCCCGACCGGGCCCCGCCCTCCAGAACACGGGCCGGGCCTGGGGAGTGCCAGTCGCTAGAGAAGCGCGACCAACGAACAAGCACCAGGTGAGCCCAGGAGGCCCCTAGGGCCCACAAAACGCCACTGGGAGCCGGGGGCCACCATTAACCCCTAAGTTAACAGTGTACCTTTCCCCATGAGGCGAGGCCCCGGAGAGGAGTGGGCCTAGCCTGGAGTTAACCCCTAAGGGTCATAGAAGCCCCAGGATACAGGACATGTTGAGGGGTTCCCCACAGTATTTAATAATTTATTGCAGATGCCTATTGTAATTACTGCCTAGGCCATGCTTTTAACTGCTAAGTCTTTACCACAGGGGGAAAGTGTTTAATTGAATTGAGCTGAAGTGTACACCGCCAAGAGTTGAAGTGTTTTATGTTACAGGTGTACTGGAATTGCGACGCCCACTGTACTGAATGTGGGCGCGCCTAGATTAATGCAGGCCTATTTAAATGTAACGTGAAAAGCCTTCTTTTAAGTAATTGAATATGCTAAAGTGAACTGCATGTTTAGGCCCATGTTTTATTAACGTACCTTGAGATCATTATTAAGTGCTACGTTTAGGAGATAATTCCTGCGGCCTCTTAGTGGCCTACAATGTTGATGAGCTATGATGCTTTATTTAAAATGTGCACCAGTTGAGTAATGCAATGAATTTGAATGTAGATCTGAATTAATCTGCCTCATCTGATGCTAACTTGATTTATATATAAAAGATCTTGATTTTAAATACACAAGCCTGGTGTGGTGTCATGTTATTGCGTTCGCATTTCTGAGTCAAAGTAAGAGTGTGCTGCACAACTGCCTTACACATTGCCTTCGCGTGCTTTCCCGCTTCGCGCCATGCTACCGTGGCGGACTCGGTAAACCCGGTTCCAACATTTGGTGTTCAGCGGTTGGATAAGGACTGGTGTTTGTGCAGCACCCTACAGTGACTCAGTGTGCGCCGCAATTAGACACCTATTGTAATGCAAGTGCTAGGAATTCTTTGGTAATTGCCGATTGTGTACATTCCTGCGTTAGACCTGCTACCTACAGTCTAGAACCCTTTCCTTAAATTGTCTGGGACCCCACCTAGGAGGATGGAGTTTGAGTTAGCCAACCTAGAAAGGTATACGGTGACACAGCTCAAGGAGTTCTGCCTAGAGAGGGGGTGGCCGTCAAGCGAGGCGCCAGGAAGGAGGTGCTTCAGAAAGCTTTGAGGGCATGGGTAATGGCCCACCCGGAGGGAAGAGGGGACGAGGAGCAGGGGGAGGCAGACAACCCAGGAGAACTGGACCTACTGCACATTGATGTTAGCGAGAATGTGTTGCCAGGAAGACGTTCCAGGGCAGGCAGTAGGGCGTCAGGGGGAGGTTGTCGGCAGAGGAATTTGAGGACAGAAGGGAGCAGAGGCAATTAACATTAGAACTTGCTAGGATGGAAAGGGAGCGAGAACAGGCAAGGCTAGCCATGGAGGAAAGGAAGCTTGCGCATGAGCTTAGCCTGAAGGAACTAGAGCTCCGAGCCTTGCAGATGGAGATGCAGGGCAAAGTGAATGGTGGCAGCGTACCTGCTGGGGTTCCACAGGAGCCCAAATTTTATCTACCAAGAGAGGTGATAGCCAGTTTGGGGAGTGATCCTGAAGGGAGTGGTGCAGGGATCTTCCAACCCAGCGAGGTGGGAGAGGTGGAGAATAGCCCAGCTAGGTCCCAGGATAGTGAGCGGGTTGTAGGGCCTCACATCCTATCTATAGGAAGGAGTGAGACGGGGAGGTGTCCCGAGGTGCCCCAACCGCAGTCTCAGGGCCTGGAGAGTTCCATAAGGGAACCCCAGGTTGGGAGCCTAGGCTGTCCCGATGGGCCATCCATGGAAGGGGATCCCCCAGTGACAGGAGAACCCGGGGCGTATGTATTCAGAGCTCCAGGGGTTCTGGGGTCTGCCCAGCCACAGGATTTAGATCCTGGGCTGGGGTGCCAGGTTCAGGGGCTGCCTGACCTGGCGGGAGGGACGTCTGTAAGCAGTGTCCCTCCGGAGCTGACTCCCAGGGGTGCTTCTCCAGGTGGGAGGGTGCTGAACTCTGGGAGGGGGTGCAGAGGAAGGGAGGACTCGCCTCTGGCACCGGGGCAACCTAAGGGTTTAGACCCTGGGTTGGTGGATCGGATGCAGGGTCACGGCCCTGGAAGAGTGAGAGAGTGGTGGTCTGAGGGTGCCCCGCATAGGAGGAGAGGGCGGAACCCCAGAAGGAGAGGTAGGGGAGGAGAGCCTCGCCCCTGACTGCTGGTCAGCCTGAGGGTGCGGACCCCAGGTGGGTGGACCAGTGGCAGTTTGGAACTGCAAGGAGGAGAAGGAGAGTGGCCAACGGGCCTGGGGCTACTGCCCCCGCTCTGTGAGACCGCAAGGGCCAGAGACATCTGGACGGCCTAGCGCCTGGTCCTGGCCGCGGACAACTAGGGAGCACCAGTGGGGTGGCTTCGTTGGTCCAGGGAGGTTTGAGAGAGGGAACCACCGGGTTCCAGAGTGGAGAAGGACCTGCAGGACCTTCCTGCAGCTGGGGAAAAGGCCCGCGTCCAAGTTTTCTCGCCCGAAGCAGGGAAGCCCATCAAGGCATTGATCGGTCTACCCTGGCTTTTGGCTGGGAGGGGTTGTGTTGGACTTGGCCCTTTTTCCCAGAAATTTTTCGTTTTTCCCCTAGCCGTTTTACCATGTGTGAAACTCACTCAAGATGGCTGCCACAGGCCCCTGCTACTGCAGAGGGGCCTTACACGCATACACACTAGTAGCCAGGGTCAGGCTGGGACATAGGGATACAGTATCCATTCCGTCCCCGCCTCTGGGCCACATAGCCAGGCATGTAGAAGGTTCCAGAACCTTCCGGGCTGTGGGAGGAGTTATGTTTTGCCGCCTTTGGGAGAGTCACCTGACCTAGGGGTATAAAAGGCTTGGAGGGAAAACTTTTAGTCAGTTGGAGTCAGTTGATGAGGCACCACTGATCCTGGGAGAACCTCCGCCGGAGTATAGGCTTTAGGGCCTAGGGGGAGACCTACACTACTGCTGCTGACAGGGCTGAGGCCCTGCTGTAGTAAGATAGCTGAGGAACGCCCACCACCCACTGACCTTGCCCAGTGTGAGGGGACCCAGGGAACCACCTTCAGCGTGCGGGGAGGAACATCAAGCACTCCCAGACCACCAACTCATTCCCCCCTCATAAGAAGAAACTTCTGACAAGAAACTTTGACAAGAAACTTATAACAAGAAACTTCTGACAAGAAACTCCTGACAAGAAGCGCCTAAGAAGCAACCAATCTGGAACAGTCGCCAGACACCTTAATTTGAGGAGGCCTGACCGTCCAGCAAGGCCTGAAGCCTAAACTGCCCAACTGGGGATCACCAGGTAAAGCGCCGTACCCTGAAGCGCTAGACCTTCACCCCCTATTCATTCCTGCCTGCTGCTGGGCTGCCCCCAAGTACTTTTCCAGTCAGCCCTGCCCACAGGCTGCTGGTGCGCCCTGCGTTCTGCCACCCCTCAGGTCACTGACCTTGTGAGGAGATCACCGCCGCGGCCGCCGCCGCCTGAGGAGAAGTGCCGTGTGGTGAGGTGCGCCGTCGCGCCCTCACCGAAGGGAGCGCTGAGGTGAGGGAAGCCCCTCGAGTAGATGTGGTGAGGTGCGCCGTCCGCGCCCTCACCGAAGCCTCTACAAATTGCCCCAAATTATTGCCACCGGGCCCAGGGCCCCACCGCCGCCGTCGCGGCCGAAGAAATCACCACCGCCGCGGCCGAGATCGCCCGCCGCCGTCGAAGAAATCACCCCCGCCGCCGCGGCCGAAGAAATCACCGCCGCGGCCTAGCGCGACCAGCGAGGCCTCCAGGCCCCGCCGACGCCGTCGCCGAGCAGCCGGGGACGCCGGCCGCGCCCCAGGAAGGCCGCGCAGCGATTGGGCGCCGGCTCCGGCCACGCCCCCAGCGCCGACGGAGGCCGAGGAAGAGCCCCGGCCGTGCAGAGGGAGACGGGGAGCCGGCCGGAGAGGACTGCTGGCTCCCGCTCCCCATCCCTGAAGTCCCTGGAGCCCGCGAAACCTCACTCACCTGATCCCGGGGGCCGGAGGAGGGTGATCCCGGCCCCCGCAACGTGCCGCACAGTCATTTCCCTGATCCCGGGGGCCGGAGGAAGGTGATACCGGCCCCCGCAACGTCCCGTCAGTCCGGCCTGAAGGCCGAGGTACCCCGACCGGGCCCCGCCCTCCAGAACACGGGCCGGGCCTGGGGAGTGCCAGTCGCTAAAGAAGCGCGACCAACGAACAAGCACCAGGTGAGCCCAGGAGGCCCCTAGGGCCCACAAAACGCCACTGGGGGCCGGGGGCCACCATTAACCCCTAAAATTAACTGTGTACCTTTCCCCATGAGGCGAGGCCCCGGAGAGGAGTGGGCCTAGCCTGGAGTTAACCCCTAAGGGTCATAGAAGCCCCAGGATACAGGACATGTTGAGGGGTTCCCCACAGTATTTAATAATTTATTGCAGATGCCTATTGTAATTACTGCCTAGGCCATGCTTTTAACTGCTAAGTCTTTACCACAGGGGGAAAGTGTTTAATTGAATTGAGCTGAAGTGTACACCGCCAAGAGTTGAAGTGTTTTATGTTACAGGTGTACTGGAATTGCGACGCCCACTGTACTGAATGTGGGCGCGCCTAGATTAATGCAGGCCTATTTAAATGTAACGTGAAAAGCCTTCTTTTAAGTAATTGAATATGCTAAAGTGAACTGCATGTTTAGGCCCATGTTTTATTAACGTACCTTGAGATCATTATTAAGTGCTACGTTTAGGAGATAATTCCTGCGGCCTCTTAGTGGCCTACAATGTTGATGAGCTATGATGCTTTATTTAAAATGTGCACCAGTTGAGTAATGCAATGAATTTGAATGTAGATCTGAATTAATCTGCCTCATCTGATGCTAACTTGATTTATATATAAAAGATCTTGATTTTAAATACACAAGCCTGGTGTGGTGTCATGTTATTGCGTTCGCATTTCTGAGTCAAAGTAAGAGTGTGCTGCACAACTGCCTTACACATTGCCTTCGCGTGCTTTCCCGCTTCGCGCCATGCTACCGTGGCGGACTCGGTAAACCTGGTTCCAACAGTGCCCCTTTCATGTAGAACACTGCGTGAAAGGGGCGTTCCATGGGTGTTGCTGTGGGTGTTCCCACGCAACACCTATGGAATCTGTAGCATTCCCAGATTCACAAGAAATTATAAACTGTGGAATGCGTCAGAATCTAACGCCACCTCAGGGGTGGCGTTAGGGAGGCGCAACAAGGAGAAATATTTTCATTTCTCCTCGTTTTTTCCTTTTTCTATGTGTGCTGCATTCTGCAGCACACATAGAAAGAGGAAATCGCCTGAATTGATTGATTTTGTGCAGGAAGGGAAACCTTCCTGCACAAAATCAATGAGCCCCACAACGCAGGCACCCTTGCACCATGGTGCAAGGGTGCCTGAGTAGGCACATGTCAGCCCATTGTGCGCCAGCGCTGGGGAAAAGGGCAGGAATGCACCGTATCTTATAGATACGGCGCATTCCTGTCTTTTTCTTTTGATGTAGGGCAGAGCAGCAAGATTCCTTGTGGTGCTGCCCTGCGACAAAACATCAGAAATGAGGCCTTATGTGTGCTGCATTCTGCAGCACACATAGATAGAGGATCACGCCTCCATTGATTGTTTTTGTGCAGGAAGGTTACCATGGTGCAAGGGTGCCTGCATTGGTGCTAGGCACCAATTTATGTGCCGTCGCAGGCAGAAAGGAATGGAATGCGCCGTATTTCATTAGTACAGCGCATTCCTGCCCTTTCCATTTGATGCAGGGCAGCGCAGCAAGAAGCTTGCGCCAAAAAGTTTTAAATGAGGCCATAGAAAGAGGAAATTGCCTCTAATAATTGTTTTTGTGCAGGAAGGTGTCCCTTCCTGCACAAAAGCAATGCTGCCTACAACGCAGGCACCCTTGCACTGTGTCGCAAAGGTGCCAGCGTTGGCGCTAGGCTGCACTGAGTGCGCCAGCGCACGGAGAGGACCGGAATGCGCCCCATCTTGATAAATATGGCGCATTCCTGCCCCCTCCATTTCACGCAGCGCAGCAAGGTGTCTTGCTGCGTTGCGTTTCTTTAAAAAGTGATAAATATGGGCCGTCATGTTTTGCGGAAACGTCTGCATTCACAGCATTTTTCCTTCGGTCATTTCGAAAGGGTGAAACCTGACGAATTTTACTGGGAGAAAATGGCAGGTGAAAGCCGGTACACGCAGATTTTAGTGCTAATATGTGCTATTTCCTGCAGTTGGAAGATTCCAAACCCTGGAGTATTGGGGTTGTACTGGATGAAGAAAATGCCGATGGCCAAAACGTCAAAGTGATCGACCTTGAAACAAGTACATGCAGTTCTCAGATGACTCTACCATACACTTCTGTTCCTGCCCTGTGTTCATTAAAGGGACCTTCTGGTGTAATACAGAAGCAGAGCTGTTAAACTGATGTTTTTAGAAAATGAATTGAAGAATCCACCCTTGGCTCCCTCCCCTGAGCACGGTGTGATTTAAAGAGACAGGTCTGCCATCAGCCTCAACACGTGCACTTCTCGAATGGTAGTGTAAGTCTCTTTTCCACATTAAACTGTTGAAGTCTTCGCTGAGGGTTGGGATGTTGGCCAGTATTCATCTCTCTCTCCGGCCAAGAGGTGTCATTGAATCAGCCACCAGAACCGGACATCTTGATTCTGTTAGGCGGCCAGCCTTCCTCATCCTGAGCCGTGGGTCACGGTGTCCGTACGCACGAGGAGATTCCATGTGAATTAAGCAGCAATTGAAAGGGACTCGTTTTCGTTCCTTCAAACGCTGTGACAGGATAGATTATTGTACTTCTGCATTTGTGTTTATATATTCGGTTAGCACCTAAAGCTGAAAGGATGTGAACAGACTACCTGAAACTTTGTACTTAGGACTTCTTCAGTGATTGATTATAAACAACTTACCTGGAATTTCTATATTAATGTGTTTATTTGTGTAAATGACGGACTAGGCATTTTAGGGTTTGAGTTTTATACAATATTGTTTCTGTAATAGAAGCGTACCAGTGTTCACACAGTCCTGGGGGTGGGTGTCAAGGTCAGTTTAAGGGTAGGTAGGTTGTGCAGGTGGGAAAAGGAGAAATGGTGGAGTCCCTCTGTCTGGGGCTTCCCACCCAAGATGATGGTGGTTGGCATCATTGTGGACACATCAAAGTAACTATGCCGATGTTGGGGGGGGCGGAGCTTGCTCGCGACCAAGATGGCCGCTTGAGCTTTGAGCTCCGAAACACCGTCGCAACATCCGTCATTTATCCGGCACCTACACGCTCCTCTGAGCCCTCAACGGCGTTTCCCCGTCGCCGGAGCCCTTCCGGAACACAAAGAGCCGCTTCCGACCCCTGTGTGACGCCGGTGGACAGAGCTGTGCGCGCCCACGCAGGGCCGAACTTGCTGGGCCTCGATCCCCGGCCTGGAGTTGCCGGAGGTGCCGGCACCAGCCCAGCGTTATTACTGCGCGGGACCCTGAACGCCTGCCGCGCGCGCCCAAGGGTGGATCGCTCCCTTCGCCGCTGGTGCTGGGCTGCGGCTGAGTGCGAGCCCTGCTGGAGTGCTGCCTTTCCCCCGAGAATTGCGGAGCTGGGCGGACCCGCGAGCCGCGTAACGCTGGAGCTGAGCTACGGCACTAAGGTTGGTGGAGGTGGCGGCTTGGACCTTGGCGCCCTCGTATAACGCCCTGGAAGGACATACACACTGAGGGGAGGTGTCCTGCTGCGGGGATTCGCGCCGCTTCACCAATCTACGCCCCAGTAGGTCTGGGGGGGACTGGCTGTCTGCAGGCTGCCATTTTTGGGACAGCACACTGTCATTGCTCTACGCGGCTGCCTGGACGGAGGAAGCTACACGCATGTGGTGGCCGCTGCACCTGCGAGAGCGGCTCCACACGTATTGAGCGCTGTAGAGGGGTTGGTCCTTGGTGGCGGGCCGCCGTGGGTACTGGACTTTGACATCCCTGGCCGCTTCTGCCCACTGCCTGCCTCCTGAGCCCCCTCACGAGCCACCTGCCTTGAGTGAGCCTGTCAGTGTTGGAGAGATCACCGCTGTCGGGGATGACCCCCTAGAGGACACACGGTTTGGGGCCCCCCTCTTCGCCCTCCTCACGCCTGCTGCGGAGTACTATAGGTGGCACTCTGACTCGGGACCTGCGTGCAGTCTGCCTGCGTGGGGAGATCGGCGGGAAGGCCGTCGCTGGATACACCACGCGAACGACCAGCCCTGTTGCGGAGCTCTTGGCGTCATAGTTTTGGGAAGTAGATTCGAACCCTGTTGTCCCGCCCTAAGCACTGATCTATTTCTGGGGTGCAGGCGGTCTGCACCAGAGATTCGGTATTGGCCCCCCGGGCCTGCTGAGCGAAGACAGTACGCACATTCGTGTTTCCTAGCAGCGACGATGGGCAGAGTTGATAAAGCCCAACCGAAACTTTCGTTTGAGCACACACGGTCGAAGTCCCGGGATGCCTCCACTGAGGACGCTGAGGGGTCGCGGGGGCGGCCCAGTGAAGAGACAAACTCGGATATTCGTGGCCTGCTGGTGTCAATGGAGAAGAACTTGCAGGGCGGCATCTCAGCACTGGGCGCCAAGATGGACGCCCTTTCCTACAGAATGGACCGCATGGCCGAGAGACTGGATAAGCACGCGGAGCGACTCGACATGTCTGAGCGCAGGATAACAGAAGTGGAGGAAACGCAAACTACCTTAGACACCAAGCATAAACAACTTGGCAGGGTCATGCGGGTCTTGCAAGACAAGACGGAGGACTTGGAAGCGCGTTCGCGGCGCTGTAACCTTAGAATTAAAGGCCTTCCGGAAACTACCCAAACAGGCAACATGGAACTCTTCATAGAGAAACTGCTTGTTAACCTGCTCGGAGTCGACACATTCTCTACTATGTTTGTGGTGGAACTGGCGCATCGGTCCTTGGGTCCACACCCGCCCGCAGGAGGAGGCTCCTAGGCATATCATCGCTAAATTGCTTAACTACCAGGACAGAGACGTTGCGCTGAAAGTGGCTAGGGAAAAACAGCCTTTGCGCTACGAGGGCTCCACGATCTCCCTGTTCCCAGACTTTACTATTCGAGTACAGGAAGTGCGCCGCCAGTTTGCCCCTATGAAGAAGCAGCTCCGCGACCTCAACATGGACTATGCCATGTTGTACCCAGCGAGACTTCGTGTTAATAAGCAGGGTCGCTCACATATCTTCACCGACCCAAAGGCTCTACAGAAGGCTCTGAAAGACTGGTCCAAAGATAACCGTCATAGCCCGGCACGACAACAACTTGACGAAGCGGCTGGTGGGCAGCTGGACGAGCAGGATTGAACGCTGGTCGACTCCTAAAGACGATAAGTGCTGGTTGCATTGCTGCGCTTTGTGTACTGTTACATGCTTGTGTGTGCCCGCGTGCTGGTTGCCACGGTATGGACACAGTGTTTGACTTTCCGGTTTGTGGGGTGCCTGCTGCTGGACTAAACTCGTGTATTACGTGCCGTACTCAGCGCAGGGCTCCAGCAGGCCGCCAGAGTGATTGGGGCTTTATAACGGGGACTAGACCGTAGTTAGATTTGGGGAGGAAGCTCCTGGCCTATTGAGTCCCACTAGCGGGGGTGTCTCCGTCTACTCCTACATGATTGGCAGCCCACCTTTGTTGAACTACAGGCTACTGCTGCTGATGGGGACTGTTATTTCACCTTCATGTAGTTGCACATTGCTGATCAGACGGTACTCGGAGCATGGCCCTACCCAGGCCGAATAGCACTCCTTTCTCGGCGACCAACATTCGCCCACGAGTGAGCCACACTTGGGAGGGTATATTGTTTCAAGTGGGGGGGTAGGGTTGGAGTCTATGGGGAATCGCCGTGGCCAAGTTGGGGGTGGTCCGTTGTGGGTGGGGGGTGGATGGGTTGTTCGAATTGCAATGTCGTTTATTTTGGTAGTTGTTTTTCTTATGATTGCACATGTTGAACAGGACAATTCTTTGCGGCGCAGACTAGCTCACAGATTATGCCTCGTCGTCTGTTATGATGGCAAACTGCAGTATTAGCGGTAACGTGACAGTGGACACCCTCCGGGCTCTCACATGGAACGTTAGGGGTCTCAATGACCACAGGAAGATCCGCAAAGTATTGACTTACCTACAGAGGCATCACATTGACATAGCCCTATTGCAGGAGTCACACCTTCCGCTTACCAGTCCTCTTCTACGCAGTAGAGGTTTGCGGGATAACACACACGCTTCAGGTTTCACCACACACGCGCGAGGGGTTTTGACCTGGGTCAATCCTAGGTCTCCCTACACTCTCGTCCCACTAGATTCGGAAAGAGACAGTAGGTTTGCGATCTCCAGGTGTCAAGGGAAGGGAATGGACATGATAATAGTTACCGTCTACGGCCCCAATTATGACTGCCCCGCCTTCTACAAGGCGTTGGCGATCACTGCCAGTAACCACACAGAGGGGCGATTCCTTTGGGGAGGAGATCTCAACCTAGTCATAAACCCAAGCTTGGACCGTTCGGGGGGCCCTGTGAGACGTACCTCTGCTGCTGCTAGGGAGCTGGAGGGTGCTATGATTAAATTGGACCTATGCGATGTCTGGCGCGCCCGGCACCCGGGTAAAGGGGGCTTCACACACTACTCTGCTTATCATAATCTACATACTCGTATCGACTACTGGTTGGCGGCCTCGCCACTTGCTGACAGCGTTAGAGAGTGCGCGGTTTTCCCTCGATCCCTGTCGGATCATTCTCCCCTCCTGCTGGTTCTTGACACTCCCAGGAAGGCTAGTCCGCCTTTCACTTGGAGATTCCCCCCTTACTCCCTGCTGGACCCGGTCTTCAAGGAAGAACTGGCTGAAGCTATAGAGTCTTTCTTTCCCACTAATGCGGGATCTGTTGACAGCTTCCAGGTAGTCTGGGAGGCTTTCAAAGTTTTTATTTGCGGTGTCACAATTGCTAAACACTCTGGGGTTCTCCGCTCAATCCGCCAAAGACTGACTGACTTGGAAAGGAGACTTGGGGTCCTAGAACAACGCCTACTGGCGAGTGCAGATGAGGCGATCTCGCAGGAGATCAGGGTATTGCTGGAGGAATTCCACGAAGCAGCTGACGCTGAGATTAAACTCCTGGGCAAATACGCCGCAGCGCGGGTATATGGTGAGGGCGAAAGGCCGGGAGCTGTCCTCGCTCAACTCCTTAAAAAAAGGCATAGTTTAAAACAGGTCACTGTTCTCAATTCAGCGGAAGGGGATACTCTAACTGAGGAGGCTGAGATAGCGGAACGGTTCAAGCAGTTTTACGCTGATCTGTATTCCAACCGGTCTATTGGATCGGAGGATGAAATTCTAGACTATCTCGCTCATATTAAACTGCCATTCCTCACCAATACACATCGCGAGTTCCTGATGAGGCCCATTGAAAGAGAAGAAATCCTACTGGCCCTCTCGAGTATGAAAGCGGGGAGCGCCCCAGGGGTGGATGGCCTCACTGTAGCGTTTTACAAGGCATTTATAGATATTTTAATCCCGCATTTGACCGAGCTTTTCGATGACATGTGCGTCTCCGGTACCATGCCCCCTACGATGCGGGAGGCTATTATTGTCACCATCCTCAAGCCGGGTAAGCCCCCGGAGGAGTGTGGATCTTACCGCCCACTTTCTCTCCTTAATGCTGACACAAAAATTTTCGCAAAAATCCTTGCTAATCGGCTGGTCCCCCTTGCTCAGACGCTGGTGGCCCCTGAACAGGCTGGGTTTGTTCCGGGCAGGAACCTCACCTACAATCTCCGCACTGTGTTTGGTGCCTTACAACACACCCGCCCGGAGGCAAGGGATGTCGCCATATTTCTCGACATGGAAAAAGCCTTTGATTCCGTAGAATGGCCCTTTATGAGGCAAGTCTTACTCAAGATGGGATTGGGCCCAGTCTTCCTTCAACTGCTAGGGGTACTATACAACTCTCCCACAGCCAGAGTCAAAATAGGGAACCTGGTGACTGACCCTATCGCCATTACCAGAGGAACGAGGTAGGGATGCCCGTTGTCTCCTATTTTATACGCTCTGGTCGCCGAACCCTTGCTTGCGCACTGCGAGAATATCACAGCCATAAAGGCCTTAGATTCCCGAACTACGAGCTTATAGTGTCCACCCACGCAGATGACACGCTGTTATATGTCCGCAATCCCGAAAGTAACCTCTCTTCGGTATTAAGAGAGGTGGTGCATTTTGGCGCGTTGTCAGGACTGCGAGTCAACTGGCCTAAGTCTATTGTTTTCCCACTCACGCCGGCCACCACACCTATTGAGCTGGACTATCCACTACAATGGTCCACGGAGGCGATTAGATATTTGGGCATCCGTGTGCATTCCGATTCGGAGACGGTGTTCAGGGAGAATTACGGTGTCGCGGTCAGTAGACTTGAGGATGACATTGATAGCTGGATTAGGCTGCCCCTGTCTCTGCTAGGCAGAATTGCGCTCATGAAAATGGTGGTCCTACCCCGGTTCCTGTTTCTTTTCACAAACATCCCCATGGTTCTTCCTAGCTCCTTTTTCCACCGGGTCACAACCTTGCTGGTAAAACTGGCCTGGGTGGGCAAACAAGCGAGAGTCAAATGGCAGACGCTCACATTGCCATATCACTTAGGGGGGCTGGGCGCGCCAGACTTAAATTTATATTATAGAGCTGCACAGAGTTCCCAAGCTTCCTATTGGTTCCATGGCCCGCCGGATATCCCGCATCTCCGTATAGAAGCTACCGTGGCCGACCCACTGCCACTGCCAGCCATTTTATATGACGCCACGGACCGCAGAACCGGGATCCTAGATTCCATTAACGCCACACGTCATGCCTGGCACCGTCTATTACAATTGCAGGCTGGAGCTATTCTGTACTCACCAGCCATGCCAATTGAATGGTGCCGCTGGTTGCCGCCATGCAGGGACAGAGGAGTCACGCGCGCGCTCTTCACATTGAAAGTCCAGACTGTGGGTGATCTATTCCAAAATGGTGTAGCTAAAACATGGGAAGACATGGAGCAACAGGCTGAATCTACTACACTCCTAACGCACTTCCAATTCCATAGAACGCGGCACGCACTACTCAATATATTAGGGGAGGATCTTCAGGAACCCCCGGAACTCTTAGCACTGACCCACACCATAAAGGCGAAGTCACCCCGCAAGATTGTCTCTAATATATATAAATTGTCCATGTCCCACAGGGCACACCATTCCACCAAAGCGAGGCTCTCCTGGCAGCGTGACTTGCAGAAGGATATCGATGACTCCATGTGGGCATATTGTTGTTCCAATACACGGCGAGTCTCCTTGAATGGCAGACATAGGCTGATCCATTTTAAATACTTGAACAGAGTATACTATACGCCAGAGAGACTTCACAGGTATGGGTTAAGGGATAACCCAGCCTGTGAGAGATGCAAGGAGCCGCTTGCGGACTTTTTGCATCTGGCCTGGTCCTGCCCAGGGATTTACACGTTTTGGCGATTCGTGTTCACAGAGCTAAGTAAAATAACTGACGTGTCACTAACCCCGGACCCTGCACTAGCCCTCCTGGGATATTCAAAACAGACGCCCAGGGGAGTACGGCGCCTAGTTGACATGGGACTGTTAATAGCTAAGCGCAGAGTGGCTATTGGTTGGTCACGTGGTCCTACGCCCACCATGGCCCAGTGGTCGCAGGACATGCTGTACTTCAGCACCCAAACTGAAAACTTCAGCGATCTCCTCCCCCCTCGGAGTCGGCCCAAAAATGTTTGGGGACTTTACATGACATACCGGTCAACTAGAGAGACTGACACGACCGACACTGATGGCACCACACGGGAGCGTCCTGTTTCCAATGCCGTTATATAGCACATTTTATGTTGTCTCGCTCCTGTTGCTGAGCCTGCGGAACCAGGTGGCCCCTGACTATGCGTGTCCAAGGCATCGCCCTGTGGAGAATGGGGGGACTGTGTCCCGAGTTATGGGACAGTATATGGGTATTCAATCAATGTGCCATCTAGTTTTGTAGCTGATCTGTCTGCACTAGATTTTCATGCAGCTCTTTGATCTTCATGTGCGCTACTCGTCAATGTTATGATGCAATATTGTGTTTTGAGATTGTCCTGTATTACGCTTTATAAATAAACAAATTAATACAAAAACAAATTTAAAAAAAAACTATGCCGATGTCAAACGCCACGTCATGCTCCGTATCTGCAGAGACTGCCCTCAGCCTTTTCAGGCAGAGAAATGAAGAGAGAAGACAGACTGAACATGAAAGAGGACTGAGGAAAAAAAGGACAGAAAAAAGGAATGTAGAGAGACAAGGCGCAGAGAAGAGAAAGTCCAGAAGATGGCAAGCGCCTTCCACTGCCAAACTCAACACGACCAGAGGAGTCCCAGACTGGAAAGTGTAAGAGTAGACGTGTGAATAAGACCCAGAGAACAGGAGAAGCGTTATAAAAGGAGCCAAGATGGCTGCAGCATTGCCTCATATAAACAAACACCCCTCGAAAGGGACAGACAGATGTAACTTAATTAAGGAAGGCCTTGGCAGGGAAGGACAAGAATAGAAGGTAAAACACTTACAGAAAGGGTTTTCTAGAGGATGGTACATTGCGTTCAAATCCCCAAGAGAGGAAGTGATTGCTGGGAACGCAGTGCTTAATTTGAGCCAGTGGTTGCCCACTTATTTTCCCTTATCAGACTATGAGCCAGAGCAAGAGAAAGAAAAACATAAAGGGAGAAAGAAAAAGGAAGAGGGAAAAACTGTGACAAGGGGAGAAAACAGGAATGAAAAAGAACCTGCAAGAGTGAGATAAAGGAGTAGGGAGTATCTGGTGGTGGATGAAAGAGTTATGAGGTGGAAGGCCTCGCAGCCTTCAGCAACCCTGACAATAGCATCAGCCATACAGACCACAGGAGAATGTCAATAAAAAATGAAAAGGAGAGGCAGGGGCAAGGTGGTGAGAATATTTCAAACACCTCCTGCTATATTAAGGCCATCACCCCGGAGATACGTCCAATAAAGGAGGCTGCAGAGTCAGAAGGATTATTCATCTATTAACCCACACATTTATTTATATTTTTATCTGTTGTGCCTCATTTGAAACAGCCAAAAGTATAGTTTGGGAGAAAATGGTGGGGTGGAGCTCTGCTACGTCAGTGGTAAATCAGCCCTCAAATTACTGGTAGTGCACACGGAGAGCTGTGCACCAGTGGGTTTCATGGTGTACCATCAATTATACTGGGGCAAATGCTTATTAGGGGGTTGTACCACTTCTTGTGCAGTATTTGAGCACTTCAGTATGTTTGTAGAAGGTGTTGCAGGAAGGCCAAAGGTGTGGTAGTTGAGTGTGTACTATTATGAATGTATTCTATTCATCAGTGAAGAAGAGACCTATGTATCAAAAGGACATACTTTAAAAACCACGCCCCATAATTATGAAGTCTGCTTTATAATAATATGCGACATCACACTGGCATCGAGCGGTTGCTCGAACCAGGGGCGCAACTAGACCCGAACTTCGTGGGGGGGGCTAACACTCCCAGCCAGGGATGGCCCTAGCACTGGTCGCACACGGTGCAACAGTCTTTTTTGGCGCCCCCTCCCCCATTTCCTCCGTCTCCATGAATTCCCTCCCTACCACTCACCAGGAGTGCCCATGTGAGTGCACGGTGAGCGATTCGACAGTGTGAGAGTAGGGTAAGAGGAGTGACTGCAGGGTGAGTGAGGTGACCATTTGAATTTGGGTGCGGATGTAAGTGCAGAGTGGGACGAATTAATGCATGGTTAGTGATGGGCTTGTTTGAGTGAGATTGCAGATTGAGCAGTGAGGGGGACAGGTGAGTGAAGTGTCACATGAGTGCAAGGTGAGTAGTGTGCTCGCGTGACTGCAGGGTCCGGTACAGGGTGAACAGCACAAGTGCATTGTGAGTGCAGAGTGATCACTGTGAGTGCAGGGTGAGCGGGTGAATAGTGTGAGTGCATGGTGATCAGTGTGAGTGTATTGTGATCGCTGTGAGTGCAGGGTGAGCATGAAAGGGAAGGGCGAGAATGAGGAGAGAGTTGTCTGAATGCAAGGTGCATTCCCAGACACTTGAAGTACCTCAGCATGTTAGTTACAGCGGCATAGGTTTTCAGATATAAGTTAAACTGTTGCTATTATAGCATTAAAGCCGTATTTTCAGCACTTATCTGTGCATACTTCGAACAGCAAATATAAATAGAAAGCATTTTTAATTGTGTTCTAGGGCTGCCTGAATGATCCATGACTGATAATTAAAGGGAACAAAGGCAGAAAAGTCACTTTACAAATGAATACATACTTCTTTATTTATAACCCCATTTAGTGTCAAGACGAGGTCTTTGCGGGCTCTTTAAACATCACATGGCTGGCATTTTTATTTTGGCAACCATACTTTATATTCCTTTTCATTAAATGCATTCTCACACTACGGCAGTAAATGTAAAATACAAATGTAAGGAATAGGCAGAGTGGGGGCCCAGAAGGCACTGGAACCAGAAAAAAAACTAAGCCTCGGTAACCAGTTTACAAAGGTATGTAAATATGCGAATGGTCTTTAAAGACCTGTGAAAAACTTGGGCGTGCCGTAGATAAGACTACAGACACTGCCCAGCCGAGCCCACAGCAGTTTGAGCTGCAGCAGCCTGGGCTGAGACACACGATGGGGGGGGGGGGCTGAAGCCCTTTTAGCCCTATCGGCGTTGCGCGCCTGGCTCGAACCAACGCCCCGCCATCCACAGCGTGTGCCACCGGCTGCCTGTTGTAATCGTGAGAGCCCACATGCGGTCGTGGCTCATGGCCGAAATCCAGCCCTGTGACGTCAGCAGGGACTGTCTTCAGCGGACCTCCGTGCACCGTCCTCTGAAGTGGCTGTGCCCTCGTCCCTTAGCGTCCAAGCTCTCAAAAGCAGCCAAGAGGGGCCCAGCCTCGTGGGCTAACCAGCTGTGGCTGCTGCCTGCCTCATCCGGTCTGGAGAACACACAGGCCCCACCCAGCTCCACGCCAAGGCTGCCAAGTAAGCCCGGGTCCAGGCCCCTGGTGTGAAATCCTGCCTGAGCAGCCAATCTCTGTGGCTCCACTGAAAAAAAAGAATAAAGCACAAAAATGGGAAGGACAAGAAAAAATAAAGCGAAAACACTTCCACAGCACCCTCAACACCTTAATTGAGGACCCAAGGGCACTTGCATTTGTACACGTGGCCGTGCAGCCCACATCCAGAGCAACAGCCCTACAATAAACTGCTACAAGCCACTCTACACAGCGCCTACCCTTAGTCAGGCGGCTGTACCACCAAACACCACATGCATGGTGGCAAGTGCTCGTGCCGCAAGGACCCCAATACGCATTCACATTGCCCTACTGCCAGCTGATCTCACAGCATATTGGCCTCCATTTCAGTAATAGAACCAGTGCTTTAAATGGGCCGGTACAGTCCGGTACGGAGTACTGGCACTTTTTTATTTTGAGAGGGAGGGTACCGGCACTTCTCCAGAGAGACATAATACTTTTAATTGGAGAGTACCAGCACTTCTCAGAAACAAGCAGGTACTCTGTTACAGAGTACCTGCACTTCTATTTTTCCATTTCAAGCACTGAATAGAACCATTCATTGTCAATGGTACACCCATTGCAGCACCCAAATGGAATGACTGGGTAGAACGCCTACAATTTTATTTCTTGGGTGCAGAGATCGCAGCGGAGCAGCGCCCAAGACTTCTTTTTGCATCTAGGGGGCAAGGACATCCATAAAATATACAAAACCCTGGTTGAAGCAACATCCAAGTCTTATGCCACACTACTCAGAGCCCTCAATGCTCACTTTGAACCGATGGCAAACCATGACTATGAGTGGTTTGTGTTCTGCCAAGCCAACCAAGAACCAGGCGAGTCAATAGACACCTTTCACTGCTGGCTTAAGGAACTAGCAAGCACCTGCGGTTTCCATGACAAATAAGACGAGATCAGAGGGAAAATAATACAGGGCTGCTTGTTGACGGAACTAAGAGAAATTATTCTTCAAGAGTCCGGTAAGTGACTCCAAGGCATTTTGACACTCGGACGTTCACAAGAACTATCCAAAGGCAGGGCATCCCACTTGGAGGCTGCTTTCCATAGACCCATCAAAGAGGAACCAGTCAATGTTATCCAACCGCGCTGTGGCTCAGCTGCACAAAAACTTCTGCAGGAGAAGCGAACGGAATGCGGAAACTGCAGAGGGCCGTCCCACAGGTTTGTCGACTGCCCGGCACGGGGTATGAAGTGCTTCGCCTGCGGAAAATGTAACCACTTCGGAAAAGTCTGCCGGTCATCCAAGATGAAGCCCCAGAAAGAAACAGTCCAAGCCATCATGAACAATCCAGATGAACCAGACGACAATGATGATGACATGACAGAATACACGGTTCATACTGTTTTTGCAATTGGTGCAAAGTGCTTGCTACGCCGCCCGCTCCCGAATTGCCACCTTCAAGTTGGACCTCACAGCGTCACAGCCACCATTGACACATGAGCGTCAATCGAGCTCATGTCCGCAGACACGTACCACACCCTAGCTAGACCCCTAAACTGGAAAAGGCAAGGGTCAGAGTATTTGTGTAAAGCTAACGCACCCAATACCATTACTAGGGTGCTACCAGTTACACATATCCCATAAGGATGTAAGTGTCAACACCATTATATATGTAGCGGACGGAGAATACGGCATGCTGGTCAGCGGGCAGACAGCAGATGCACTACAACTGATATAGTTTGCCCTGGGAGTCCAAGTGGAATAACTGTCCACCATTCTCCAAGAATTTGCAGGCGTATTCAAAGGCATCAGCTGTCTCAAATGAAAGGAAGTGAAACTACACATAGATCAGTCAATTCAGCCAGTAGCCCGGCAACACCGGCGGATTGCATTTCACCTCCGGCCAAAAGTTGAAGAGGAACTTGTGAAACTAGAACATGCAGGCATCATCGAAAAGGTGACTGGCCCCATGCAATGGGTGTGTCCGATCGTGGTTGCGAAAAAGGAGAAGCAGCCCAGGGAAGTCCGCATCTGTGTGGACATGCAACTTCCTAACATCACCATCAAGCGTGAACACCTTTTGACCCCCACGGTATACGACATCCTAGGGGAGCTTGGTGGAGCAAAGTGGTTTTCGAAGGTTGACCTCCGATCAGGATATCACCAACTGCCACACCACTTGGAACCCCGTTATATCACTACCTTTTCGACCCATGTCGGACTACGGAGGTATCGCTGCTGAATTTCGGCATTTTCAGTGCTACGGAGGTCTTCCAGAACACCATACAGGAGATGCTCAGCAGACTGCCGGGGGTCATCAATGTCAGCGATGACATTCTGATACATGCGAAGTCAGTCAAGGAACATCATGAACATCTCTGCAGAGTCCTCCAGACCATCAAAGAGTCAGGGTTAACTCTACAACCAGAAAAGTGTGAATTTCTCCGGCAACGCATTAGCTTCTTCGGCTATACCTTCTTGGCAGAAGGGGTTGCGCCACACCCGGAGAAGGTCCAAGATGTACAAAAAGCCCCGGCACCCAATAACATCTCCGAAGTACGAAGCTTCCTTGGTATGGTGAATTATTTTGGAAGATTAATTCTTGACCTCACGGGTCTCACAGCTTGGGTGTGGGGTGCCGAACAAGAAGCCGCATTTCGGAAAACGAAAGAGGCGCTCTCCGCAGACACCACGTTGTCGTACTTCGACCCGAGGAAGCCCACCAACATCGCCATGGACGCTAGCTTAAAGGGACTTGTAGCAGTTCTTACCCAACAACAATTGAATGGAGGTTGGGCTCCCATTGCATATGCGAGCAGATCCCTTACTGACACAGAGCAGCAGTCCTCCCAAATTTAACGGGAGACTATCGCCATACACTGGGCGTGCCGACATTTTCACATTTATGTGTATGGACACCCCTTCGTGGTCATGACCAACCATAAACCACTAGTGTTCCTCTTCCAAGGATCTGCATCCAAACCACTGCCTTGTATTGAAAAATGGATGCTCCAACTGCAAGACAACAACTGCCCAGTTGAATACCGTCCTGGTGCCACCAACCCAGCAGACTATCTCTCACGCCACCCTCGAGTGGCTACACCCAAAGAAGCAGAAGAAGGGGAAGAGACAGAAGAATATGTCCGATACATTGCCGAAAGGTCCAGACCGATCCCCCTGCCATTTGACACCATACAACAGGCCACACAAGAAGATTAGTGCCTCCAACTAGCGTTGGCAGCCATCCAATCTGGAGAGTGGAACACTCTGAAGTCACACATCTCACAAAGGACCCCAGAGGCCAGAAAAATCTTAGAATCCTTGCTCAAAGTCCACCAAGAACTGTCAATAGACACAAGCGGGTGCCTACTCAGAGGGCCGCGCTTTGTGATCCCCTCCAGCCTTACCAACCACGTGGTACAACTAGCTCACCATGGCCACCAGGGAATAGTCAAGATGAAGAACCGACTCTGCACCAAAGTTTGGTTCCCTGGCCTGGATGAGATGGTGGAAGCAGCTGTAAGGTCATGCCATTGGTGCCAAGTGGTGGGGTCCCCCGTGGCCCCTGCCCCAGTGATCACAGAAGATGGCCCCCAGCAACCGTGGGAATGTGCCAGTCTAGATTTTGGCCATTTACCTGATATATCCGGGGATAGAGCTCGTGGGGTCACAAACCTCTGCTGAAGTCATGGCGAAAATGGTAAAAACGATCACCCCTGAAGGCCTTATGAAGAAAATACAGACTGACAATGGTCCACCTTTCAAAAGCCAAGAGTTTGCGGATTACCTCCAAACCTGGGGCATCAAGCATCACAAAATAACACTGCGCTGGCCACAGGCTAATGGAGAGGTCGAGAGGTTCATGCAGACACTGAACAAGGTCATTTGCATAGCTCATGCCGATCAGCAGTCAATTAAATGAGCTATCTACAGTTTTCTACGTGAATATAGACAAACACCACACTCCACTACTGGACAAGCCCCAGGGCATGGCCAGTGTGGGCCGTGTTGTCACCTATATCATCCTGCATCATCCAACATGGGCCCCTGACCCAATCAACAAGGACAGAGTCTTCAACAAAAGAATCATGATCAATCAACGAGCCAGTGGCAAGTGCTGAGCCCAGTGCTCCGACTTTCGCCCCGGCGACTGTTTATCAAAGACAGGTAACCCTGGTCAGTGGTGGGGTGCCAGGGCACCCTAGTAACGGCCCGAAAAGGAAATGAGGAACTCACTCGCAACATATCTTTCTTTAAAAAAGACTGAAGGGCACCTTGTGAAACCTCTGAGGCCATGGCAGATACCGACCCTCTGTTAGAGACTGAAAACGAGGCAGCATCCTCACCTAGAGCTTCAAGCCTCCGAGAGGTCCCTCATAGCCCTGAAGGGACATGGCCAAATACCAGCACAGCTCCAGATCTCCAGAGCAGTGGGCTGGCATCCGCTCCCACCACCCCGATGCCTCTAAATCGAGGTGACCATCAGCGGTATCATTTGCGAGCCAATCTGGCACCATCAACTCGCTTAAAGAACTTCCTGATCTGATGAAACTATCATCTCCAGATTCCTGATTTCCACGAGGAAACTGCAAGCCCCTGTTTCTATAAGGATTGGTTATGAATGTGGCCGGTATCTATACTACTCCTGTTGGTGCTCATTCCTCCAGGGGTGCAAGGGCATCCAAAGCCATGTGGCTTGTTCATGGTTAGAAGACTTTACGAGAGCAGTGAATTGATCTAAAGGTAGTATATTCTCGGCCTTATATACAAGATTTTGCTGTAGGGCAGCAACGCAGGCCTTCTTTTTGTGTGTGTTTTTTTTGCAGATTTATATAGCGCGAACTCGACCCGAAGGTGTTGGAGCGCTTTTACATGAGCACCAGTTACGTTACACCAGGACACATTCATTCTTTTTTTTTTTTGGTAGGAACGGGGAGATTAAGTGATTTGCCCAGAATCACAGGATGTGGAGTCGACCCCAAGGCTCGAATCTTGGTTTCCCAGCCCCCAAGTCGGCAGCCGTGAGACAACATCCTCTCCCGATGCCTTTTGCGCTGCCCTACAACAAAAGAAAAGGGCAGGAATGCGCATTCCTGTCCTTTTCCCCTGCGCTAGCACACAATGGGCTGCCATGCGCCAATGCAGGCACCTTTGCGCCATGATGCAAGGGTGCCTGCATTGCAGGGATGATTGTTTTTGTGCAGGAAGGAAAACCTTCCTGCACAAAAACAATCACAAGAGGCTCTTTCTATGTGTGCTGCAGAATGCAGCACACATAGAAAAAGGAAAAAGGAGGAGAAATAAAGGTATTTCTCCTTGTTGCGCCTCCCTTACACCTCCCCTGTGGAGGCGTAAGTGTTTGGAGCTGCCTCAGAGTTACGATTTCTCGTAAATCTGCGGCAGTGTCAAAAATCCATGGGTGTTGCTGGGAACGGCCACAGCAACACCCATTGCACGCCCCTTTAATGCAGAAATCTGCATCTGATAGAGACATCTAGCCACAGATTCCTTAACTTAAAATATCCCAAGGCGTCAGACTGGATCCGGAAAATCTTTTTCCCCCAGCAGTACCTCTGTACGCCGGGGAGGCGGCGTCGCCCGGCTCCGTCCTGACGTCGTCCACGGAAGTGACGTCAATGGAGCCACATAAGTCCCCCCCCCCCCGGCGTGCTGACGTCAGTTTTCTTGTTTTCTTCTTTTCCGCGTCCCAATGCGGATCCGGAGAAGCGGTTACCTCTGGCCTGTTTTTGTTTATCAGGCCTTCTCGACGTCTTTTGGCGTCCGGGAACAGTGTGTGATGCCTTCGGGCTTCAAGGCGTGTGAATCCTGTACGTGGCAGATGTCGGTGACAGATCCACACACGATCTGTATGTGGTGCTTGGACGAGCACCACGCCTCCGAGGAGTGCGACGCCTGCCGACAGCTGAAGCCAAAGTCCTTGTGGGATCGTCGCATGAAGTTGCTGTCCGCCCGGATGTCCCGTTCGGAGCCCTCACACCGCCGGTCTCCTTCTCGTGCTGGGGGGTCAGTTCGGGACAGGTCGCGGAGTCGTTCCCACGGACGTCGCTCTCCTGCCGCAGCTAAGCACAAGAAAAAGAAGTCACGGAGGTCGCCGACCTCACGCGACGGCGGGGCCCGCTACTCCCAGTCTCCACCAGACACGGGCCCTCAGGAGTCGACCTCCACTTACCCACTGTTTCCTGGGGCTGGGGTGACTAGGGCCCAGATGGAGGCCTATTCTCGGGCCTTGCTAGCCATCTTTGGGTCACCCCCTTTCCCTGGCGCGCCTTCGGGCCCCATAGAGGGGGTAGGGGTTCAGATCGGGATTTCGCCGGCAGGTTCGCCCTCAGCACCAGTCGAGCACCCTGACTCCGGTTCCGGAGTCGCTGCGATGTCGGGGCATGGCCCGGAGGGGCATCCTACTCGCACGTCCAAGCCTTCCATGTCATCTTCGCATAGCCCTGTGAGGCTCCCTGCATCGACGCCGGCTGAGGCTGCAGCGCAGGTCTCGACTCCGAGTCGACTCCGTTCCTCTCCGCAGGTTCCCACCTCGGTGGAGGTCGCATCGACACCGGTCCGACGCCGGACGGATGAGGCTCCTTCGGGAGTCATCGAAGTCAAGACGTTTCACTAAAGGCGATATTGCTTTCTTTTCTGTCAGACTTATGTCTGTGTATTTTTCACTCTTTCTTCGTGAGAGTAGTGGTCAGTGTCCCCGCCTGTCTCACGGGAGGCCAGGGTTCCTTCCCCGTTGACGGGATGCTGTCGCTTTCTAGGTGTCTTGATATTGTTGTATCCTACTTCACACTAGTGCTGTTGGTACCTCTTGTGATGTCTCTTCTTTACCTGGGGCATGCTCTTCGAGTTCTTCCCCTTGCTTCATTTTTTCACAATTTGTTTATATGTACGTCTCTATAGGTATATATATAAATATATACATGTCTAGGGCTTATCCACAGTGAGAGAGCACGGTTACTAGATTTTCACTTGCCCTAGTATTGGGGGTCTTTACCCCCAATCTCTCTCTCTCTCTCTCTCTCTCTCTCTCTCTCTCTCCCTTATGGGAGCGAGCTCTATGTGTCTCCCCGGTTTTTCCTGGTTTTTCCTTCCCCGTTGGTATCTCTGGGTACCGTTGGCGGTTGACTACCTGATGCTTCAATTCTTCGGCTTTTGCACAGGTGTGATGTAGTCTCATGGTACACACTGTCTCCTTGTGTGTATCCTGTCATCCACACACATGTATCTTCTGGTAGTCACGGTTCTGTATATCTAGGCATGGTGACGTTGTTCTCTCACCTTCCTTTCTTGGCATCCACTATGATGTATGTTTGGTTTGTATGCTCTGACGCTGTCATACTGTCTTGTCCCTTCTCTGGGACTGAGTCTATTGCGGATCCATGGGTTCAGGTGCTCAGTTGAACTTCTTTTTGCAGAAGTTCACACACTTTCTTCCATTATGCACTGACCTTGTTGGTTCCGTGTCTTCCTTTCGTTCCTGCCTAGACGAGTGAGGTCTCGTCTGTCCTCTGCAGGGTTGTGGTGCCTTTGCCTCCCCTTTTATATAGCTCCCCTTGCGGAGCTTCGTAGGTCTGGCATCAGCCGCGCTGGCATTAGCTGTACCCACCGTGTTTTAGTCAATGTTATTGTCAGCTTAGTTCTCTTTGGAACTTGGTGGGTTTTTAGTCGCAGACCCTCCTCCAATGGGGTATGGCCTTGGTATCTATTCTAAGATAAGGAATCTGCGGCTAGATGTCTCTATCAGATGAACGAGTTACTTACCTTCGGTAACGATGTATCTGGTAGAGACACAGTCTAGCCACAGATTCCTTAAAGCCCACCCATCCTCCCCGTTCTGCGAGGGCCTTCCAGGTGGGGTTCTGCCCACTTGCCTCCTTACAGGTGGCCTTAGTCTTCTTGAGGGGTATTCTAGTTCACCTGCCTCTGGGGCAGGGTGTGTCGTTCTGTTCTGGCACATTGGCTCTCCACCCATTCTCGTTTTGGGTGGCTAGGTTTTGTGCTTTCAATGCTCTTCCTCCCTAGTTCTCTGGCGTGGAGATTCTCATGTTCTTCCACCCTCCCTCCGCCCTATTCTGTTTCTCCCCATTACCTTGGCGTCTCCTTGTCTATGCGGCAGTCGATTGGTTTGGGGTTCTATTTGCCTATGCTACCGTTCACAGGTCACTGTGGGGAGTGTGGTGGATGTTCTTGTTCCAGTCTTGTTATCCTTTACAGTTATGTCCTGTGGTTACAGACTGTCTTTCATACAGTTCCATCCTGTGGTTGCGAACTGTCCTTCGTTTGTCATGCCATTCATTTCCAATGCCATTGCCTCTTAGGAGGGTGCGGCTCTTCGCTTGGCCGAGACTGTTTCTAGTGGCGGGTGCTTTGTTCGTTCCCTTCAGTCCTTCAAGTATTGAGTACTCTTCCACATGGTCCCTTCATGTGTTGAGTACTCTTTTCACAGGGTGAGGTTTATCATCATTCTATGGTTTCTTGTCATTATTGTTTCACAGATTTTTGATCTTTTTTAGCACACTGTTCCTATACTCTCACAGTTTTTGTAGTGGCTCCGCGTTGTGGCGCAGAAAAATTTCACACAAGAAAACTGACGTCAGCACGCCGGGGGGGACTTATGTGGCTCCATTGACGTCACTTCCGTGGACGACGTCAGGATGGAGCCGGGCGACGCCGCCCCACGGTGTGCAGAGGTACTGCTGGGGGAAAAAGATTTTTCGGATCCAGTCTGACGCCTGGGGATATTCTAAGTTAAGGAATCTGTGGCTAGACTGTGTCTCTACCAGATACATCACTACAGAATGTAAGTAACTCGTTCGTTAATGTGAACGATATTTACCAAGCCACATTAAGCCACTCAAAGTGGCTTAGTGCTGCCTGGTAAATATGGAGAAGGGCACAGCACCACCAGAGCGTCGCAAAAAGTGACACTCCAGGGGCGCAGCCTCATTGTCAATGAGGCCCTCTGTACTTTAATTGTGACACAGTTTCCCATGCTTCATTAGCAATTATTTTATGCTTTGAACAAGCATATCAGGAGCCTCCAGTCTTGACATAAAATGTTAATTTTTCAAGAAGTTGTGAAGGAAAGTCCTAATTTTATTAAAACAGACTTTCCTTCAGAACTTTTCATATTGACTTTAAAAAGTGGGTGTAACTAGCACAAGGAGAGCAATGTTGAGGATACTAATTGACACCAAATTAGAATGCCTACTGTGGGCTGTGAGTATTAGCCTGTCCAGCTACAGACAGCAGCACATCTAGAGACATGTGAGCATGGCCACAGCTGGAGCTGAAGTCACGTGCACACTGCATGCAAAGAACGGATGCTTGACCTACATATGTCCAGAGCAACACCACAGGGCCCCATCTCTGCTGGATCCACCATATATCACAGTATTGATTTCCTATACAGTGCCTGCAGGCATCTTCTCAGCTTCCTGGGTAGCAAACAGCACTGAAGAGAAAGGCTGTCGGTCTGAGCAGTGTTTGACTGTTCTCCACAGGTAGGCAGTCAGTGTCTGAGACTGATGATCACTCTTGTGCTGCTTAATGTGCTTCAAACTGAGGGGCATATTTACAAGCCCCTATCGCCACCACAGCGCCACTTTTAGTGACGTTGTGTTGGCGATAGGGGCTTCGCCTTATTTACAAGGCAAGCCGCTTAACGTGGCTTACCGCTGCCTTGTAAATGAGGCACCCTTTCACTCTGTACTTAGCGTGAAAGGGAAGGGCAATGGGTGTTGCGGTGGGCGTTCCACCGCGACACCCATTGATTTTGACGATGCCCCCTATTTACAAGGGTGGCCTAAACAGGAGGCAGCTCCAAAATTAAGACCAGGGAAACCCTGGTCTAAAACAGGCGAAACGAGAAGAAATGCTTTATTTCTCCTCGTTTTTGCTGTTTCCAAACAGCAAATTGCCCTTGATTGTTTATGTGCAGGAAGGTGACCCTTCCTGCACATAAAGAATAAAAAATTACCTTTTGCAACTTCTATGTGTGCTGTATTAAGCAGCACACATAGAAGTTTTAAAACGTTATGAATGATTGTTTATGTGCAGGAAGGGAGACCTTCCTGCACATAAACAATCATTTCCCCCAACTCAGACACCCCTGCACTATGGTTCAAAGGTGCCTGCATTGGCGCTAGGCAGCTAAACTCAGCGCCAGCGCTAGGGGAAACGCAGGGGTGCGCCGCATTCTTGTGAATACAGCACATCCCTGCGTTTTCAGAATGGAGAAGCGTGGTGTTAGCAATGTTTGCTTAACACCACGCTTCTCCATTTTGTTGTAAATATGCCCCTAAATGTGTGCATTCATCAGTGTACAGGAGGGTGTTTGTAAAAACTGCCAGAATATTCTAAAAAGCATCTTTTTAGGCAATAAAAAATATGAACCAAGTTCAAATTAGATAAAAGAATACGACACAACCAATAAAATAATAGCAGATCACTAATTATTAATAAATAAGCCTGCAGAGAGTTTATACATTTATACAAATAATTTTTTTATTTCACACTTTTGAAGAAGTTCCGATATGATGAAAGTGGGTGGAAAGCTCGCTCTGGAGTAAACCCAAGATTTCCAGAAGTGGAGACTTTCTGCAAATGACTCTTGAACCTCAGGCTCGGCTCCACACCCTTGCCTCATCAATGGACTTCGATTACATTGTTAGTTCCTAATCCATAGGTATCTTGTCCAAAGTTTACTGCTCAAGCCTCCATGTCAATAGCCTATTTCAAACTTAACCTCCTGAAAATTGAATTTCTCTTCACTACCAGTGACAGTAAGCAGGCTCAATGACTGGAATGGCTCACAGCAATGAACCGCGATGGGTTCATTCATCGACTGCCAAATTGTGTCAGACCTCTCGGATTCCACATGAACAGCAGGCTTATATCCAACACACATCACTAAGACTCAGACAGCCGGGCACCAGATCTCCCTTGTTCTCATAGTTAACTCTTGACTCTAAGAACCTGAACCCAGAACAGCCAGACAAGTATTGGACCTGTCCTTCCTGGATGAAGGAAATGCCCTGCTCACTGCCATCCAAGATAACACTGAAGAACAACTTTTAAATGGCCGTTCCACTCTTCGCAGGTCTGAGAAAATGCCATAGATTCACACCTTTGCTTCAGAAACTGCAGTGGCTGACCCGGTCCATTTACATCAGATTTAAGATCTGTTGCGTTACCTTCAAGGCAATAAACTCCAACATGTCAGCCTAGCCTGAGAAGATGAAGATCTCCAGTGGGCAACGCGGCATCCATACCAATGACATCACCAGGCTTGAGACTAAGAAGTGCAAGCAAGAGAAGACCAGAACAAAAGCATTTATTATGCTAATAATCTAGGATCTGGAACTGCTTACGAACACATCAGGCTCCATCTCTCCTCCAGATGCCAGGTCTGGTGGCTTAGGGGACTGATGCATCCACTGTAGGGGCCTGTGTTTGACCTCATGGTCACAGGTTCAGATTCCGGCGGGTCCACTCAGCCTCTCATCATCCTGAGGTCGATAACATGAGTACCATTGAGTTGGGGAACAATGAACATCTGCTATTCAGCGCCAAGATGCCCTTGGGTGAATGGGCGCTTTACAAATACACATGTCAGGTTTATTCTAAAGAAATTAATTGTAGGCACTTCTTCAGGGAACACCTCATCTTCTCCACCCCACTCGTGGATGCCATGTGAAAGATTACCTTGATACTTATAAGTAAATTGACTTGTATCCCACTCTTGTGTGTGATTTATCCTCTTGTACATCACTCCATTTTACAGCTACTGCATGGATCCACATTGATAAATGCATGTGCATTGGGAGGAAGGGAAGCCAGGAAGTGTAGTAAATTTGCTGTTTTTTCGCCCTTGTTAGCTGACCAGTTTTGCATGGTAGCGTGCTCGGTGCAAGGGTGCTACACGCCCTGCCTCCTCTGGATCTGTCATGCATGTTTAGATCACAGAACTGGTGGAGGCAGAGAGCACACTGCTCAGATTTAGTTATACATTTTGGCTTGGGGTCACCAGCAGCTCTGTCCGAGTACTAGCAAGGTTTGGGACGGAAGATTCCTGGTAATCTGCATTGACCCATATGGAGTGTAACTTGTGTGGACGTGCAGGTTTTTTTTGGGGTGTGTATCCTTCTGCCACTAGTTTGCCCTGCAAAGCCATTCTTGCAGGCACTACAATTAAGAAATTCATTCCATGAACAAGTACAACCTTCTACCCTTGTTCTGCAATATTATTTATTATATCAAATCATTTATAGGGTTGTCGGTGCTTTAAGTTTTATAATAAACTCTCAAATGCACAGCAGTTGGGTTGGCTTCTTCTGACCATGTACCTGTTTATTTTTAAATCCAGGCACATGTTTTCCTGGTTGTATCTGAAGAAGAGAAAAAACAAATTAACATGACTGAGCCAATCGTTTTGAGACATATTTTCAAGAGAGTAGGCATGCTTAAACATCTGCTCACCAGATCCCCTGGCTTACAACTGCGTGAAGTACATTTTTAGAAACTGGCAACATATGTTACGTATTCTATAAAACCGAACTTTATTCCTAGTGCCAACTGTAGAAATGCCCACCACTAATACATGGTCCAAGGCAGTAGGAAACATTAATGGTAGATTTGGATCCAATCAACTGGGGGCACTAGTAAAGAGTCTCAGTTTATTCTCTCGCTTTCATTAAATGGAAAAACATTTATTCCGAATTTTTCGTGAAGCATTTTTGGGAAATTAAGTTGTCAGTTTTTTTTGCAGAATTAACTGCTTCTAGATATGGGTGAGTTTAGGATGTAAATAGAGAGCATGAATCACAAAGCTTTTGCCAGGTATAAGTGTTACTCCTGGGAAAAGCCATAATTTACACATGCTTTACTTACGGCCTGATTACGATGGCGGACGGACATCGTTTCTTATTTGTGACCACCCGCCTACAAGGCGGCGGTCCCTCAGGGCAAATTACGATGCAACCACCACCGTTGTGGTCGCATTGCCCATGTTTTGTATAGCGGCGGGTGCTGGGCTCTGTAGCACCCGCCGCAGTACAAAACAAACACCCCATACATATCCCTGCACTACGTGGAAGGCACCATGTGGTGCCTGCCACATGGTGCAGGGATATGTAAGGGGGCACCATAGGTGCCCCACAGGTCCCATGTCTGTGGGCCAGGAGGTAAGGGGGCCCGCTAGGGGCCCCCAATGTCCCTGTCCGCCAGCCTTTTTTCATGGCGGTAACCCCGCCATGAAAGGGCCGGCAGAAAGGAACATCGTAATGCCTACGGCGGTGCCTGGTAGGCACTGCCACCATTGTAGGCAATACTCAGCCTCCGATGGACTGGATATGTGGCGGTCGGTCTTTCCGACCGCCACACAGCTGCCCACCCGCCATCCAAATGTGGCGGACGGTAAAGTTGGTTGAATTGGCGGGGAGACCGCCACCGACAGCCTTTCGGTGGTGGTCTCCCCGCCATTGTAATCAGGCCCCTGGATGTGACTCACACATATAGAAACAGATGCATTGAGTAAACTGAGTTACTAGCGCATAATATGCACATGTTTTGATTAAGTTACTTGTGAGTAAGGCGGTGAGTAAATATGAAAGGACTGTGGAGTTCCATGGGTTGTAAGCATTGAAAAGAAACACGTTGGAGGACATGTATTGCACATTTGGTGAATGCCCACAATGTAGTAGGCTTTGGGGCCTCACAAAAGTGGGCCTCATTTATTATTTATTGATGCACGGCAGTGCAGCAGCCTTCCTGCTGCTCTGCTGAGCATCAAAATAAAAGGGCATGAATGCACTGTATCTATAAGATATCCAGTGGTGGCTCCTCCTCAATGGCGGAGGATTGTTGCCCCACTGGCAGAGCCAGCAGCTAAGAAATAAAACGATATTTGATTATTGTTTTATTTTTAAGCAGCTGGCCCAGCCAGCGTGTACAGGGAGGGCCGGGGCCGGGGCATGGGAGAGGGTAGTAGGAGGAGTGCTATGTGCACTCTCCAAGTGCTCATGTGTGTTTGGCCGGCCGTCTAAGGCGACCATAACACACATGCGCACTTAGGTTTTCTCCAGCCCAGCTGCACTGAACAGCCGGGATGGAGAAACCCCACAGACACCCTGGTCTGAGCAGGGCGGCTTTCTAGCCTGCTCAGACAAATCAGTCCCTGATTGGACAGGGAGTCTGATGCAGCCCCAGTGCCTGCTGGGACACGAAGAGGAAGCACCCGGCGCGACGCGGGAAGCGGCCGTAAACTTAAGGTAAGTATTATTTTTTTAATTCCCCCGCCATGCTCCCGCCCCACTACCTTTTGTGTGTGGTGGCCACCACTGAAGATATCCTGTCCTTTTCCCCTGCACGGGCGCACAAACAGCAGCCGTGCACCAACGCAGACACCCTTGCATAATGTTGCAAGGGTGCCTGCGTTGCGGGAATGTTTGTTTTTGTGCAGAAAGGAACACCTTCCTGCACAAAAACAATAATTGATGGCATTTTCCTCTTTTGCGCCACTCTTACGCCTCCCATGGGGAGGCGTATGATTCTGACCCATTCCCATCTTTACAAAACATTCTAAATCTGGGAATGTGTCAGGTTCCATGGATGGTGTGTGGGAACGCCCACAGCAACATGTGTGAATGGGGCCCATATTTACAACGCCATGAAAAGTCATGCAGGGTGGCTTTACGTGGCGTTGTAGACATGGGGAAGCCCATTGCGCTGCCGGTGCATCAAAAAAAGTGACGCACCGGTGGTGCAATGGGCTTGTAAATGAGTCCTAGTATATCTAACCCGCATCAAAATAGGCCAAATTTACTGGGATTGGAAAGTGACGGAGAGCACCGAGCAACTGGAAATTCACAAGATGTGTATAGGAAGGTGTGGCATACATGAGGGATCTATTTTAAGACATGAAATAAGGAAACTGTAATAAATGTTTGCTTTTAATATCCTGACTAGTTTATATATGAGTACGTTTATGAAATTAAACATGATTCAGATCTCTTTGTAGCTACAAAACACTCAGGGGCATATTGACGACGGCCATGCGTCAGGCTTGCACCACGCAACGTGGTACATGCACGATGCAAAGCTCCAAGTCCTATTTATGAAGCCACGCAAACCCACTTTGCTTGACTTTGAATGGCTTCACAAATATGGATTAAAGCAATGCAGCACAAATTGTGAAATACTTGACAGAAATTCATGATTTTCTTCTTGAACTCTAAGTTCACATTACGTTCATTAAAGAATCTTGCCTCCATGAGACCTCCGACCTTGATGTAGCTCTCGACTTTCTCTCGAGGTATAAATCCGTACACCTTCCCAACCCTTTTTTTTAAAAGGTGACTGATTAGCTATTATTTTTAAAGAATTTCTACAGCTGTGGCCCTAGGTCCTCGACTAGTTTTACCTCAGTTGAATTACTGGGGTTAAAAATCCGTGTTTCACCTTCTTGCTCTCTTGCTGGCATTCTTTGCTACTGTCCCTCCAAGACCAGCAAACATTTTGGCAGCCTTATATCCAATATTCGTCCCCTTTTTCCAGCCAGTCGTGCTTGCTGCTTGTTACTCCACAATGTACTATCTGGGAAGAGAGATCCTCATGTGTGAACTCCACTAACTTGCAGTGGCGGTTGGTCACCTACAAAAATGGTGAGTCGACATAAATACAATTCAAAAACATACATACAAATAAACAAACATTTAATTATGGAGAAAATAAAGTTTCACTTACCTGAGCCTGCAGCACGTCCTCGGTGTTCTACAGTTTCCCGCTCCAGACTCCTCCGAGCGTGAGGTCCCACAGCTCCCACGGGTCCTTATCCAATCTAGACACTGCTCTCATGCTGCATGAAAGAAGTGTCTGGATTGGCTGCAGCAGTCTGCCTCAGCGTTCCGAAGAGCACTGAAGGCCTGTGTCTTCTGGGTTCAAGAGGTTGAATTGTGCATGTTGGTTTGGCTGTAGCAAGGTATCCGGACAAACCAACATGCACAATTCACACTGAAAGGGTCACTCGTCATTGCTGCCAATCAGCAGCAATGATGCACTGGCAACACCCCGCCCTCTTCGTTCGGCAGAAAGCCGAGAAAATAAAATGGTAATAAAATTGTTTTATCACCAGTTTTATTTTTCCAGCTTTCTGCTCAGCAGTGTGTGGGGGGGCAGCGCTCCTCCGCTCCCATGGAGGAAGCACCGCTGCTAACATGATTGATTTGGTAAATGCTCTCAACCTCACTCAACATGTGTCAGTCCCCACCCATTACAAGGGGGCATATGTTTGATCATATTTTTGCCCCTAACTCTCTGGTATTTTGTAAGAACCCTTTTCCTCTATCTTGGTCAGATCATTTTCTTATCCCCTTTTCTTGGATATTGCCTTACTCGACTAATTCTATTTTAATTAAGCAGTTCTCTATCATTAGAAATCGTCAATGTTCCAGATTTACTGTTGAGAACTTAACTTCATCTCTATCGTCCACTCGCCAGATTCTGAATACTCATTTGATGATAACCTAGTTGATTCCCATAACTGGATCGCCAGCAGTGGCGGCCGGCACAGGTAAGAGCGGTAGGCGGGGCCGGTAGGGGGGGTAAGTTGACAGACGATGGGGTAGGTAAAATTAAATACAAAAATAAATAAAACCACTTACCTTGGGCTCGCCGCATCGTCGACTCGGCAATGCGGCGAGCGCAAGGTAAGTGGTTTTATTTATTTTTTAAATTTAATTTTACCTACCCCGTCGTCTGTCGACTCCCCCTCAACACCCCGCCCATCACCGCTCTTACCTGTGCCAGCTGCCACTGATCACCAGTTCCCTAAATAAGATTGTTCCAGTCAAAACTATTGAAGGGCATCGTTCATGACCTTCAGCTCGCTGGTTCTGCCAACAGTTGAAACAAGCATTGGCATAGCCAATAGGTCTCGCCTTTGGGACCTTATAAGTATTTAGCCATGCAACAGTTGATCTTGTTGCACCAAGGATATTGTGCTGGATAACTAAACACTTATAAGGTCCGAAAGGCGAGACCTATTGGCTATGCCAATGCTTGTTCACTTGAGTGGAGTGGCAAACCGAAATCATCAGTGATGAGGAAACCACTTTTACATCACTACTAATGAAGCCCATCTGTAAAGCTTTACAGATCACTCGCACTAAAATGTAAGTATATCATCCACACACCAATGGATGAGTAAAATAGTTTAAACAGACCTTCAATCAATTGTTAATAAAGGCCATAACCACAGACTATAAAGACTTGGATAAACTATTGCCACTAATCTCAATTACCCTCCAAACGCCTACAGGCTTCAGTCCATTCAAACTCCTCTTCAGATGACAACCATTTATATTACTGAATATGGTGTAAGGCACAATGTCTTGTTATTTCTTCCCAATACAGACCAGAAATTGGTAGTCGTTTTACCATAACTGATTCCATAGCCCCTATACCTACCAAATTGTCCAACCAGATAAGAAACGTACCACACAGGTTTGCCTTATCAACCTATGAAAGAATGGGAAAAACCTGAGACCAGTCACTGTTTACCCTGCATCACCCACCTCTACAAGATACTAATGATGATATGTTCCAAAAAAGAAAATCTATTACTAGGCAGGAATTAACAGTGAATACATTGATCAGAGAAAAAGAAAATCAATCTTTACCTTGTCATGGATAGGACTAAAAAATTACTCTCCACTTTACTAGGAAATACCCTCCCCCTTAAAGAATAAGCTGTTGATACTGAGGACGGTGCAAGGGTGCACATCTGCCCATACAAAATCCCAGAAACCAAATGGAAGGCTGGAGGACAAAGATTTAGAAGATATATTAGCCCTAGGGATTACCAAGTCATCCTTCAGTAACTGGTCATCTTCCATAGTAATCATTCTAAGCCATGTCGCTCCATGAGATTTTGTATTTCTTTTCATCTGGTCAAAAGTATCTCAGATTGCAGAGCATACCCAATGCTGGAGCAGCAGACGTTTAGTGTTCCTTGATTTTACTACACTTGTATTAATACGTTTGTTACAGATTTACCTGTGCACTAACACGTAGTAGTATAACGATATAATCGAGCCATACTTTTATAACCAAAGTATTCTCAATGTATTGCTTATGACATAGTTGAGTCCATTTAACTGTGATTTTCTTAACAACAGCTTGACTGAGAGTTGGCTCAAGCCAATTGGAGTATTCCTTTAAGACATGTACTGTTGATTTCTCTGTGGCTTCACATCTCTCTTTCCCTTGCAGGTATTTTAACATCCTCATTAGTTAAAAGAACCATTCATTGTTTTGTTTTCGAAGTTTTTGTTTTAGTAAATTAAATACTTCTTGAGATTTTCACAGTCTGTACCAGGCATAACGGACTGCTTATATCTACAAGGTTATGCAGCTGTGTGAGCCTTTGTCTGGAGATGAGAAAGCAGGGAGTCATCTTGCTCTCAGTAGAGAAGTGGTGAATCCTGATTGATCAATTTGGGGGGAGTTGGTGGGACAAAGTTTCTTGAGAAATCTATTCGATATAGTTGTGTGTTTCTTAAAAGTAGCTAGCAGATTCCTGTTCTGACTTCACCAAGGGAAGACCTCTCCCTAACTCTGCTATATCCCCTATCTCTGGTTTATGAGCTCCTCTCTTGAACGATTATGCCCATTTCCTTGCACCTTAATTTGGTTCATTTGAGACTGACACCTTCTGCCTAGAATTTCTCCTTTGCCATTGATGATGCTTTATTTAGCTTAGGGAAGTTCCTTTATGGAACTGATGTATTCTCTGTTCTGCATCTTCTATTTGATTATGATTTACCTTTTAATTTACATAAATTGCACAACTTCAGATTGAATAACCAAATTGATAAATATGCTTGTCTGGTAAACTGTTTTATTGATTGACTCATGCTCATAACTTTGACTAATTTGCTAATAAACGTTTATTGTTTGGGCATTCATCCACTCTGTCATTCTTGTGGCGCCAAATTGGTTTCGCTGTAATTTACAATTTGGTGCTGATGCTAGTTCCTTTCATACACTTCCAGTATGTCAATAACAAAAGGTCCATACGACCAGTGGCGCAACTTATTTGACAATTACACCAGAGCCTTTAGTTATAAGGAAGTACACTGGATCAGTGCCTTATGTAGATGAATTGATTGTTAGAAGAACTAGAGAAGGCCCCATTCATTAGCACCCTGGATCTGATGAAGGGCTACTGGCAAGTACCATTATGGGAAAAAGCAAATAGAAAAATATTTTTCCACCCAAAAGGACCTCTTCTAATTGTAGGTATAATCTTTTGGGTTACACTGAGCCCCTACCACTTTAATTAGATTATTGGATATAATCCTAAAACTCCATTGTTCTGCCACATCTATACCTTGTGAGATCATTTCCATCACCTTTAAGCAGTACGTACAGCTCTACAAACTGCAGGCATTACAGCCAATATGGATAATCATATGCTTGCTGACCTACAAGACAAAGACTTGTCGGTATACATTGAATATTTCTACATTTCCCAAGAGAAAAGACAGACATTCTTCATCAGATCTCTATCTCAAAACCAATAAAGAAGCGTGGGCCTTTTGGGAATTCACTGAGTATTGCAGATGTTTCTTTCCTCTTTTTCCCTTCACTAGCTGCCCTGGTACATGGGAAGAAGACACTTTTCATACCTGATAGTGGAACTTTAGACCATCTCTTATGGTCCCTAGATTTTAGACACTGGGACAATGCATGGGAATAGTGAGGGGGTGCACTGGAACACATGGGGCCTCAGGCAGTGCTCAGAGACACTCACTGCACATGAACCATTAGACATTGCACCGGAAAACTCAGTCAGTGCTGAGGAGGGCTCAGACAGTGCACAAGGACACTTAAGCTATCATTATGAATACTCGGGAAATGCACAGAAACACCCAGAGAGTGCACAGGGAAAACGAACTGCACAGGAAGCCTGAGACAGTCACTGGAACCCTTACTCTGTGCATGACTGTACCTAGTGTACAGGAACACTGCGCAGAGCGCACGGGAAGACTCCAACAGCACACAGTAATCCTTAGACGGTGCACAGGAACCCTAAGAGAGTGCACAGAACAATTAATTGCACAGAAGCGATCAGCCAATGGACATACATAGTCAGTGGACAGGAAAGCTCAAGGCACTGGAACCCTCAGACAGCCACTGAACACTCAGTGAATGCACAATAAGACTCAGAGAGTGTGCAGAAAAAACTCAGTACACATAAGCCATCAACCAGTTCACAGGAGCACTTAGGGGCTTATTTACAATGATTCCCCATATTAAAAGTGACGCACGGGCGGGGCAAGGGGCTTGTAAATAAGCCACTTAATGCACAGCAACCCTCAAACAGTGACGGACTCACGGACGCCTATCCACTCGGGCAGTGAACACTGAGCGAGTTCATCGGAGCAATCCGACAGCACAAAGGAACAATCAATCAGTGCGCGTGAACCCTCAGAAATTCAAGGCGGCGCTGTAATACTCAGTGCACAGGAATCTCCAGACAGTGGTCAGTGGTGTGAAAACTCGCAGAAAGCGAGAGGTCACTCAGACAGCGTACATGACACTTCAATGCACAGGAACCCTCAGACAGCCACCGCAACACTCGGCCAGAGCACGGGAACCAATGTTTGGGAAAACTCATGTGCACAACCCCAGACAATTCTCCGTAATACTCCGTGCATGGGAACTCTCAGACCTCGCACAGGAGGACTCCGACAGCGCACGTGAGCAATCAGGTGGCGCCTGTGAATACTCTATACTCGGTATTAAACTGTGTATGGATTATGGAACCCCGACGGTGCACGGGCACACTCATATGATGCAGGTTCATGCTTCGAGTATAGAAACACTGAAGCACTGAGATTGCATGGAAACAGACAGTGCACACGCAGGAACATTCAGGTGGTGGGGCAGGGAACACTCCGAAAGTGCTCGGAACACTAACAAGGTAGACGGACTCATCGAGACATCACACCACTCAGACACTGCACATAGGCACTGACAGTGCATCGAAAGAAAGGGACACGCGCATGTGGGCACTCCGCCAGTGCACAGGTACACTCAGAGAGTACTCGGAACGCTCAGAAAATGTACAGGTATACTCAGTACTGTAGAGTACCCATAGAGTGTAGGAAACAACCCGTCCCCGATATGAAAGGCAACGTTCTCAGACACTACAGCGAATGCAGGATGTTTAGAATGGTACATTCCCAGTCAATAATGGGGACGGGAGGGCAACTATTCTCTTCATAAGGCTGGGGGACAGTCATTGGCATGGCCGTGCCTTTCCCAAGAAGGGTGTTGAAGTCGCAGTGAGTGTCTCACGCCCAGAGCTGCGACGGGCTTCTCTCAGAATCCCGGCTGTGTCTAGCTGAGGGTCTGGGTGGGAGGGTGGCAACCACTTGAAGCAGCTCACTGCTGAGGTGTGAGAGAGCGGCCGCCGTTGGGAGCTCAGAGCAGCAGCAGAGCCCTCCTCAGACGGACCAGATGAAGGCGCGCGCACACAGCGGCGGCGCGCAGTACTGAGTCTTATGAGCAGTGGGAGTCGAACCCCCTAGCACTACTTTCGGGAACAGACTTTGCTTTACACAACAAGCAGGGCACAAGTCCTAAACAAGGACAACAATGGAGGAGCGGGGGCGAGCGAGCGCGGCAGCCTGCTCAGCTGACCAGACGCTCGTGCGTCATGGCCTTTTCCCGGCATGTGTTTCCAATTATCGCGCCCGCGTCTGGGCACGATAATGGGAAACAGATGTCGGCCGCACGGGTAACCGCCCGAAAAAGGCCATGACGCACGAGCGTCTGGTCAGCTGTGAAAACCCCCTACATAATGCTTCGCCAGAAGCAGCGCTTGCGCGCTACTCTAGGCTCAACCTAAAAATGGCAAACTTCATTGAACAAACTTGAGTATATTTGGTTCCTGGATTATGTTATTCAGTCAGTTGAGTAGCCAACTGTCAGGCCCTCAAATCCTATTAAAAATGAGTTGCCACCTCACTTGCCTCTCAAAATTCTCAGGCCATGAAATACTCAAAAAAACCTTTTTTAATTGCAAATTCTTTGTCACACCCAGAGAGTTGTTATTTATCCTTTGTTCTATTGCAACAGTTTTGTAATGACCTTTCAATGTTCTTCTCTGATAACATTGACAAAATATGAAAACCCTCTTGTGTCCCCACCTTTCAGTCTGACCTGGGTCTGAATCCATCAACACATTGAAATGCCCCTGCTACCTGATTTTGTGCCTCTATCTTTTGCAAAAAGTAAGCAGTTACTATCCTCTATATCCGTTTTCCACTTGACCCCTGCCTGACCCTCTTCCTTCAGCTCGGTAGGGAAGCAATCGCGCAGCATTAAACAGCATCACATGAAATATGTAATACATCAATTTCTCTTGGCTTGCGGCCATCACACTGGAAACAAGCAAAGGTCGAATATTGTTAAAAAAAAAAACAGCAGCAGATCCTCCAATACTGTACAATTTCAGTCCCATTTCCTTACTGCCTTTCCTAAATGCTGGAAAAATAACTTAATTGTCGGCTGCCATGTTTTGCTAGACCTTAAAAACATCTTTGATGTCACTGAATCAGGTTTTAGACCTTTACCCAGAATGAAATCCACTTTAATCTTCATTCTAAATGATCTCAGAATGCTCAGGGTTCAGGGCAGCTGAGCTGTCCTGGTCCTTATTGAGGTCTTCTGGGCATTCGACCCAGTCTGTCATGACCATCATCCATCGTCTTCCTCAGGCCAGTTTTAGAGGGAATGCGCGTACATGGAGAAACTCTTACCTGGAAGACGAGTGTAGGCAATCTATCTCCCCCGTCTTCGGTCTGAGTTCAAACCTGTATCCCCTGGAGTGTCTCAGGGCTCTTTTCTAAGCTTTCTCTTTTTCAAAATCTTTTTATTGAGTTTGTACCAATACAATGAAGAACATGGTAGACGCAGCAAGTACAGCATGCAGGCCAAGATTTACAGATAGCTTCCAGGTATACACAACTTGTTAACAAGGACTCAGCCCCATAGATGATTGTACTATTGTGTCCCCTCCTAGTCCTCTAATATCGCATATAGCGTTTCTTATCATATTGCCTTGGTGTGGGACCTATGCTCGTGTGTACTAGTGCGTCCTACCCCAACTTTAAGCCCTAAACTGGGCCCATAAGGCTGAAGGAAAGTAAGAAGCAAACAAATCGCTAACCAAAAGAGTCTTGAACAAAAAAGAAAAAAAGAAAACAACATGTGAACCAAATAAGTGTATCATGGTGGTTATGTTGCACAGCAGGGCCCAGGGTTGGGTAGTCTCGAGGGCGGGGATTGGGGTCGGGTCAGTCATACCCTATGCACTTCTAAAGCGCTCCCCCCATGATTAAATGTGAAAAAGATGGAGTGCTCGCAGTCTGGGGCTACATGCGAATAAGGGCAGGCCTTCCGACAAATATTCCACTAACGGGGACCAGATGTATTCAAACCCCTTTCTTGCGTGCTCGGTGATATCTGTCAACCTCTCCAGAGCCAATGCTCGCCACAGTCTAGCGTGCCACTGCGTGATGGACGGGGCTTCCACCTTCTTCCAGGCAGCCGCTACAGCCATCTTGGTGGCGCCTAAGCACAGCCACATGATGGAGCGATCTCCATTCGTTTGCCGCTTCAGTATCGGTCCCGGAGCCCCAGGAGAGTGTGGTCCAAGGTTTCCGGGATGGGGTACCCTAGTATAAATTTGATCTGTGAGAGAATTTCCTTCCAGAATGGTTGAATAGAGGGGCAGTCCCACCAGATATGTCGAAAATCGCCCAAGAGCCCACACCCCCTCTAGCATCTATCTGTCGTGTTAGGGAATATTTTATGTAGTTTCTGGGGGTGCAAATACCAGTCGTACATTACTTTATAGTGAGCTTTCCGTAGGTGCTTAGAGCGATTGTATTTGGCTATGTCATTGTACAAGCGGGTCCATTGTTTCTCCTCCACTGGTCTAGAGAGAGTAGAGTCCCAGAAAGCCCTGTGCCTTGTCGTCACCTGTGGGCTCAACACCCTAATGAGAGAGTATAGAAAAGAAATGTTCCCCTTAGTGGAAGACCCTGATTGTGCAAATTTCTCAATGGGAAGCAGGTCCCTAGTACCGGCCAGCCGCTCCTGGGGCTGCAGCACCTAGTGTTTGAGCTGCGTTTAGTGAAAGCTCTCTGCGGGCTGTAGATGGAAAGCTTTGGCGCACTCTGCAAATGTCAAGAGTTCCCCTTTTTTGTACAGATAGGACATCATGAGGCAACCCCCTAGTCTCCATTGCCTGAATGGTCCATCCTGGAGTGCTGGGGGGAATTCGGGGTTGAAGTGAATGGGGGTGTAGGGAGAGGGGAAAGTTGTCAGGGGTAAGGTGTTTGTGAGTAGGTCCCATACCCTCAGGGTGGTAGCCGTGGGGGTGCTGAGGTAAGTGTTTGGGGGCCTGTGCTGCTTTTTTAACCACAGCGATACAAAAGGGGATGATGGACGGAACGTTTGAGCCAATCAAACACTCACCCCCAGTCAACTGATCTGGGTTTAATCCATCATCATTCTTTAGCTCACTCCACCACCCCAGTTCAGACATGGCCATATGCAAATCAGTCCGACCCTGTGCCTCATGGGAACAGTCCAGCCCGAACTGCCAAGCCATGTCTTCCCTGGACCGGAAACAAGCATCCTAGGACCGGTTTCTGGCATTTCAGCCGTCATCAGCCAGGCTTGCTTGAATCCAGTGGCAAAGTGAGCAAGGGACCCACGTCTGGGCATACCCCCGCCAACTTAGGGCAACCAAAGCGATACAAAAGGGGATGATGGACGGAACGTTTGAGCCAATCAAACACTCACCCCCAGTCAACTGATCTGGGTTTAATCCATCATCATTCTTTAGCTCACTCCACCACCCCAGTTCAGACATGGCCATATGCAAATCAGTCCGACCCTGTGCCTCATGGGAACAGTCCAGCCCGAACTGCCAAGCCATGTCTTCCTGGACCGGAAACAAGCATCCTAGGACCGGTTTCTGGCATTTCAGCCGTCATCAGCCAGGCTTGCTTGAATCCAGTGGCAAAGTGAGCAAGGGACCCACGTCTGGGCATACCCCCGCCAACTTAGGAGCAACCAAGCGATACAAAAGGGGATGATGGACGGAGCGTTTGAGCCAATCAAACACTCACCCCCAGTCAACTGATCTGGGTTTAATCCATCATCATTCTTTAGCTCACTCCACCACCCCAGTTCAGACATGGCCATATGCAAATCAGTCCGACCCTGTGCCTCATGGGAACAGTCCAGCCCGAACTGCCAAGCCATGTCTTCCCTGGACCGGAAACAAGCATCCTAGGACCGGTTTCTGGCATTTCAGCCGTCATCAGCCAGGCTTGCTTGAATCCAGTGGCAAAGTGAGCAAGGGACCCACGTCTGGGCATACCCCCGCCAACTTAGGGCAGCAAGCGATACAAAAGGGATGATGGACGGAACGTTTGAGCCAATCAAACACTCACCCCCAGTCAACTGATCTGGGTTTAATCCATCATCATTCTTTAGCTCACTCCACCACCCCAGTTCAGACATGGCCATATGCAAATCAGTCCGACCCTGTGCCTCATGGGAACAGTCCAGCCCGAACTGCCAAGCCATGTCTTCCTGGACCGGAAACAAGCATCCTAGGACCGGTTTCTGGCATTTCAGCCGTCATCAGCCAGGCTTGCTTGAATCCAGTGGCAAAGTGAGCAAGGGACCCACGTCTGGGCATACCCCCGCCAACTTAGGGCAGCTAAGCGATACAAAAGGGGATGATGGACGGAACGTTTGAGCCAATCAAACACTCACCCCCAGTCAACTGATCTGGGTTTAATCCATCATCATTCTTTAGCTCACTCCACCACCCCAGTTCAGACATGGCCATATGCATATCCATCATCCCCTTTTGTATCGCTTTGTTCGCCCTAAGTTGGCGGGGGTATGCCCAGACGTGGGTCCCTTGCTCACTTTGCCACTGGATTCAAGCAAGCCTGGCTGATGGCGGCTGGAATGCCAGAAACCGGTCCTAGGATGCTTGTTTCCGGTCCAGGGAAGACATGGCTTGGCAGTTCGGGCTGGACTGTTCCCATGAGGCACAGGGTCAGACTGATTTGCATATGGCCATGTCTGAACTGGGGTGGTGGAGTGAGCTAAAGAATGATGATGGATTAAACCCAGATCAGTTGACTGGGGGTGAGTGTTTGATTGGCTCAAACGTTCCGTCCATCATCCCCTTTGTATCGCTTTTGTTCGCCCTAAGTTGGCGGGGTATGCCCAGACGTGGGTCCCTTGCTCACTTTGCCACTGGATTCAAGCAAGCCTGGCTGATGACGGCTGGAATGCCAGAAACCGGTCCTAGGATGCTTGTTTCCGGTCCAGGGAAGACATGGCTTGGCAGTTCGGGCTGGACTGTTCCCATGAGGCACAGGGTCAGACTGATTTGCATATGGCCATGTCTGAACTGGGGGATGGAGTGAGCTAAAGAATGATGATGGATTAAACCCAGATCAGTTGACTGGGGTGAGTGTTTGATTGGCTCAAACGTTCCATCCATCATCCCCTTTTGTATCGCTTTGTTCGCCTCTAAGTTGGCGGGGTATGCCCAGACGTGGGTCCCTTGCTCACTTGCCACTGGATTCAAGCAAGCCTGGCTGATGACGGCTGGAATGCCAGAAACCGGTCCTAGGATGCTTGTTTCCGGTCCAGGGAAGACATGGCTTGGCAGTTCGGGCTGGACTGTTCCCATGAGGCACAGGGTCAGACTGATTTGCATATGGCCATGTCTGAACTGGGGTGGTGGAGTGAGCTAAAGAATGATGATGGATTAAACCCAGATCAGTTGACTGGGGGTGAGTGTTTGATTGGCTCAAACGTTCCGTCCATCATCCCCTTTTGTATCGCTTTTTTAACCACAGCAGATCCCAGATGGTCCTGCCAGTTATTTGACGGTCCATATGGAGCCAATGTTTTTCGAACTCCCTGAGTGACCATTCCGTCATTACCCAAAGTTGGGCCGCCCTGTAATACCCCCAGAAGTCTGGGAGGGCCAAGCCCTCGTCAGCACGTGATCTAATTAAAACCCGATATGATAGTCGGGCTCTTTGCCCCTGCCATATGAATTTAGTAATTGCTTTTTTTAGTTCAATGAAAAGTTCCCTGTCCACTGGTAGCCGGAGCCCCTGGAAAACATTGAGAAGCCTAGGGAGGACATTCATCTTAATTGCGATAATTCTCCTGATCCAGGAGGTGTAGGCTGTCCTCCACCTAAGCAAATCCGCCTTGATCTCTCGCAGCAGAGGCGGAAGCTTTCTCTTTTTAATGTCTATGTACTTCCTCTGGCTCACCTCATCATTTGGTTTCAGTCCCATGTGCAATGCGGATGAGACTGAGAATTTGGTCAGGGTTTGGTGACCAATCTCCCCAGACCTGTGCCCATATCCAACAGAGTTAACGTGCTGTGGTCTCATAGATGATTCAAAACGTAATAAAATTCAACACTGACAATATGAATATTCTCATGGTCTATGTTAAAAATCAATCTTTCAAATTGGCCTTCAGTTTGCCGCCACCAGACCGGGGCTCCGGCCATTCCTTTATGCCCTCAGTGCTTAGTCTTGGCTTCCACTTTGGTCATGATCTCTCCCTTTCGGCCCAGAGTAATAACATTTCTTACAGATGTTTTTTAAAGATATATCTTCTTTGAAAGATCATGCAATTTATACCCCTGGCCTCCTGTTGCAGGTTTGTACAGGCTGTTATTCTTAGCTGGTATGACTAATTCAATTTTCTGTACCTTGGCTTACCTTTGTACTTGCTATGCCGCATAGGCGGATTCAACATCTAGCGGTACAAGACATCTTAAACCTGCCATCTCGATGTCACATTTCTTATCATCTACACGTGTTGCATTGGCTCCTGGTGCCCATAAAAATTATTTTAAATCAATGTGCTTTGTGCCTCGAGCATTTCATAAAACTGACCCCTCTATCTTTGATCCAAATTTGCACATTATAATCCTACCCACTCTGGGTATTCTTCTTCTGCCAAGTGGTAAAAATTCCCCAGTTTCTCTGGTCAGGTATATGCAGCCTTGACTTTTCCATCCTGGTGGCCAGAAACTGGAATTCTCAGTGCTTAATTTGAGCTGGTGGTTTCCGGTGCTCGGGAACCAGCACTTAATTATTAACACCGGCTTTTATGACAGTCTGCCACATGGTGGCGCTGTTTGACAATTTTTTTTTTAAACAGTTATTTAATCATTCGATATACATTATTAATGGATAACTGACGCCCACGCGATTCTTATACCTTTGGTTCTGATAGTTAATAGTTGTGTTTGTGCTGTCTTTGGCAGCACAGACAGGGCAATGGGTGTTGCAAGCTGCAGTGGCCTCTTGAGAAGGGCCTTGGCACTTACTCTTTTACAAATTATGCACTGTAATTCTTTGCTTCAAAACGTCGGAGCTCATCATCACATTTTCCCAATTCGATAAGTCTCAAAAACCTGGCTTTATCCTGCCCCTTCGGGTCAATAACTCGTCTCTGTTTTCTCTTCAGAGTGTATGCTCACTTCTTTGATCCTAGCACCAGGACACCCATCTAAGTAGCCACGTGCTGTACAAATTCCGAAAATAAATGATGACAATAAAAAAACATAAGCAGCAGTGAATTTGAAAAAAATAGTTACAAAAATAAAGTAACCCAAAAACCGGCTGCATGATATGAATAGGGGTTCCGCCCAAGTCAAAGATGATGTTTTCATGGCGGGTGCCAAAAGTCTTGTTGTAAAAGCAGCCTTTGTGCATTCTTTTGTGAACCGTTGCTTTTCTGAGATTCAACCTCAAGTTATGGTAATATTTTTCCAAAACGTTGAAACATCAACAGTCTGACGTTTTCTTGTATATGAAAATAAAATATTTTATTTTACCTTTCCTTCTTAGTGGTAATGCTAGTCAATCAATTTATATGCAGTAACTCATCATGATATGTAACCAGATAATGTGTTCAAATCCTAAATGCATTTTGGGATAACCCTTCGTCAGGGGTTAAGATTGCCAGCAAAGGCATCATGCTAAACCTGTATTTGGTGAATTTCATCTCTAGCCCACAGTCTTGAGATAGAGTAGTGCCTTGACTCATATATTGACTCTGACCCATCTGAGCACCTTATGGATCTCTTTAATGCACCATATTTTACAGGCCCAGCTTTCTAAATTGTAAATATGTATAACATGATGTAGCCTCAAGTGAACATTGGTTTCATTGTGTGTGATTACAGTATCATACTGTGTCTCATTTACACACACATCACCATATCCTAGAACAGTGCTTCCCAATTTTTTTAGATCCATGACACGCTTTTTAGAATGAAAAACTCTTGCAAGGTTGTATGACAGAGGCACGCATGGCTAAATAAAGCGTTCCTCTACTACGCAGCCCCAACAATGAATGCGTCAGAACAACACATTCCTTTGCCACGCATGTCTTTACTACGCATGCCTTTACCACTTAGTTTTGTGGTAAAGGCATGACTGGTAAAGGGGTGTGTGGTAAAGATCACCCCCCACCCTGAGCCCAAGAAACTACCCCGAGCCCTAAAAACTACCCCACCCCCAGCCCTAAACACTACCCCAACCCCCTGAGCCCTCAACACTACCCAAACCCCCTGAGCCCTCAACACTACCCTGAGCCCTAAACACTATCCCGATCCCCCCTGAGCCCTGAAAATGACCCGACCCCCTGACCCTAAACACTACCCTGACCCCCCCAGAGCCCTAAACACTACCAGACCGCCCGAGCCCTAAAAACTACCCCGAACCCCCCTGAGCCCTAAAAATTACCTCAACCCTTAAAAACTACCCCCAAACGCCAGCCCCACTTACCTCACCGCGTTCTCTCTTGAACCTTCCTGTTCCTGGGCCTGCCCATTTCAGAATCTAGACCACGCACTGCTTTAACCACGCATATGTGTGGCTATGGCATATGCGTGGTTAAGGCATGCGTGGTTGAGTTTTCGGGGAAATGGGACACATGGCTCTGCCCACGTTGTAAAGGCCATTTCCCCTCTTGCAACTCACCTAACATTAATGGACCTTATGCAGGGGATTTTTTAATGTATCTGAAGCATAGTGTGGTAGTGCACTTACAGACATTTCCCATTGAAATGGCCACTAAATTGGAACAGACATGCAGTTTACTGATGAAACTATATTGCACACAAATGATAATGTGTGGACAAGGGAGTAACCAGAAAAATAAAATAGCCCCCACTTAAATCATACCAGACTGATGGTAAACAACGCAGGATAGCAAGCCCGACAGGTTTTCATGGGAGCGCTCCTACGAGAAAATTCTGAAATGTTCTTTCTGCCCTCCATCCATTTCTCAGTCTATTTTCCTTCTTTTCTTCCCTCCTTTCTTGATCCATAGTTCTGTCTTTTTGGTCTCTTTCCTTGCTCTTTTTTACCATTTACTTTTTGTCCTTTTCCATCCCTCCGTCCATCCTTTAATCACACTATCCTTCCATCATCAAGCCACCCTTCGTAATGTCCTACCAACTTTTTTTCTGCCTTTCTCCATCCATCCATCCAGACATTCATGCCTTTGCCCTACCTGCTCTCCAACCATCGTTCATTCTTTAAATCCTTCCAGCTATTAGTCTCTTCATCTCTTCATCCTTGTCTCCATCTACCCACTGTACTTTGCATCCATCTTTTGCCTCTCCATTCATTTACGCCAACCATCCATCAACCACCCTTCTCTATATCCATTCCTTGTATTCTCTCCATCCATCTCTGCATAAATCCATACATCCACCTCTCCATCCATTTCCCCGTCCATCACTCCTTCCCTTAATCCAATGCTTTCTTGTGCCAATTGTCCCCCAACCACAACTCCATCCATCATACCTAACCTCTTTCTTATAGCGGTATGTAGGAGCTCCTGTTCGAAGACTGGTATTCAAACCAGCTCAGTGGCACCCATCCATGTGCACGCTGCTAAAGTGGGGGGTTGGTGACGCCCCTGTGTGTGGAAATCGGGTTTCAGTGAATATTTCTCATTTGTTCATCACCAAGTAAAGTGCCTTAATTTGTTTTGATCCTATAAAAATCTTTACTTCTATCATACTTCAGAATTGCAAAAAAATGTGCTTCATTTTTTTTCCTGATTGCTGAATGTATATAGTTCAATTACAAGTATTTACATCTTATTATGTGTTACAAAAAATGACATCCTACAGTCTTTTCCTTCACACTCTCTGTACCCCAGCAAGATTGTCACATAATTCACTTTACTTATTTTCTCTGTGTGCAAAGTGAGAAGAGTTTGTAAATACCAATCCTCATGTTAAAAAAATAAGCAGCAATTTGCCAAAAGACATGGCCTGACATTTTACCTCTGTTTTTGAAGCAAATGTGACAAGATAAATACAGAATTTAAAGGCATCTTTATTTATAGCTTTAACTGTCACAACCCGACAAAAATGGGCTCGCAGAAACACGGCCCTTAAATAACTCATGCAGCTCCATGATGCTACACCTGGAGTTTAAACTATGCAAAAAGGACACTTGCCTATTGGATTGAAGCACAACAGTGCCATAGGACCAAGTACAGAAGTGGTTAATGACAGTACTACTCATTGCCGTGCAGGCCTGCAAAGGGCTTTACAGAGCACATGCTTAGTAATGTATCTGCTCTATAGGCCCTTACACTTCGGCTCATGCACGCCAAAAAGTCACAATGTGTGTTTCACTCATGTTAGAAAGTATATTTTCTCTATGAAGTAGCTGCAGAAGATACAGAGGGGCATATTTATGAGGGGATATCGCCACCAGAACATCACTTTTAGCCCTATGCCCTTCTCCATATTTACAAAGCGGCGTTAAGCAGAGCCGGACTGGGAACACAAATCAGCCCTGGTTGGGGGGGGCGTAGTGCTAGTGAGAAGCACTGCTGTACTGCTGTAGCACTGCTGCCGCTTTTGTTACAGGGGCCGAAATTGCAGAACCGCTGCAAAACAGCCCCCTGTAACAAAACCGGCCCCCACCATTCAAAAACCGCCCCCCACCCTTCCGGTCCACCGGGAAAACGCCCGGTGCCCGCTACGGCCAGTCCAGCCCTGGTGTTAAGCCATGGCTTAATGCTGCCCTGGCCCCTTTACACGCATCACCTAGCATGAAAAGGGCGTTCCACTGCAACACCCAGCACTTTGTGACGCTGCCTCAGATTTACAAGGATGTGTAAATCTGAGGCTGCGCCAAAAACTAACACCATGAAAAAGCAGGCGTTAGAATTCCGAAACGAGGAGAAATACTTTTATTTCTCCTTGTTTTTGTTTTTTCCAAGTGTCCTGTATTCTGCAGCACACATAGAAAGAGCAAAATGCCATTAATGATTGTTTATGTGCAGTAAGGGACACCTTCTGCAGCACACACAAAAGTAACAGAATGCCATTATTTATTGTTTATGTGCTGGAAGGGACACCTTCCTGCACATAAACAATCATTCCCTGCAACGTAAGCACCCTTGCACTATGGTGCAAGGGTGCATGCGTTGGCGCTACGCAGATAATTCTAGCGCTAGTGCTAGGGAAAACACAGGGGTGGCCCATATTGTTGTAAATAAGATGCATCCCTGCATTTTGGAAATGTTGGAACGTGGCGCTGCCAAATTTGGCACAGCTCTGTGCTCCAACATTTCCTTGTACATATGCCCACAGAGTGTATTCTATAGCTTAATACACAATAGAAATCCTGTGAAGTCTTAAAGGAGGACTTTTCACTAATTATGCAAAACTACTGCTCAGGAGGTGGACATTTCCACTTCTGCTGTGTAGTGTAACTGGAATGCAGAAATTAAAGGCCTCACCTAGATGGTGAATTGTCCTCCATTATGTGCCACCCTGCAGCTAGGTAACCTATGCTCAGAAGGAAACCTGGCTGAGGAAAGGAAGGAGAGCTCACAATTTTATTTCTGTGAATTGGATGATTGTGGAGGACACGGTTCTCAAGAAATGCACCCAGACCTACGCTGAGACTGGGAGGAAGGTGCATGATGTCAGGAAAAGCTGGGACAACCACAAAAGGTGCCCCCTCATGATGTCAATCTTTAGGCGACTACAGCAAGATACAGATGCTCCCGATTGAACTATTTCTTAAACCACATTCATAGAAATTAATGATTTAATCAACTGATTATTGACTCTGTGTCACATCTCAAATACCTCTATGTTGACTGGTAAAAAAAATATATTTAAACAGAAATTAATGAATAAGTAGTGTACAGTGTGACTACACTGAAAGCAAGCAAACATTTATTAGGTCTTGATTTTTAAATACTAAAAGTATATAAGTAAATATCAAGGGGATTTTGAAGACATAGATAAATCAACTTATCGAAGAACACACTATAACTTTTGGCCTTAGCTCTACATACAATGATATTCTCTTAAATGCAATAATAAATAAATTCCAACAGGAAAGCATTGCGCACTGTCCTAGGAGTACAATGGGGCGATCTGAGGTGGGCTAGTTCTGGTCCTCATGCCCCTTGAGAAATGCCAAGTGGATTATCATCTTCCCCTTAGCCAGTAATTCTGTTAGAGGACTGGACTAGGGCTGTGCATAGATTTTATTATGCCAGTGTAATCTCACGTAGAACATCTTGCAGAGTTTACCTGTGGGTGGTGGAGATTTTCCATTAACTGTGCTTCCTCAGTCGCGTAATTGTTTTGTGCGACTGATGTTTGCCCACCCTATTCTGACATACGTATTTGTTGCCGAGTAGAGTTGAGAGACTTGCTTCCCTCTTGCATCATTCTTTGTGCCAGGTTTTGAATTTGCTGGTCAGTTGTTTCCTTTTTTGTCCTGAACAGATGTTCAAAAACCAAATTTTGCAACCAAAAATGCTATGTTATGCTAATAACACTTATATAGCGCACTAATGCCACTGGTCTCTAGGTGCTTGCCCAAGGGTTATGATAACATGTTACTACCGATATTGATGAGATAAGAAGTACTAATCTCGTCTGAAAGCTTGTTTGAATAGGAAAGTTTTCAATCTCTTCTTAAAGGAAAGAAGAGCTGTTTCTTTCCTCAAACCTTCCGGAAATCTGTTCCAGATCTGTGGTATCATAACAGGAAATGCCCGACTGCCCAACCTAGTTTTTCTTGAACGTTGGCAGGTCAGCAAAAACGCCTCAGAGGAGTGTAGACAGCGTCCAGTCACTTATTGCCTTAGCCGTGACTTAATATTAGATGGAACTGTGCCATGCAATGTCTTATGTGCAATGCACAGGCCTTTGAACATGGCCCTCTGTTTGACTGGCGGCCAATGCAGTTGTTGCAACAGTGGCGTAGCATGTGCCTGACTTCGTAGCTTGAACAGTAGTCTTGCTGCATCCCAAGTTACATATTTTTGCATCAAGACAATTTTTAGTTGAAATTCACATACTACTCATACATATACTGAGCTTTAGTAAAACTACTGATCTTTGCGCAACACTAGTATGGACCAAGGATTCTTCCTTAACTCCCCTCTTCCTTTCCCCATGTAACAAGACACTCTCCAGACCCTCCATTTTGCCCACTTCCAACGGGACTTTGGTTGACTTCCAGGCCATCACAATGCCTCTTCAGCTAACAACAAAGCTAGAGCTTTAAATTAACTGCTTGTTTTCTTTTTCTTGGGGCGAAGCATCTGACTTTTAATAATCATTTAATTTTTCAGTCTTCCTCATTCTGTTCCTCTTTCTTAAAAATATCTGTCACTGTCTTGCAGTACTTGGCTATAACTTGACAATGCCATATCATATGTTAAAATCTGGCTTCCCACCACTGAGCCTAGGGCATCCAGGGCACACTTCAACAGTTCTAGCAGTGCCTCGTGTACCAGTTGTTAATCTTTTATTTTTATTGGAGTTTTATATAGTGCAAACTCGACCCGAAGGTATCGGAGCACTTTACATGAGCACCAGTTGTGTTACAGACGGACACATTCATTTTTGTTAGGCACAGGAGATTAAGTGATTTGCCCAGAATCACAGGATGTTGAGCGTCCTTGCAGAGACTCGAACCGGTTCCCCAACCTCGAGGTCGACGCTCTAGCCGTTAGGCCACATCCTCTTCCCTCCCCAACTGTGAACAGTAAACGTAACCCTCTCCTTCCGAGGCCCACTTCCCTGCCCCCACTAATTTCCAATAAGTTAAGTACCGTCTCCAGGAAAGGTGTGACTCTGCACTAAGGGGCTCATTAGGATGGCGGTGTTTGGCACATCTGCGGTGCTGGCGGTGGCGGAAAACGTCCTTTTCCGCACTCCAACGGCAGTCCTTGCATCCGCCATATTACAATGGGCAAAGATAGCCCATTTCCCGTCTGCTGCGGAGTTTCGGGATCCGCCAGGAATTTCCTTCTGCAACGGTGGCGGAGGGAGCCAATAGAGAAAGACCACCGTGCGGAATGACGTTACGACGCCGGACAAATCACGATGCCTCAAACAGCCCATCACAACGCAGTGGAGAAACCAGCCACTCGGAGGCGGCGGAAGCACTACTGCGGAGATCGAAACATGAATCCCAGGCACCTCCACGCGTTCCTGACCGCTATGGATCCAGCTCTTCAAGCCCTTCCGGTGCTGTACCTGATCCACTACCAGCATATAAGACGTCGCCGCGGTCAACACCGCAGGTACGTAAATAACACATCTCCGCATACAACCACAACACACAACTCCTGTGCTGAAATACAGTTCCTGTCCACATCAGACACTCTGGTGGAGACAGGAACATATCCCCCAGTGTACTCACACATGTCCTGCTTGCTAGAAATCCACACATCCGCATTGGGGTCACCCATCAACATCGAAATCACTGCAATGTCCCGGTCACGTCACCGCAGCAGTGAAGACGTGGGAAAACCTGCACACAATGTAGTAGGCAGGGCCGGCGCCAGGCATGGGCAGTCTGGGCAGCTTCCCAGAGCTCCACCTTCACCCTACCCACATAGTGGGCCGCATCAGTTGGCCACAGCCCACAGCACGCTTTCCACACCCATTCCTACACATGCTGTGTGCCCCTCTTGTGCCCCCCCAAAGCACAATTTAGCAGGCAGGTGTGGCTCGACCTCGCACCTCACACATCAAAGGGAAAGGGAGATTGACTGGGAAGGTGGGGGTGAAGATGAACACCCTGCACAGAAGGTCAGGGGCTGGACAACCCTCCTCCTCACACCTGCCTTCCACTCATGTGAATCAAACTGAGTAAATTAAGAAATGAAGACTCACTCTGCATATTAACAACCACTGAACTGTTCACACTGCATGTCAAGTCCCTCAGACAGATCCCACACTGACACTCTGCCACATACACATACCATAGGTCAGCAGCAATGTATGACAATAAATGGACTACCCCAAAGTGGAGTGCACAGTGCTGGAAAACCATGGAGCAAGCCACATAGCATTTGTACATGACATGCAAGAGGAGGAACATATCACACTACCCTTAGGCCATCAAATCAGACATGGGTGGCACAGTGATTGAAATTAAACCAAAGTGACATCTGTGCAATATCTCTGGGATACAGCAATGCAAGCTATGCATAGGCACAGGAATGATAGGAAGTGTCAGAAGCCATACAGTGACCAGCCCCACATCTGTGTCAACTACCTTGACATGTGTATGCCACCAGCACAACACACATGGCTCATTGTCACACTCCCTGACTGTCAAACCCAAGTAGGACCTTCACACATACCCCTCATCTACCCATCTCACACCTGCAATACTCAACACCTGTGAGAAACACACATAAAGGTGCAAATAAGGTCCTGTGAGTTTCCTGACAACCAATCACACACCCTGGTGTGTATCTACAAATGTCAGACTCCCACTCAGGGATGTCTGAACCAATGCTGATCAAAAACCAATAGCCAAACACAAATCTCACAAACAACATCCAAAGAAGTCCAACAAGCTCAGCCATGTGCAGGCAAACAGTGGATAGGCAATGTGACCCTAGACAGAACAGGAATACACAACATTTTCACTCTGGACAAATGCACAGACACCATACCCCAACCCAATCAAAAATTGCATTATCAAATGCCAATCATGAACACTAACTGTGATCAATGGGACAAATCAGCTAACACAGACATAGACACCACACCAGTTATCAAGTGAGCATGGTGTCAATGTGTACCACAAGCATGCACATGCACAATCCTGACAAGTGACAGGTCAAATATAGGAGGACATAGCACTATTGTGCACTCAAAACAAGCTCATGAACAAGACTCCACATTGCCGCATGTGACATTCACACAAGAAATGCACACTACACATTCAACACACATCTGAATGTATTACAATGCACAAACTACTCTCACACAATGCCATGCAAATAGAACATCACACACACACATGCACCTGTCAGTAGAAAGAGCCAACACAGGCCAAACACTGCATCCATCAACCACAAAAACACAACATATGCAAAAAACAATTCATCACATAGTCAACTCAGCTGGATATCAGGTGGATGCACACCAGGCAAGTACAAGGCAACATACACTGACAGCACTGCATGCACAGTAAGCAGTGTGTGAACACCAACAAAACCAGTGGCACACATATCTTAGTGCTCCACCATGAACTTCCACACCACAAATCATCACAGCACACAGATCACATCACACTCAGGAAGGGTAGCAGTACCTCAGCAAACAGACATACAGCTTAGCCATCACCCACAGCTGCACAACTCAGGAAAACCCAGATGCAAACAACATGACTAGAGGACTGTGCTGCTCAAACATATGCACTGCACATGAGCAACCATGACTGCAACCAAGTAGAAGAAAATAACACATAACTAATTGTGAAACTGTCCCGAGTGGCACATTGGTCCTGTACACAGATCATCCTCCCACAGTATAGTGTCACACTATGAAGTGTTGGGGAGGGTCACACACTGGCAAGGCATGGGGTGGAAGACATGAGACTGAAGTGGTGTGTACATCAGTATTGGACAGGTGAGGAGTGTACAGTGCAAAAACACATAGAGGAGTAACTCACAATGTGTAGGCATCAGAAGCACCTATAGGGGATGGTATGACTCCTCATACCACATACTATACTTGTCCCAAAAATGTGTCAAGTGACAGCAATGCATGAGAAAACTCACAAATAATGTCAGTGTGGCTGAGCAGGTCAGCACAGTGAGCACAAACTTAAACAAGACCTATGGCTGATCAACAAAACACAACACAGACTTTGCAGTGACACACTCTGCATACTCACAACTGACAGCGACAACAAGTAGGTGTCCCCCAGGAGTGCAAGGACACACCGACACACTGCACAGTGCTCAACCTACAACTCCTCCATGTGTCCACAATCTGAAGCACATGTCTGACAATGTAAACAAACAGGCACTCATTACCTGGATCATACATGTGTGTAGTTGGCATGTGCAGGGGCACATACACCTCAACACTACTGACAATGACAGGCCAATCACACTGTATGACTACTCAAGTGCACACATTCAAATGTACCCATGTGACTATGAAGACAGGCCTACACAAGATGACTACACATCAACACTGCTGTTCACACATCAAGAAAGATCCCACAGATATGACGGACCCTGGCCACCCTGCAAGTAATCCTGTGGATAGAATTCACCTCTGTTGTGGTATTGCATCCTAACATGACATGTGTACAATTTAGCAAACCTGACCATAGAATGATTAGGATAAGAGTAGATCATCACAAACAACCATCATTGCACCCTCAAGCCTCAGAGTCAGGAAGAACAAAAGTGCCTGTCACCTCTGACAACCTCTGAAAAAGTAAATCAAGTAATTGCCAATGTGAAAGTGGCATACAGAGCATGTGTCACATGAACCTATACCCATACATAAAACTTTTTATTTAGCAAGGGCAGCGACAAAGCAGACAACATGAGTAACAGTCTTTATTACATAATATCCAGATAGGCATCAAAAGTGCAAACCATCAAGGCCATTGGCCAGTACAAATTCCTAGTATGCACATGTGTGCATGACAAACTGCACAGGAAATGGGCATCAAAAGTACAAAACAGCAAGGCCATTGGCCAGTACAAATTCCTAGTATGCACATGTGTGCATGACAAACTGCACAGGAAATGGGCATCAAAAGTACAAAACAGCAAGGTCATTGGCCAGTCCATATTTCTAGTCCGCACATGTGTGCATGACAAACTGCACAGGAAATGGGCATCAAAAGTAACAAACAGCAAGGCCATTGGCCAGTCCATATTTCTAGTCCGCACATGTGTGCATGAGAAACTGCACAGGAAATGGGCATCAAAAGTAACAAACAGCAAGGCCATTGGCCAGTCCATATTTCTAGTCCGCACATGTGTGCATGAGAAACTGCACAGGAAATGGGCATCAAAAGTAACAAACAGCAAGGCCATTGGCCAGTCCATATTTCTAGTCCGCACATGTGTGCATGAGAACTTGCACATCAAATGGGTAACACCGTCCACTGCCATGGGAATCACCACAGCTCAGGGGCTACATATGGGCAGTCCAGGCACCGCTGTTGGAGAAATGGTGTGGGGAGGAGGACTTGGCTTAAATATTTGGCTTTAAGTTGAACTAGGAGGGGGCTGATTGTCGGGGCCAGTTGGAGGACTGGACCTGGGAGAGAGAGAACCGGCTGAGGTAGAGGCATCCGTGGCCGTGGGAGCCTAAGGGCTGCTTGGACCGGGTGGAGTGGTGGCACGGGGAGGTGGAGACATGCTGCGTGGAGGCACAGTGGTTGAGGGTGAATGTTGAGGGCTGGGTCTCAACTGTTTGGGGATTCGATAGCCCACAAGTGTCTTGGCCGGAGTGGGAAGTGAGGTGGGCACAACAGCCTCACTCTCCACCAAAGGTGTATCAGGTGCAGGTGGCTCTCCCCGTAGGGATTTGCTGGACCTGGTGGTACGCTTGGGGTGGCCTTGCCTCTTCCCCTGCATCCCCTGTTGTCGAGGTAAACCCCCCACTTTGCTCTCTTGTCCCTGCTTCACAGGGGTGTGGGTGGGAGTTGACGTTGTGGGTGAATCTGCCTTTGAAATGTGTTTGGGCTTAGTCGTTGCAGGCACCAGGTTCACAGCAGACAGGGCAAGTGTTTGTGGGTCTTTGGGAGCAGGTGTGGGGATGGGAGTGCCCTTGGATGGTGGTGATTTTGATGAATGTGATGTTGATGCCTGCTTCTTGGCCTGATGCCCCTGAGTGTCACGTGATGGGCTTTTGGTTTTGCGCTCATGTGTGCCCGTTTTGTGTTGTGGTGATGGTGTCTGTGGTCTGGTACGCTTCGAGTGCTGCTGTTGTGTGCTGCGTGTGGAGGACTTGGTGCCTGAGGGCTCTGGCGTGTGGGCACTCTCGTCAGGTGGTGCCACTGGCAGGGTGGTTGCTGAAGGGACAGGAGCTGGACTGGGAGCCTGTGACTGCTGAATGGCTGCCGTCACTGTGGAGGACAAAGACTGGACAGTTCGGTGTAGGCCACCCACGTCAGAATGAATGCCCTCCATGAAGGCAACTACCTGTGCCAACTTCTTGTCATGATCCTGGAAGGCATTCAGGAGAGCAGTCTGACCCACACACAGCTGGCGCAAAAGGTCTACCGCCTCCACACTGAGGGCAGCAGGGGAGACAGGGGCAGGGGCAGCGGTGCCTGGGGGAAGGAGACTCTACCCTTCCTAGGGCTGCGTGCACGGACAGCACTTGTGGGAGCATCCGGGAGGGTGGGCACTGGACGATGTGTGGCGGAAGAAGAGGCAGATCTGGAACTTCCTGTGCCCGCCAACATCGAGGAGTCACCGCTGGAGTCTGAAGATGTGGAGGTTGGTGTTTCCGGGCGTGAATCATCCAGGGCACTCCTGTCCCCCTCCGAGGCGCTGGTCACATCAGTGTCAGTGAACTCATGTGTAGCAGTCGTGCCAGAAGCTTCCCCACTGGTGTCCGTCCCCCGTCCTTCCCTGCCCTCGGTAGATGCTGCAAGAGACAGAGACATAGGTTCAGTATAGTGCCATACTCACAAACATCATATGCAAGCAAAGCACAAAACTTTAAAATGATACTCCCATGTTGGACTCCTCCATGTACATTCAGCATGTGCTACATTTATGCAATCATCAGAAGATGCATGGAAACATGCATAGTTGATAGTAATGCTCCATGTGGCGTTGACACAGCCAAATAGCTGGCCCTGTGCCTCCCTGTAACCACACATACTATTCTCTGTAAGCATACCTACGTGTCTGTAGGTGAGATAGCTATACATCAAAACATGTTGTCTCTGTCACATATGGAGTCTCTTTAAGAGAACACCACAGATACTAACTCCAAAATGTCCTTTTGCAATGGCTACAAGCTCCTGATATCCACCATGTTGTGCTTCGAAGCACAACTACAGTTGTACATTGGTGTCAGCTGTGTAGATGTCACAAATTATCTGTTGTGCACAGCACACATCTATGAATGCACACTAACATGATGCTCACTGCTGTTCACTGCCAGGTGATGTCTATGACACTCATACTGCAGCATATGTCACAAGGCCACATCTCATCTGTCAATGACAAGGGTCATGGTTTTAAACACATGAGAAACCACATGTTGTACAAATGCAGAACAGCTGCACTCAACACTGAGGCCACTTAGAAGCCATTGCATCACACTAGAGACATCACAGAGCTTCCCACTGGCTCACGGTTGGGATTCATGCAGTCACTCACACCCAAAGTCACACTTAGCTGAATACTCACCCCCAACTTGCTGCTGATGGGCCCTCAAGCGTCCATCCAGCTCTGGCTGTGTCACTGCCGAGATGCGGGCCATTAGTGGTATCATGCTCCTGCGCGCCAACCTGCCACTCCGAGGGAGCACCCCCAGCGTCATCTCTGCCACGTTTTTGCTCAGCCGGCAGATGTCATCCCACCTCTTGTGACAGTGTGTGTGCCATCGGTTGGAGACACCCAGAGCCCGCACCTTGCGTGCAATGGCCCTCCATATCGCCTTACGCTGGTGGACCTTAAGCTGCAGGCATGGGAGACAAAAAGAGGAAGTTTCAGTGACACTGTTTTATGTACCACTGTGTGTCAGTACAAGAGCATGAAAATACATAGCACACTAATACATAAATGTTGAGCAGAGGCCAAACAGCATGACACGTAGTACACTTGCATCGGATAATCCCATAGAAATGTATACATGTATGATGATGGACACAGTACATGGCCATCTCATACACATGCAGAGTGCCAGCACAGCAACCAATGTGAAAATGACCCTCATCTGTGATGCAGTATGTGAGTGAGCATGACATACAATACATTGGAAATGATGTGTCGGGCTGACTCACTGTGTCCAACACTACACACCCCTCAATGTCCTTGACCAGTGAATGGCTACATGTGTCATGGTGGTCACATTTAGGGCCATGATCTTACATTCTCACACTCTTCTCACAAGGTGTAGTCCTGTCTTGTGCAATCCTCAGGCCTAAGATAGCTCATTGAGAAATAGGGTGGTGGACAACACATATGTTTCACTCATTCCATTTAGTGATGGGTCCTTGTAACATTGGGCAGTTTCTGTGCAGGCCAGAGGGACTCACACTGAGGTTAAACGTGGGCCATCAGAGAAATCACATGCATGTACAATATGAGAGGGTAAACAGTGCCTACACATGCGAGACTGAACACATAATGAAATCAATAGAAGGATGACATCTCCAAATTACATTTATCTGATGTGTCACAGGTGAATTACCACCAAGAGTGTTACACTCAGGCATTGTACTCTTGTGCATAATGCACACATCACCATAGGGACAATTTGAGAACTGTACACACATCATTCAGTACCCTCTGGACAAAATACATTTGTAATGTCACAAATGAGCATGTGAAGACTTAATGGACTATGACATCACATAGCACAGGCAATGTTTGTTCAGACTTCGACTGACTCAAACCAGCAGTGTAACTGTATGGCTGCAAAAACACTGCATGTCACTCCCATCCTTCAATGCAGTCATGGATCTGTGGAAATAAGGCTACACACCCCATTGACATGAAGTCAGCATGCTAGGCAGTGTATCACACATTTACATTAACCAATCTCAGACCAACGTTTGTTGTTTTTTGCTGAAGAAGGGCTGTAGAAGTGTCCATGTTGCCATCCTCCCCACATACTCAAATGCAATTCTTAATAGGCCATGTATGGAGCATGCTATAGGAAAAATATGGATGCATGCACATTGACTTGCACTCACAGGCACATACTACTGCAGAGCAACATCATGTGAGCATTCTGAGCACTCTCAAACTTTTATTCTGAAACACTTACCAGTACATCTGGCGCACCATACAGCCTCCCATACTGTGCAAGGACCTCGTCCACCAGGACCTCCAGCTCCTCTGTGGTGAAGGGACGGGCCCTGATGTTCTCAGTTCTCGCCATCACTGGGTCCAGAATACAGGAACAGCAGCAGTTGGTGGTGAAGAATGGCAGGCAGCAGTGTCTGAATGCAAGTGAAATGTGTGGCTCTCTCACAGAGATTTATAGGCCCCTGGGGTTGTTTCAGTGGTACTCAGCTGCTGCAATTGGTCTGCCTGGTTAGCATTTTTCAATTGTATCCAATAACCGGGACCGCGGAAGCGGAGCACGCCCTACCGCGAGTTTCAAAATTGTATTTCACTACCGCGATCGCGGTTCCCATTGGCTGCAATGGCATGGGCATTGGCGGTGGCACACCGCGGGGTCCAGGCGGTCTCTACCGCTATTTGGCATCTTTCAATTGTAACCAATGACCGGGCCCGCGGTAGCGGAGCACGCCTACCGCGGGTTTCAAAATTGTATTTCACTACCGCGATCGCGGTTCCCATTGGCTGCAATGGCATGGGCATTGGCGGTGGCACACCGCGGGGTCCAGGCGGTCGCTACCGCAATCCTGCATCTTTCAATTGTGGCCAATGACCATGATCGCGGTGGCGGAGCACGCATACCGCACCTATGGACACATTATGCTCTAGCAATGGCAATAGCTCATTTTCATCATTGAACACTATACCTTCACAATGAATTACAGCAGCTGTTTGAAGAATTGAATGCTAGTGTGACATTCAACTCACTGATGCCTACACATGCCATGTCAGTGCACATGGTTACATGCATTGGCATGTACTTACTCACATGTCACCTATGAAATTTGTGTGCATGTCCACAGATTTGGTGTGTAATGGAGTCTCATATTTGTGAACATGTCAATGTGTGAGATGGCTAATCAACCCACAGTAATGATGGACTGACCACATAATGTGCCTATTTCACTGTGCACATTGCTGTATTGATTTTGATAGTTGATCAGCTTACACACACTGTGCTCATTGTGTAGAAAAGTCGTGCTCTGTGCAACTTAAGCAAGAAGGTGTGGCAGGTACAGCAGCTACGTAGAAGTCAGCAGTGTTGCTGTTTCCAACATGTGCTGTATCAACTACTCCCAGGGCTGGGGACACAAGATGTAGGAGTGTGCCATTTACCATTCACATAGTCAGATTCTGTTTTGGAGGTAGTCAGTATGTACATACTGACCACATGTACGACTACATGAGATCAAGGTGTCTCTGCATGTGACTTGTGCATTAAGCTGTTGTTACAGTCCAGTCATTGTTGGCGCTGCGTCAGTCAAGATGTAAGATGTTTGACACATCTCATAGGGGAATTAAATTGACATGTGTCCCCTTTCATATTATGTAGGAGACAACCAAATGTGCATCGTCCGTTCCCAGTGCTGGCGAACATGGAGGATGAGGACATCATAAGGAAATTCCGTCTGGATCGCCTTACCCTTCAAGACCTATGTGGTCAGTTGGAGCCCCATCTGAGGCCTCACAGAACCTATCCGACTGCTTTGACACCAACAGTTAAGGTGATGGCGGCCCTGCATTTCTTTGCAACTGGTTCGTTTCAGTACACGGTGGCCATCGCCGGTGGGATGTCTCAAGCTATGTTCAGCATGGTGCTACGTGATGTCCTGTCCGCAATGATGACATACAAGGACCGCTACATCCACTTCCCAAGGAGACATGAATTGGCAGGTGTGAAGGGTGATTTTTATGATCTTGGACGCATACCTAATGTTGTTGGCGCCATTGACTGCACACATGTTGGCCTAGTTCCACCACAGGCACGTGAGCACATCTACCGGAACAGGAAACATTTCCATTCCATTAATTTGCAAGTGGTATGCCAAGCGGATATGATTATCTCCCATGTCTGTGCCCAATTCCCCGGTTCTGCACATGACTCCTACATACTGCGTAACAGCATCATCCCACAATTGATGGCAAATCTGCATCCGGAGCGTGCGGGGCTTATTGGTGAGTACGCAGAGTCAAGTAGTGTGCTGTATGTGTGACATGCTGTTCTCAGCTACTGTTTATATTAGTAAATTGCTCTCTGTATCTCACACCTAGGTGACTCTGCGTATCCCAACCGGCCTTGGTTGCTGAGCCCACTGAGGAATCCAAGGACCCCGGGTGAAGTCCGCTACAATGATGCACATGGGAGGACACGTCGTGTGGTGGAGCGTACTTTTGGGCTTCTGAAGTCTAGATTCCGGTGTCTGGACAAGAGCGGAGGTGCACTACTCTACTCTCCCCAAAAGGTGTGTCAGATCATAGTTGCATGCTGCATGCTCCACAACCTGGCCTTGCGCAAAGAGATCCCCCTGCTCCTGGACGATGATGAGCAGCAGATGCCCCCCCTGCAAACCCACACATGCCCAGTGACGACGATAGTGGAGAAGAGGAAGGTGTTGACCTGCGTCAACAGCTCATCGACAACTACTTCCCTTGAGTGTAAGTGACATTGTACAACAGTGACATTGTCTGTTGTCTTTGATGGTAGTGGCAAGGCATAGATGATCTTTTTGACTTCTGGCTTTTGTTGGCTCTGTGCTAATGGCTGATGTGTGTGGCACAGGGTATTTTTATCCAGGTACCTCATGTCTATGTTGATGTTGTTGCTCATTGTTATGTGTGCTGGTTTTTGTACGTTGATGACTAGTGGTGTGTTTTAGCTGTAATGGCATCACCTGACAAGTAAATGTCATTCTCGTGTGTCTTTCTAGGTTCCTTCACCCTGTCAATGCCTCGTCACAATCAGAGCTTGTGGTACATTGGAATCAGAGTTGACATTGTACATACTGTGATAAACATGGAGCTGGCACCAAGACATAGGTTTGTAAAGAGTGTTTATTTACAATAAGTATTTGTGACAGAGAAGTGATTATTTACAAAATTGTGCAAAGTGAATTTATGAGTTGTCAGTGATTGTAAATGAGACAAATAGAGTAGTCACCACATTGATGTAGTCACACAGTCCAACAGACTCCTGCCATCAACATGGCAATGTGGGTAAGGATAGTTAACAAAGTCAATGTCAAGGGGAACACAGGCGCCATCATGGCTGGCTCAGCGACTTGCGTTTGGATGGTGCATTGCACGTGATCATCCCCTGGTATTTCTCGGACGGCCCCTTGTGCGTTTGGCAGGGGAGGCCTCTGCTGCAGGCTCAGCGGTGTCTGAGGAGTCATTTTGTTTCAGCTCACCCCTCTCTGTGGCCGCAGCTGAGGTGGTGGGAGTATCAGGAGGCGGGCCACTGGAGGGGGGTTGAGCTGTCATTTGGGCCGCATGTCTGTCCCTCAGAACACCCACAAGCTGGTCCATGAGGTCCACAAGTTGGCCCATACGTGTGTCCATGGACCTCAGCACGCACTTCTTCCACAACCTGGCCCATCTGTCCCTGGTTCTGTTCATATGCCCCAAGGACTCTTTTGATGGTGGCCAGGGCTTCGGTCTCAGTGTCCTCCTGTATTTGTCCCCCAGTTGCCCTCCCACCTGTCCTGCTGACACGGACCTGTGGCGTTGGCACTCAACGCACCCGCACATTCTCCCTGGCATCCTCTGATTGTGTTGTGGTATTGGTAACCACTGAGGCAAGGAGAGTGTTGCAGGCAGCAGTGGTGATGGTGGTGGTGGAGGCCGCACAGGTCGTCGTAGCATCGGTCAGTGCTGTTGTTGTTGCTGTCGTGGTGGTGGTGGTGGGGACAATGAGGGCCTGAGATGTGGTGCGCCCTGGCAGTCCGGATGGGCCAGGTTGTTGCTCCTCATCCGAGAAACGTAGAGAGTCTGCATCCAAGAGTTCATGTTCCTGGGGGGGGGGAGACAGGCTCTGCAGGTTGGTGGTGTTTTCTGCTGCAGTTGCTTGTGGATCTCCTGTTGAACAGAGGTTAAATGGTCATTGAAGGGCACTCCAAAAGCTTGGTGTTAGACTTTTGGATGTTACATTTGATACACCAAACACTTTACATTGCAATCACTTGGTATGGCTGCAAGATACTGAGCATCATGACATGATGTTGAGGTACATACATTACTTGTCCATGGTGTGACATGTAAATTGAAACCATGTGCCACGTACAGATTGTGTGATTACATGGACATGTCATCATCTGACAACTTGCGGCACATTAACTTCATGTAATGCGTCTTTTTTGTTTGCTCTTCATGGAATCAATTTCAGCTAAGCAAGAACTAGCCATTGTAATGTCATACATACCTTTTTCATATCATGTACTTTACTTTGTTTGTCAGATTGACCATGCAAGTTTTGTGTTCATATGGGCCTTCATGCTCTGACACCATGGCACTTACACATTGCATTCTGTGCTGTGCATGATTGTGCCATGAATTACTTTCACATGTGACTTGGTGAGACAAAGTTTAATTTCTGTGACAGTTACGTGCGCTTAGCTGTCTGCACACTGGATGTGTCTTTTGGATCTATGCCAAGTTGGCTGACATGTGAGTGCTGGTGTGGTCATATGGCTCCATGCATTTTGAGGAGGATGGCAGGGTGCATGCACTGACTACCTACCTGTTCGGTGGCACAGTGGAGGGAAATGGCTACCACATGGTTGTGGGTGGGGGGAGTGCTCCATCCTGCTCAGCTGTGGGACAAGGGGGCCTGGTGGGAGTTATAGTGATGGCTTCCTACCTACAAACACCCCTCCCTGTTAAGATGGCTACCTACCTGTTAGTTTGATGAGTGCAATGAAATGGCTGCCACATGGTTGTGGGTGGGGGAGTGGTCCATCCTGCTCAGCTGTAGGACAAGGGGGCCTGGTGGGAGTTGTAGTGATGGCTTCCTACCCACAAACATCCCTCCCTGTTAAGAAGGCTACCTACCTGTAAGTTTGATGAGTGCAATGAAATGGCTACCACATGGTTGTGGGTGGGGGGAGTGCTCCATCCTGCTCAGCTGTGGGACAAGGGGGCCTGGTGGGCGTTGTAGTGATGGCTTCCTACCCAACAAACACCCCTCCCTGTTAAGAAGGCTACCTAGCTGTGAAGTGGAGCAGAGGAAGGGAATAGGTTACACATGGCTCTTGGATGGGGGAGTGTTCCATCCTGCTCAGGGGTGAGACAGGAGGGCATGAGAAGGCTACCTACCTGTTAGTTTGAGGAGTGCAATGAAATGGCTGCCACATGGTTATGAGTGGAAGGAGTGTACCATCCTGCTCAGCTGTGGGACAAGGGGGCCTGGTGGGAGTTGTAGTGCTGGCTGCCTGTACCCATGCCCCCATGGAAATATTGCTGGCTACCTTTGGGGTGATTCAGAGGAAGGAAATGTTAGATCTGTGAGACATGTGTTGGAAAGAGTGTGTTGTACGTAAGTGCATTTGTGTTTAGGAAGTGTAGCTTTCTAGTTGTGCAAGACAGTACATAGCAGTGTAATGTGAGACATTTGTTGGTACTTACCAGCCTCCACTCCCCCGGGTATTCCTGTGAGACTCTCTGGATGCAGTATGGCAAGCACCTTCTCCTCCCATTCGGTGAGTGTTAGTGGTGGAATGGGAGCGCCACCGCCAGTCCTCTGAGCCAGCTCATGGTTCTTGTTGGCACGCTCTTTCACCCTGGTCTAGAGGTCTTGCCACCTCCTCTTGATGTCCTTCAGGGTGCACGGGGTGGTCCCTACTGCATTGACTTTGTTGACTATCCTTTCCCACATCTGATTTTTTCTGGCTACTGGTGTCTGTTGGACCATGCTTCCAAACAAATGTGGTTCTACTCTGATTATCCCATCTACCATCACTGACAACTCATTGTCAGTGAATTTGGGCATCTTCCTCTGTGCCATGGTTGATGATGTGCAAATGGGTGAGAAGTGCAGGTGTGAAGGTGGTGGTGGTGATGTGTGTGGTGTGTGTGTGGTTGTGATGGTGTGATGTGTGCTGATTTGCCTCTCCTTTGTGCTGTGGGGTTGGGCACTTCAGTTCTGGAGTTGTGCAAAGGATTCTGGGTAGGGAAGGGGCTGGTTTTATACTCAGCTATGTGGGTGGGTCAAAATGGAGGATTCATGTCAGGTGTGTTATCTGGGTTGACCTGGAATTTGTATTTTTTACTTGCCATGGGGATGTGTCATTGGGGTGTGTTAGATGTTTTTTGAGGCTGAGCCAGATATACAGCCACACTTGGTAGCCTTGTTGTGTGGTTGCTTTCGACCGCCATTACTCTTTCCGCGCGACCGCGGCGGTCGGAATGCAATAGTCCTTCCGCCAGCTCTCCCATTCATCATTTGTTACGATCGCGGTGGCCGGACACAACTGATCGTTGCGCTGGCACTGCCATCGTATCGTAATTTCACTTGCGGTCATTCCACTGGTTGAACAGCGGTTTTTGGTCTTTCCGCAGCAAATCCGACCGCCGCGGATGGATTTTCAGCTTTTCCGGATGTTCCCTGCAGAGTTTCGTGGAATCCGTCTGCCGCGGTCGGATTTTTCTGGCAGTGCATCCTAATCTGACCGCCGGTTTTGCCACGGTACATGTGGACGTTTAATTTCCGCTACCACGGCGGTCGGAATGCTTTTCCGACCGCCATCCTAATCGACCCCTAAGTTAGTGAATTGTCTAAAAACACCATATTCGTTTAAGAAGCCCTACTTCTATGTGTTACTCTGCCCCATTGAAGATAACTAGACCAGTTTAGAATCATTAGGACAATAAAGTATATGACAGCCCTTCAGACAATTCTGGCTACTTCCCGTGAAATATAAAAGCTGTATCTTACTATATTGTGGTCGACACTATCGACCTTCAATAATGTACTCACTACATTGTCCTGTCACTACGTTATAAGGTAAGTATATATTCTTAACCCCACTTATATTCATCTAGTGAGGTTAAGTATAAGTGGAGTTAGGAATAGTAATTATACACTTACCTAACAATGTAGCACTAGGTCTTTGTAGGATATTATTACCCTGTGCTGTAGTAACCCCCACCAATGTATAGCAGTCTTGCTGAGAGTATCAGGCATGTTGCATTGAAATGATGGTAATGCTACTTAGGGGTGTCCACACTAATATACTGGTGACATGATAGGTTTCTAAAGTACATGTCACCATGCAGCACATCAGTCGCCTGATATCAGGAAGGGTCAACACTGCCCCAAGTAGCATGCCACCTCTTACCACGAGTTAGTGGAGCAACTTGTTTCCCTCTCCACCATTGATTAAAATTGTGGGGCTTATTTATGAGCCCTTTGCGCCGCCGTTGCGTCACTTTTAGTGATGCAGTAGCGCCGTAAATAATGTGCCACGTTGCGCCAAATTTACAAAGTGACACATCTAGGCAGATGCGCCACTTTGTAAACTCTTGTGCCACATTATACCTGCATCAGGTATAATGAATGCAGGGTAGGCATTCCCCCGCAAGAAAACCTCGTAGAAGTGGTGCAGTGAAATCTATCACATTTCACTGCGCCACTTCTAGGACTCCACTGCGTCAAAACCTTACGGCTGCCTCATAGCAAGGTTTAAGGGTGACGCAGTGCAATAGTTATAGGCCTCCCCCATCCATTGGTGGAGTTGCGTCATGCTTACGACAACTCCAGAAATGCGTGAGTTTTGCACCGACATATACGTCAGGATTCCTGACACATCTGTCAATCCTTGTGACATGGAGCGCCGTACATTAAATATGGCGCATCCATGGTGTCGCAAGGAGGGCGCAGTGAAATGTGTTGCATCACTGTTTTATTGCAGCGATGCAGCACATTTCATAAATGAGGCCCGGTATATATTTTAGAATGCACCATAGCTTACATATTTTAACAGTACTTCTTTAGGGTAGAATCTCCAAACTCACAGTAAACTTGAATTTAAATACTATCCAGTTGCGGCCAATGTTTCTCTGTTCATTTGTGTGTCACTGATTTTCCTAAATAAATCCTTGGTGAGAAAGTCCCTCGCCTCATTTAAAATCGTGTTTGATTTGTAGCCAGTGTCCTTCAATATTACTAACTTTAAAAAACAAGAGTTGCCACTAATTTGCCCAAAATATTTCTGTCCATCCCTAAAATTCCACCCAGTTTTGACCAATGTTCCTCCCGAATGTGCTTTAAAATGCATAATTTTCTACTACTTTTCCAAGCTATTTTTAGTGTAGGATATTCATTCAAACTGTGCTCTTGAAAATATTCTAGCATTTTCTAAATACTGTTCTGTCATTGCTAGTGGGAATCTAGATCCCAAAACATGAACATTTTGCTTGGAGTCTGCCTCAGCCGAATAAACTTGGATCGTTGCCGATTTGCACCCTTCTTTGAGAATGAACAGTTTAAGAGGAATGCCATGCACTTTCAAAGCACATACATGAAAATATGTGCTACATCTTATCATGTATGTGGCTCACTCGATCTAAATGACAATATGTCCTGTACATGTGCATGTGGTGTCGGTGATGTTTGAGGACACTGCAAATGAGATCCCATCAGCACAGGTGGACTGGTTACTATCTAATGGTTGACTTGACAAGGTAGTCACTTTTGTCTCGCTGGTAAAAATAATAAATTAAATTCATAAACCCTTAAGGGCAGTAGTGGCGTGGGGAGGGGGCGGCGAGGGGAGAGGAGGGGGGAGGGAATTAAAAATAATAAATAAGAAAAAAAACCTACCTGGAAGTCACGGTCGCAGCGGCTGCGTCTTCTCCACCAGGAAGCATCCAGCCTCCCAGAATCCCTTGACCAATAACAATGCTGCCTTAAGCAGCATTGCGATTGGTCTGAGTGCCGTGGTTCGGCGCTCAGACAGAGGCTTGGAGGCTGGGCATATTATCCCCTAAGGCTGTCTAATACAGCCTGTGGAGAACATGCACAGTGCGCATGACGGTTTGGCCCGCCCGAGATGGCCGACCAAACCTTCATGCGCACTTTAGGTGCAGCCACCACTCCTCCTCTGGCCTCGACATCAGGGGAGGGTGGCCCCACCCCGCCCGCCCTATCAGCGGGGATGCACTGCAGTGCAACTGCAATAGTAAACATAACATGATAGTAACGGATGGCCATTATTATCATTTTATGTTTCACTGCTTTAAAGCAGTAGGGTGACGCTCCCCCGCCTTAGCAGAGGAGCCACCCCTGCTTAAGGGTTTCATGGCGCTGATGGCCATCGGGGAGATTAAGGGGAGCCCAGAGTCACTTGTTGATGAGCTGGGCTGCCGCTGGTGCCAGGGATAGAACCGTGAGCCCGGTGCTCCGGAGTCAGCCGCTCTGTCACACCTCTCCCTTCTAGTAGTAGCAGCAGATTTCCCACTCTTTCAGGTATGGATTTGGCACTGCTGTTTGTTCTAGTGAGCACCAGCAGCTCTCTTAGACGCCAACATTTTAGAAGAGGAAAGTGGGGGATTTAAAAAAAAGAATCATGAGAATACATTTCCCCTACTGACTTCTATTGAAGGAGAGGCTATTTCAAGTAGGAGGCACACTAAATAAAGCCATTTTTGGCTACAGTAAACGAGAGTCTCCTGCCTGAATCGGCTCTATTGCCATGTGCTGGCTCTTAGCATTCATACTACTTGCATAATGCATTGATCGCCAACAGTGGTTGTCTTAAAAGGGGCTACACTCGCTTGCACTGAACATTGGCCTCTACCAGTGGGCCCATCTGGTGTTTCCCCTTTAGGATCGAAGCATCCCTGAGATTACTTCGAAGCCTGGTGTTGTGTCTTAAGATGGCGCTTGCCATAGGGAGACAGTTCCTCTTTCCAGGAGCTATTGTGCGTTCACCATCCCATTATGGCATCTAATTAATTTCCCTTGTAAAGAAGAGCCAGGATTAAAGACAGCTGTGATATTTAAGTCTGTCATGTGTGTTCTGCACTAAGCTCACAAGCATGGAGGGAATGTTCTATCTCCGAATGGAACATGCTGTCTTTCATGGCTGATAACACAATATATATAAGTGTACATTCCCTGCAAAGGGAACCATTTTGAAGGAGAAGTGTTTTTTGGGTGACTTACAAGAGCACAAGATAATTTTAATCTTTCTTATTATTTATTTGGAAAACGTCAAAAACATGCATAACATAAATATCTTTACTGTATTTTGGTCAACAGAAATATGCTCACTTAGAATGCCAAACTCCAGAAAAAGACATTGAATTGAGGCCATAAAACAGAGCAACTAACAAAAACCTTAATCAGCCACAAGCAGTGAAGTTAAAAAAGAAAATTGAAATGTCAATCAAAATCCTCCATTTTCCATTACTCATTCGGAAGTCATCCATTTTCTATAATTTGTCTTATTTTTAATGTGCTACTGTTCCTGAAATTATTTAAAAATGTATTTCCTTTAGAAAATAAACACTTCTGTCAAGCCAGCGAGATATTTTTATTTTTTAAATATTTATTTTTATCTTTGTTAACAAATTGTGCAAAATGATCAGACAATTATGCGGGCATCCCTAGAGAGGGGCTTTGGCTCCGACATCATGTTTGGAGCATGGAGTACATGTTTTGATTGGGCAAAAGTTGTGTGCTTTCACAAAAAAAGTGCGTGCCCTCCATGCAGCTGTGATCATTTTGTTTTTTTTATCCAGCGACCTGAGCTTGAACTTTCACGGACACACACATGACATTGGAATGCTATTAAAGTATCCTAGATAACTGGATCATTTATGCTGTTTTTCTCTGGCAGCAGGACAGACGGAATGAGAGTGGTCAATAGTCAACATGGATTTTTAGGTCTGGCTTGACAGTGCAACCATCGCTTGACCTTTTAACCTAAACCAATATTATTCTACAGTTCTTTGCTTCTACACAAATTCATACCTATGTTCATGCTGTTTACTTGTAATATTTTACTTTACCATACAACATCCCTTTAAAGCCAGACCTATTGGCTTTCCCAATGCTTGTTGAGTCATGAACCCAATTAGTTGGGTAAGGCTGGAGATCGTAAATTGTTTCATATCATTACTTCAAACAGTTATAGAGTTTTCTGGATTTCTTCTGGTGTCTCATTTTTTTATGTACTGCATTAGTGTAGTGCATCCAAGCAGATAGCGGATAATGTAGAGTTTGGCCGACAGGGAGTTTTTCCGATAATTGCCGGCGCTCCAGCTGCCAGTACTTACAACACGGCATTTGCTACTGATTTTTCCTGTTCGTCGCGGCCATGGAAGGCATGGTAGATCTAGGTATGAAAAGAGAAAAATGCTCCCGACATACAAGCAGAAAACTCCCTGCGCCTCAGGACATGGGCTTATTCTGTTTCAGCAACAAACATCTTTGTTCACCAAAAACAGAGGGGCAGATTTACAAGAAAGTGACTCAGTGCCGAACGCAAGCCATTTGGTTGCGCCGCACTGAGTCACTTTCAAAGCACAGGGATGCGACATATTTACAACAATATGTTGCATCTCTGTGCTTCCCCCTGTGCTGGCGCACAAACTGCTGCCATGCGCCGTTGCAGGTACCCTTGCACCATGGTGCAAGGAGGCCTGCGTCGTGGGGAGATTGTTTTTGTGCAGGAAGGGGCCCCAGAATGTTGAGCAAGCTGCACCAAGATGGCCGCCTGTTTGCCATTTTGCTGCGCTGAAAGTGAATAAACTGCACAGGCAGAGGAATTGTTTCGGCACAGACATCCTTGCCATTGCAGGCGAGGATCTCTAGAGAGGGTGGACAGCCCCCAGCAGGAGGAAGGGGTGGTGAGGGCTTCATCTTATCAGCATGCTGGCATGCCACCAGTCCTTATTTTAGTCATTATTGGATGCGACCTTGTTTGGGGTCAAATGTGCACCATGCATTTTGACGTTTCCAGTAACTGGACTTGTTGTCCTAACCTTGCACTGAGAGCCATTAGGCTTCAGTTGCACTCCCATATAGCACTACATGATTCTTGTATATATATTTTCTGATTAGTGCAGTTGTCAGTTATTATTCTTTCAATAGGGCCTCCTAATTTTGGCACAGTATATTCCGGGTGTTACTCTCCACCTCACTTCTAGGATGTTGTTTTTTTCCATGTATGGTCAACAAGGAAACTTTCTGGTATTCACAAACTTGACCCAAGGTCAGTGTCAATGGCGTTTAGAAACTTTTCTCAGATGTGGGTGATCTCTGTATATGTGAGAGATGCGCAGTGACTCGTGAAGCAACATAGCCTTAATGACTATTTTTTGCACCTTTTTCTTTCTTTTTTTTTGTTTTCTTTTATGTTCGTAACTGTTCTTGAATAAATCAGTTTGGATCCTCCTTTCTCTATTCAGATCTTTGGTCTACTTGGTTTACCCTTGGCTGCAAGTGCCATAAGGTGCACCTCGAGAGTATATCTCATGCTAAATCCTATTACGCCTTAGCGCATTGGTGCTATGTGCATCATTGTGCAAAAACAATATTTTTCTGCTATCAAACTATCATCAGCCTGAGACTCTTTAGGCACACAACACTTTTTTTTAAAAAAATTCACTCAACGCCGCGCTTGCGCAATATTTAGTAAATCTACTAGGCCTTGATTTAGGCATTATCCCACCGAAACCTGATGCTTGCCAGGAAAGGAATTCAATATTGTATTTTGCTAACAAGCTGTTAGCCTGAATCCAGCCTCGACTGGATGAATAGCAGTAGGGTTAACGAGGCTTAAGTGAAAGGTGTGCCACAGGAAACCAGAGACACCCACCTGAAAAATTGATGTGCAGCACGAAAGAGTTTGGTAAGATGCAAGGGTGATATCCTGTGGGTATTTGTAGTTGGGGACGTGGGGAGTGTCAGACATGCCAGTTGAACCTTTCACGCAAAGAGTGTGTGGAGTGAATCTATCACACTTTCTGATGGCATGTTCTGGAATAAATCCATGTTGGTTCATGCTGTGAGGTGCGGTGTGGAGAAATCTGAGAGTTGCTGGAGTTCGAGGGGTGGCCAGAATGATGCTGAGGCATGAGTGGGATCAAAACCGGAAGTTGCTTAACCTCCCATCCTTCTGCGCATGCCGTGTCATCTTTTAAGTGAACAAAGGTTTGTTTGGAAAAGTGCTGAAAGGATGACAGGTGTCGTGTTCAGTTTCCTTCCATGTGCACCTTTCACTTACTTACCCCAGGAAATTCAGGTCGTCTGGGTTCTACAGTCACTTTCGTACACCTGTTACCTCCCTTCATTCCAAGCTGCCATTCCCCCCCTCTATCAATGGTCGTTCTCATTCCCCCCGTTGGAGAACCATTCCCTTGTCGAACGCTGCTTCTAGACCCTCTAGATCCAAGAATTCTTTCTCAGGGATCGATATAGATACTCTCCTGCGCTCTTATAATCCCTCTCACCTGGACAAGCCAGATAATCAGGAACACATTCTAACCATTCCTCCGAACCCTCTCAGAAAACCCACTCACAACACCAATGCTATTAATCACTCTAAACTCAAGCCAGTTCCCATGTCACAGCCCGCTCCCCCTGTCATCACTCCACATCTGAAGTGCATGCTCATCAATTGTAGATCAGCAGTGAAACATGCCACTGACATCGCTGATCTCATCCAGGCTCAGGATCTAGACATCCTCATACTTACGGAAACTTGGCTAAAGGACTCTTCTAGTCCGATCCTTGACACATTAGTCCCCCCGAACCATAACATCATTAGGCTGGACAGAGCAGACAGACCTGGTGGTGGGATCGCATGTATTTACCAGAATAGTCTCATTGTTAAACAATCCCACTTTGAGGCTGTCTTTACCTGCGAATACCTCTTCATTGACATCACTAGCAACAGCAGGCCAGTTTGCAAATTGCACATGTTTTACCATCCGCCGGGTGATAACCTCCCCTTCGTTGAAGATGTCATGGAAATCATTTCTTCAAATGCGGGACATCATCATCCCCAAATCTTCCTCGGAGACTTCAACCTTCACTGGAATGACTTGAAAGATCCGGCAGTGATCACTCTCAAAACCTTCCTTGCCGACCTCAACCTAGTTCAAATATGTGATGGTCCTACACACACTCTAGGCTCGATCCTGGACCTTATTATAGCTAAACCAAATGCTATTCAATTAGTTTCGAATGCCCCGTGTGACTGGTCTGATCATCACTATATCTCCTTCCACATCATAGAACCCTGGTCCAAGAAAAGATCACAAGACAAGAATCCCAGGCTCTGGAAACGATCTCTTCGAAACTCAAACGTGGAGACCTGATCTCCATCAGCAAGAACACCTTGTTGCCTCCTACTGACATGTCCGAGGTACAGGACCTCACGGAACATTACAACAGCTCTATACTGAGTATCCTTAACTCCGTTGTCCCCCTTCAACTGAAAAGACAGTCCTTCAAAGACTCCAAACATTGGTTCAACGATGGCCTAAATTCAGAGAGACGCAATCTTAGACTTGCCGAACGATCCTGGAGAGGATCCCCATCCTCGGAACTCCTCATGCTCCTGAGATCTAGACGAAGCTCTTACAATAAACTTATCAAGAGGGCAAAATTGAACTTTTTCAGAAGCCAACTAGATAATGCCAGAAACAGACCAAAAAAACATTTTGAACTGATCAAACTCCAATCCAACTATCTTCCCACCCTTCCGCCATCGCAGGCACCCACGCAGCCAACCTGTGAAGTGTTTGCCTCTTTCTTCCTTGAAAAGACTTTTAAGAATGAAAATGATCTACGAGCTCTACAATGCAAACAACCTACTTTCCTTTGCCCTACTAACCCTACTTCCCCTCCTCCACCTCATCCTCTGCCCGCCACTGTTCCCTCATCCAAAAATATCTCCTGCTGGAGCCAACCCACTCCACTCCAGCCTCTGCCTGACATAGGACTTTCTTCCAAAAATAACGCCTGCTGGAGACAATTCACTCCCTATGATGAATGCTCTATTCTCAACTTGCTTACTACTCTGAAACCCTCTAACCACTTCAGTGACCCTCTACCCGCAAGCTTCTTCAATGAGATGAAAGGGTCCTTAGTCCCCCTCTGGACCAAAATAGTAAATGCCTCCCTTCATCAAGGTATGATTCCTGACTGTCTGAAGGCAGGGCAGGTTTCGCCCATTCTCAAAAAACCCACGGCTAACCAAGAGGACCTTAATAACTATCGTCCTATCACTAGCATCCCAACTCTAGCGAAGCTCCTTGAGAAATGTGTTCTTGTCCAACTATGTAACCACATTGACCAATTCCAGCTCTTAGATCAATTCCAATCGGGTTTTCGCCAGGGCCACAGTACTGAAACAGCTATTACTCATATAGTAGATGACGCCCTAAAAATGCTCGATCGGAATGAAGCTTGCCTTCTAATCCTCCTTGACTTATCTTCAGCGTTTGATACTGTCAAGCATGATAACCTCCTTGGCTTACTGGAACGAAGGATGGGTTTCTCTGGCCCTGTTTTAAACTGGTTTGGCTCCTTTCTCAACAACAGAACGCAAAGATTTAAAGTCAATCAATCCCTTTCCAACTCCTCGCCATCCACTCTTGGGGTTCCTCAGGGATCTGTTCTCTCCCCCACGCTATTCAACTTGTTCATGGAGCCTCTAACGGTTTTACTCAACTCTTCCAACATTCACTATCACATGTATGCCGCTGACACCCAACTTTACCTGAAAATCTCTTCCCCGGACGACATCAAATCTCTCAACTCTACCATACTCAAAACGCAACACTGGCTGACTACCCAGCATCTTAAGCTCAACTCCTCCAAAACGGAATTCCTCCTGATAGCACCAACCAAAAAGACGGCCATCATCGCTGAGTACTTGAAACACTTAACTGCTCTCAGCTGTACCCCTCACATCATTGACTCTGCCAGGTCTCTTGGAATTATACTTGACAAGTCATTGAGCATGCAGGAACACATTGGCTCAGCCACCAAAGGGGCCAACTTCCACATGAGTATTCTAAGAAAGGTAAAACCCTTCCTCCCCCCGGACGACTTCAAGTCTGCTGTTCAAGCTCTAGTAATCTCCAGGCTAGACTATGGCTGTGCAACCCTAAGTGGGCTACCCAGGTACAAGCTAGCTCCGCTCAGGGCTTCCCTGAACTCAGCGGCAAGGCTCACCACAGGTTCCAGAAGAAATAGCCACATCACGCCGGTTCCGGAATCCTTAAACTGGCTACCTTTTGAGGCTAAGATTGATCTCAAGATTGTGTGCATGACGCACAAGGCTCTTCACTTTAACACCCCTTTGTACCTAGCCCAAAAACTGGAGCTCTCTGGCGTGAGCCGATCTTCGAGGAGTTCCAGCACTCTGCTGCTGAAACCTCAAAAATTCCAGAAAAAGAAAACTTACAACCAGGCGTTCTCGGGTATTGCCCCGAGAATTTGGAACTCCTTGCCTCCGCACATCAGACTGATTCCCTCTACGTCGTCTTTCAAAAAAGAAGTGAAAGCCCTTTGGATGAATGCCCTTGTTTGACGGCACCTACCTCCACTGACTATGCCCACTACGCTGGTTTGTGCTCAACCCCACCATTTGTTTGTTGCACTTATATGATACACTATTTCCTCTTGCATATTTTACTGCTCCTCTATCGTCTCCATTACCTTGCTTATCATTGTTGTTGTTGTTTTACCTGCAACTCTGTTTGTACCTCGGTACATCTGTAAAGCGCTCTGATACCCGCTTGGGTCATGTTCGCGCTATATAAAACTTTATAAATAAAATAAATAAAGTCAGGAGTGCTCCATGTATCACAGAGAGGTTCTTGTGAATTGGAACCTGAGGGGCAGATTTACAAGCCCCTTGCGCCACTTTTGCGTCATTTTTAACATGGGAAAAGTGACGCAAAAGTGGCGCAAGGGGCTTGTAAATCTGCCCCATAGAGAGTTAGGGCAGGTAGGAAGATAGCGGAACACCAGGGGGCAGATTTACAAGGCACTGACGCATCTGGATAGATGCGTCAGTTTCTTTGCGTCAGCTCCAAATGTCCTTGCGCCACCATGGATACACTGTATTTACAATACAGTGCACCATGGCGCAAGGAATTACAGATGCGTCAGAAATTCTGACGCATCTGTTGGAGCAAAAGTGACGCATTGTTGGAGTTGGTCACAAAAGTGACGCAACTCCAGCAATGCGCCAGAAAACATAGGTAGGTCCCATGTAAAAAGCCCTGCGTCAATCCTTACGCCTGGTCTGAGCAGGCGTAGGGATTTTGACGCAGGGAAGGCATTGAGTGACGCAGTGAAATCTTGTAGATTTCACTGCGTCAGTTCTACATGGCTTTTTGCGTGGGTACGCCTACACTGCATACATTATACCTGACGCAGGTATAATGTGACGCAGGGCTTTACAACGTGACGCATCTCCCTAGATGCGTCACGTTGTTAATGGGCCGCAACATTTACGCCGCGGCTGCGTCACAAAAGTGACGCAACTGCAGCGCAAAAGTCACGCAAGGGGCTTGTAAATCTGCCCCATAGTGTTCAGTTGTGCCTCACTGCTGTTTTAGGTGTGAATTACTCATGTATTTCCTGAAGTAAAACATACTTACTCTGCTTTATCTAGGGTTCCCACCTGGCTGGCTTTCTACCAGAACCACTGGTATTTTAATGCTCACCAAAAGCGGTATTTGTAGCCCTTAACTGTACATACTTCAAACAGCAAACAGACATAGAAAACACTTTTAAATGTGTTGTACAGCTGCTTTGACTATCCGTGACTATTAATTAAAGTAAGCTGAGGCAGAAAATTCAATCTACAAATGAATGCATTCGATGTTGTTTAATGTCGTATTTAGTATCATGTCAGGGCCTTTGCAGACTCTTAAAGCAAGGACAAATGGGTTGTTTTTTCTCTTGGAAAGTTGGCAACTCTGGCTGCACCCCCACAGTATAAGATATAATTTTTACGGTATGCTAAAATCAAGCTACGCAAGATTAAAAGTAGTGACATTGAGGGATCATTCCATTTATAAACCTGCTACTTTTACTGCAAGAAGCACTCAGAAAGTATACCTCAGGACTTATTTATGAGCCCTTTGCACCTCCGTTGCGTCACTCTTTAGTGATGCTGCGGCAGCATTAAAAATGTGCCACACTGCACCATATTTACAAAGTGACGCATCTAAGCAGATGCGTCACTTTGTAAATCCCTGTGCTACATTATACCTGCATCGGGTATAATGAATGCAGGATGGGCGTTCCCCTCGCAAAAAAGGGTCGTAGAAGTGGGGCAGTGAAATCTATGAGATTTCACTACGCCTCTTCTAGGACGCCACTGCGTCAAATTCTTAGGCGCCTTTAAGATGGGACTTGCCCATGTGTAATGACCCATTGCTGGAGTAGCATCACTTTTGCGACACACTCCAGCAATGCATCATTACTGCGTGTATAGATATGTCAGAAATACTGACGCACTGTAAATCCTTGCGACATGGAGTGCTGTACAGTAAATACGGCACATCCATGGTGGCGCAAGGAGGGCGCACTGAAAAGTGTTGCATCGCTGTTTTCACGCAGCGATGGACACTTTTCATAAATGAGGCCCCATTTATTTTTATGACGAAAAATGTCCCACCTGCTACCAATTAAAAGCCAGAGTTACTCACTAAATTAAGCTCACAAAAGGAAAGTATAGTATGGAATTGTGGACAGCAAATAAGAAGTGTGTCAAAATTAGCATCCTGCATGCAATTAAAATGATAGAAATACTAACATCTGCAACTCCTCAGTAATTGACCCGGAAAACGTTGTTCTGGGTTTTGCAGGGGCCTCCCAAAGGTAGCGGAAGCTGCCGGATGTGTAAATTCTCTTCAATGACAGTTTTATCAGGGTCAGACAGAAACACGGTTCGTGAAGAGCAGAACTGGTTTCTGAATAAGCAACAGTCCCAGATTATCTGTTAACTCGGTAAAAGTCCTTCAGGACGTAGATAATGAAAAACTGGCAGCGAGACATCTCTTCTTTCATAATTAGGACTGCTATTTTATTTCTTTTACAAAAAAATGAGATGTTGCAGCTGTAATACAGACCAGGGAGAGGCTTAGAATTTATGACCAGCTACAGAAATGGAATTAAAATGTAATCATGGATAGTTGGGCTGCTAGAGGGGTTGAAGGGTAATTGGGCTCAGAAGTAGACTCATTAGACAGTTAGATAGCCGCATGACGTCACCGGTTGGGCGGATGGTCTTTCACAGGAAGTGCAGAGTAGAGTACCACAAAGCAGAGAGTATCATGAAATAAGAGAGGCTCTTCTGCTGTCAATCTCATACCGCGACCTGAGTGGGCTGCATTAAAATACTGGTAAACGATAGTTTTCTGTTTTTGCCCCTCACTATGGCTCATATGAGTCTGTGGGATAATCTTGGGCGTTTTATGCTGCTTAGTTAACGTGTCCTGTGGGGTATCCTTGCATTTGTTTAAGGGACGGGAAACAACATTTACATCGCATGCGATACAGCGCATGCCATTACAACGCGGTTGTTACAACGACCGCGTTGTTACATCGCGAACCATAACATCGCAAGTAGTTACAACGACTTGCTGTAGGGGGCAGAAGGTGTTGGACTTACAATCCAACACCTTCCCTGCTGTTGCACAAACTGGAGTAGGAATAGTAAATTATACTATTCCTAAGTCCAGCGCACCCCCTACAGCAAGTCGTTGTAACGACTTGCGATGTAATGGTTCGCGATGAAACAACGCGGTCGTTGTAACGACCACGTTGTAATGGCATGCGATGTATCGCATACGTAGTAAAGAGATATATTCTTCATGGACACAGTGGGTCATATTTACAAAAAATGTCGGAGCGCGGTGTTACGCCAAATTTGGCAACACGACGCTCCAACATTTTTAAAATGCAGGGATGTGACACATTCACAAGAATATGGCACACCCCTGTGTTTCCTCTAGCGATGGCGCAATACAGTTGCCTAGCGCAAGCGTAGGCACCCTGCCGCCATGTTGCAAGGGTGCCTGCTTTGCAGGGGCGGTTGTTTATGTGCAGGAAGGGACACCTTCTTGCACATATACATGCAGGAAGGGACACCTTCCTGCACATATACAATCATTTATTGCGATTTGCTGTTTCTATGTGTGCTGCAGAATGCAGCACACATAGAATGAGCAAAAAACGAGGAGAAATTAATAATTTCTACTCGTATTGCCATTCTAAGACCAGGTATTCCCTGCCATACGTTTTTGGCGCTGCCCCAGCCTTGTGAATCTGGAGCAGCGTCAAAAAGCAATGGGTGTTGCGGTGGAACACCCACTGCAGCACCCATTGCACGCCCCTTTGCCGCAGAGGACTTGGGCGGAAAGGGGTGTAGGAAGGTGGAATCTGACTATATGGTTGCCCCCACTTTTTTCCTGGTGTTTTGCTGGTTTATGACTTAGTTGGACTGGGATCCTGCTATTCAGGGCCCCAGTCTATCTGCTTCCTCTATAAAATGGTTTCCATGTGCCTTAGGCACATCTCTGATTGGAATCTGGAGTGCCCTTATAAGTCCCTAGTATATGGTATACTATGTACCCAGGGCATAGGTACCTCAAAGGCCTACCAGGGGCTGCAGCATGTATTGTGCCACCCCTGGAAGGCCATCCAAAATGACACCACAGGTCTGCTACTGCAGCCTGGGTAAGGTGGTGCATGCACCCCTTACTGTGATATAGGCTACCTATATCACTACATAGATACACACATATAAACCTATAAGTCACTCCTATGGCAGGCCTTATCAATCCTGAAGGCAGAGTGCTTGGTTCCTATGTGAGAGGGTGCCCCTGCATGAGCAGAGCCCCTCTGCAGCGTTCGGAGACCCTTCTCTGATGCTGTTTGTAGTGCAGCCTGACCATATACTCTTAAGCGCATTATAACCTCGCGTTAAATGCTAACTTCGGGATGGCTGCACGGAAACATGTCGTGTTTGGTGTCAAACATCTTGGAATACTACCCCCCCACCAGTTCTGGCGGTGGGGGTAGCATTCCACCCTTCTAGAGGGAGAGACATGTACACACAGGTATACCCGGTACTGACTTTGCAAAGCCCTGGCATCACAAAATGGATGCTGCTGCCACAGACACAAGTCTGGCCTCCTGCTGCTGACTGAAACTCCGGCAGGGGAGGCCTGGACAATAGGTTTCCTGTCCCAGGGAGGTGTAACCACCTCCCCAGACAGGATAGTGTGTATTGGGGCTGGGCGGGAGCACTCTCTGGTGCTCTGAAGTCCTGCACTGGGGCACATTTGGTGTCCCTGTGCATACCCCAGTTCAAACCGGCTCAGGGGCTTCCAGCCCCTGCTCTGGCGCGAAACTGGTCAAAGGGAAAAGGGTGTAACCACCCCTCTGCCCTGACCCTCCCATAGGTGGGTCCCCAGAGTATGTCCAACCCCCTATCTTAGTATAAGTATGGGACCCCAGTCCTTAGGACTTTAGATTAACCTGGACGAAACTCTGACACAGAATCCTGGACCTTCAACGCTCTACTTCAAGATTAGAGCACTGAAGAATCTCCCTTGGGGTCAAGGAGTGACTCCCCTGCTTGGCAGGCACCAAAGAAGCAATTGTCCGGTCTGCATCGCTGAAGCTCCCGCCGGACGCTGAAGTCTTTGCATCACCAGAGGTGGATTTCCAGACTTCCCTGAGGCTGCCCTGAGTCCCCAGCAAAGCTGAGGCCCGTAGCTGTCGTGGGTAACGTGGAACCGTGACCCCTGGACACCGATCGCATTTGCAAGTGCAACCTCTTCTGGGTCTCCCACGAAGTTGTGCTTTGGGCTCCGAGTAGCCCCAGCCTCCAGCACCGACGGCACCGAAGATCACTGGCCTCCACTCCACGAGTGTCCTGTGAGCCAGCTCCAAGTGCGTCCACTCGAGGCTCCTTCGCGGTCGCTAGTCCGTTGGCTAGTAGGCCCTCCCGAAGGCCAATCTTCTTCTGCTTGGGCTCCCTGGTTGCTCCAGGCGTGCCCTGACTTACCCTTGCTGGGTGAGTCCCACAGACCTTGCTGGTCTGCACCATCGTCCTTCTTTCATTTCCACGAGACTTGCCGTTGCCAAGGCTTGTTGGGTCCAATCCGGTCGCCGACACTCCTGCAATCGACAGACGTCGTGGGACAGCCCGAATCCAGCTCCTGGTTATCATCGACACCTCCTGGACCTCATGGCTGAAGAGTCAAGACGACCGTCAACCTACCTGAAGCACTCGACATCGGTGGGCATCTGCTCATCGCCTTCCTGGTCACTGGCTAGTAACCCAGACTCTGTCCCCTCTGCTTTCAGGTTCTTCAGATCTTCGATCCACCTTTGGATCCACCCGAACACTTTAGACTTGGCCGCCAGCAGCACTTTGCAGCAGATCGCCATTGAAAACGACGACGAAACCCGACCCCGAAAGACACCTATGCACCCGGCTCCCTGGGTGAGGTAACTCGAGTACTCCGGTGCTCCCGTGGGTATTGACACTAGAACAGCCTAGTTCTAAAAGGGTTTGCTCCAAGTCCTCCTCTAAGTGTCCCTTTCTTTAAAATTCCAACCGCGACTTTCCCCATAGAAGTCAACGGCGATTCGCGGCTGTGTTCTCACACTGCACGCGTCCCCCGTGGGTCCCCTGTGTCACTACCTTGGGTGGTTCCTTGTGGTCCAAGCATTTCTACAGGCTCTAGGCCCTGTGTCTAGCTCAGTCGTGGTTCTTATACCACTTTATTGGTATATGGTTTGGTACGCCCCTAGGGCTCAAACGTGTATTTGTGCTATTACTGTAGATAACTAACTTATAACTTATGTACTTCGAACTCTAACCTCATAAAGAGACTAGAGGGTGTGTTTAGCAATAAATACATATATTTTGAATATATACCTGGTGTGGTCCTCTTTCATTTGGTCACTCAAGAGATTATAGACTGGTAAAACAAGCTGCTTTACATTCCTTCAAGACTTAGCCTGAAGGCTGCTCTCCATAGCTACCACTAGGATAGCTTTCAATAAAGGTTGTCTTTAACCTATCTCCAATAAGGGGTTGTTTGGACTGGTGCAAGGTGCCCACTATAAATAGTGGACAGCATATACCAGGCCAACTTCTCACAAGGGGCATATTTACAAGGTGGCATTAAGCTATGCTATGTGGCTTAGCGCCACCTTGTAAATATATGAAATGGCGCTATGCCACCGAAGCATCAAAAAAGTGGCGTTCCGGTGGCGAATGGGTCTTTTAAATATGCCCCAGTATGTGTTAAAATGCAGTTGAGAGGCTCTATTGAAATCCAGTTGTAATGTCAATGCACGGGCAAAATGTTCGGTATTCGGATAAGCAGACCTGTGTACAAGTTCCATGGATGTACAGTGAAACGGTGGATTAATACAGCGCATGCCATGGAAATACCGCCAGTAGTGTACTCCAGCAAAAGACTAGTGGAATCAGATAAACATAAAAGTGGAAAAATGAGCAGTAACAATGCCACTGCAAGCTATTCCCCATTTATTAGGATTGAATGGTAAACTTGGAGGTAAAGCTGTGAAGTATCACTACTAGCGTACAAGGCATAACCTCCAAGTTTAGAATGTCAATATATATGATGTCATCAGTGCAGGATTGTAACTGTGCTATTTTCTTTGTCCATAAACCATTCCAAGTGTTTTGCTTGTACTATTGTTAGTTGAGGACAGAGGTTTTCCTCCTTTAGGTTGAGTGAAGGACTCAAGGTAAAATGGTTCTGGCTGTAGAAGCAGAAAGGGGTCCCTCTCACAAATCTCTGTTTTGATGGGCACCACAACCACAGTTAGTGTCCCAATCAGGCGTCCCCTAAACACACATTTTAATGATGTATTTCATTCAAAGTCACTGTACACTTTGCTAGCCTCTGGTCTCTGCTCCAGCAGTTCTGCTTGCCCAGACTATGCTGGTGTTTCCTTCCTGTAGCTTAAATTATTCTGCCTAGGCGGCTTTCTGTATCCAGAAAATGCCTTTGTTCTCCAATACCTAAGCTGGCCAGTCGTCCACATGTCATGTGGAGCTTCCTGTTATCAGCACTATCTGCGCCAACTCTGGCGAAACACTTGGAATACTCTAGCAAAGCAAGCAACATAAGACTGCATTTACCAGAATGCCAGGGGCGAACCTTGCTGGGGGTTGAAGCGGTGTGCTCCCACCCCTGTTCCAGCTTCCTGTTATATGTGAGATTGCATTTTCTATATGTTGGCAATTTTACACATATCACCGCCTTTGACACATTAACATGGTCTCGTTTGTGCACTGGAAGGATCTAGGGGCCAGATGTACGACCCTATTTTGCATGCGCAAACGGGTTAGCGACCCGTTTGCGCATGCATAAAACATATGGGCCATGTACTAACCCTATTTAGCGAGTCGCAAATTTTTTGCGACTCGCTAAATAGGATTAGCGACTCGCTATTATGAAGGGGCGTTCCAAGGGCGTCCCTTCCTAATAGCGAGCCTGAGCCCTATGTAAGACTGTTTTGCGACCGCAATTGCGGTCGCAAAACAGTCGCAGTTTACAACCCTTCTCAGAAGGGTGGTAAAGCACTCGCAAACGGGAAGGGGTCCCCAGGGGACCCCTTACCCTTTGTGAATGCAGGGGAAATATATTTTTAGGGGCAGGCAGTGGTCCCAGGGACCACTACCTGCCCTTTAAAAATGAAATGAAAACGTTTCATTTTTCTTTTTTTAAATGCATCCCGTTTTCCTTTAAGGAAAACGGGCTGTATTTAAAAAAAAAACGCTTTATTTAAAAGCAGTCCCAGACATGGAGGTCTACTGAGCCCAGCAGGCCACCATACCTGGGAGGGCCAGCCATTCCTAATGGGGTCGCAAATTGCGACCCCATTGGGAATCGCTAACAGTGTCTCTGACACTGTTGTACATTGATGTTTGCGACTCGCAATTTAATGCAATTTGCGAGTCGCAAACATCAATGGTTGTACATCTGGCCCTTAGTGTCGGATTCAGTAAATCAGGTCTGCCAGGCCTGATCCAGTCCTCTGCTAAACATGCTAAAAAGGTTTGGGGAAACTCTTAAGAGTTAATTCATTGAGTCAATAGTTATTCACACCATTTCAATTTCTTTTTGATCTTCTCTAGACTTTATTCGGATGTTCAATTTCAATAGAATATTTTTGTTCCAATGTTTTCATATAGTTTCTAAAAGTGGTACATTAAGTGGTCAACAGATACATTTCTGAGTTTCCCCTTACCTGTTAAACATGTTTACATAATAGTTGCCACCAGTGGATATTGACGTCTTTGGGGGTATGAGCGCTGCGCTGTTCTCTGAAAACCTTTGCTTGGGCATCAGTCTTCTGCTAACATGAGCTTTGCTTCATATCTGATGCCGGCTGACAGGGTCTGTGAGTGCTAAATTGTCATATAATATTTCTGATATTTTTGGCTGCTCACATTATGAAAGCCTGAGAAGGATTTTTGTATTTTCTGAAGCATGGTGGGTATAAATCTACTTGAAGATGACCATGAACATGTCCCATGCAAAAGGAACTGAAGGAAACAATACAGCAGCTTCCAACTGCTTCCTAAAACTAACAGAAGTGTTGTTTCCTATCCTGTCTAGCAAAGCAAGGTCAAAACACAAGGAGCTCTTCCTTGTTCAATAGGTCTTAATGCATGAAAAAAAGCAGAAAGACCTTAGCAAATGGGACAGGGTTGTCTGCCCTGATGCTGGGGAGAGATGCTGACAATAAGGACTCTGATTTGAGACCTACTGGAATACATCTGTGGGGTTGGAGCCTTTACATGATTTGGCAAATAATGTTCTTAAATAATAAAACTAGCTGTGAACCTGCTAGATTTAATATAGTTAAGGAACTATACTAATAGATTAAGAAGGTGCAATGAACATTGTTTGAGGTGAATCTCTTTCACCCTTATTTTAATTTTTATAGCTGAGATATTTTGTAAACATTTTTTATTAAGTTTTGAGAGTACCACTTGGGCGAAAGCCCGACAAAATCCACATAACAAACATATTATTAAAGGATTACCAAATGTGGAGTTAAACGTGTGTACACTTTGTATACATAACAAGAGAAAACACACTGAGAACTGTACGCAGACTACCCCACCCCACCCGCATTGGCAAACAAATATCAACACCTTTATACACCCAGAAGGACAAGAGAACACTTTATATATAGCAATCTGCGGAATGCCCATTGAATCACCATTACGGGGATTGTGATGGAAGAGGTGGGAGATCAATACCCCTGTATGCAGCCCATCGAGACCAAATTTTTCTATGCTTTTTGGGGACAGCCCGTGCCTGAAATACAGCCATTTCAGCTCCCATACACTTATCCAGTTCTCCTCGCCACTTTCCCATTGTCGGAGGAGAAGTGCCCATCCATAGTTGAGCAATATCCCGCTTGGCGATGGCAAGGGCAAGAAAGAGTAAGTGCTGCTTATACCGATTGCCACCTATGTCATCCATACTGTGTAGTAGGACCAAACGGGGGTCTTGCGGGAGGTCCCAGGATAACACCTCTCTAAGACAGGTCAAGACCCTACGCCAGAACGGCTGTAGAGCCGTACAGCTCCACACCGTATGGAAAAAAGTCCCCTCCTCCCTGTCACAGCGCAAGCACCGGGTGGACGCCACCACTCCCATCCTCCAAAGGCGCGACCGGGTGTAGTACACGCGGTGTACGTACTTAAACTGTATAAGACGTATCGGAGGCTACCGCCGGACCACGGGGACTAGCTATCGCCTCTGCCCAATCGTCGTCCGTCAGGTCTGGAATGTCATCCTGCCATGCCCTCCTCGTCTTGTGCAAGGTCGTATGGGTGTGCGTTATCAGTTTCTGGTATATTTGTCTTATTTAAGAGCACCCAGATCCCCCATAAGAAGTTGACCTTCTAACGGATTAAATTCAGGGAGATCGGGTATGTTCGCCAGCGAGGGAGTCAAGGCATGCCGCAGTTGGAGGTATCTATAAAACTGAGTCTTGTGAAACTGGAACTCTTCCTGGAGTCGCTGAAACGATTTAAGGACAGTACCCCGCATGACGTCTCCCAAGGTGGAGATACCAATCAGGTCCCACTGGTGGAACCCCCTCAGAGCGACCGCCTGGCGCAAATAGGTGCCGTGCTATAGGGGCGTTGCCTGTGTCAACCGCCTTTGCCATCCCATTCGCCGAACTGTATACCGCCACACCCTGATCGTTGTCCGACTGGCGTGTGGTAAAAAGTCAAGACTCTGCGCGCTGGATAGTAAATGCAGAAGGGGGGTCTTTCCCATGGCCATATGCTCCAAAGCGAACTCCGGATCCGAGGGTGAATTATACCACCAGTCATTAATGATTAACAAATGCGCCACCACATAATAGGAGTAGACATCTGCGGCGGCTATGCCCCCGCAATAGGTGGATTGGGTGCAAGTCTGGAGTCCGACACGAATCGCTCCTCCCCCCCATAAGAATTTATTGAGTAGGGCATTAATCTGTGCAAACCACGCCCGCGGTATATATTACGGGTAGTTCTGGAGACGATAAAGAACCCTGGGGAGAGAGACCATTTTAAAGATAGCCGACCGCCCATATAATGAAAGAGGTAACGAAGACCAAGCAGTTGTGTCATCTCGGAGGCCGGCGAGGAGCGGAGTTATATTGCGTGAACATGAAGTCTGCGGACAGGGGGATACATACACCCCCAGGTATTAAAATCCGTCCAAAGCATGCTTTAACTGGGATGCCCAAGTGCCCCTGCCCTGATGGCCGCAGACCGGGACCAGCACCGATTTAGTGGAGTTAGTGTGGAGCCCAGAGTTCTGGCCAAAGACACGTAGAATCTGCAGGATACGTGGACCCGAGATCCAGGGGTCGGTCATAAAAAAAGGACGTCATCCGCATAGAGTGCTATGCGGTCCGACTGGGATCGCAGCCAGTCAAAGCCTCTGAGCACAGGGTCCCTTCGGACCCATGCCGCCAGGGGCTCCACCGCCAAGGCGAAGAGGAGAGGGGACAAGGGGCAGCCCTGATGCTTGCCCCGACCAATCGGAAAGTAGGGGGAACGATGGCTGGCAATTCTCACAGAGGCCATAGGAGCAGTATATAGTAGGCGCACATAGGCTAGAAAACGTGGACCAAAGTTGATCGCTTCCAGGAGTCGGAAAAGGTAGTCCCAGCTGAGGGAGTCGAAGGCCTTGTCGATATCGGCCAGGAGTAGAGTCGCAGGGCGTCCCAACTCGGGCGCCAAGGCCATAGCGTTGTGGACCCGACGAATGTTATGTCGGGTGGCCCGGTGCGGCATAAATCCGGATTGGTCCGGGTGGACCAAGTCCTGAATACACGACCGCAGGCGGTCCGCCAGGACCTTCCCCAACAATTTAGACTCAAAATTAATTAAGGAGATAGGGCGGTACGAGGACGGGTCCTCTGGTGGGCAGCCGGGCTTTAAGAAGAGGACAATTTCGGCCTGACGCCAGTCCCGAGGCAGCAGTCGCTGTTCCAGGGCCTCATGGATCGCACCCAATAGGTGCGGGCCAAGCGCGGCCATATGAGAGCGAAGGAATTCCATAGGGAACCCATTGGGGCCTGGGGCGCGACCCGGGTGCAACACGTTGACTGCAGCAGTCAATTCGTCCAATGTAATGGGAGTGTGTAGTTGATCCCTCATCTGGGCAGACAACTGCTGAGGGGGAATATCTCACAGGAACTCCGCAATGGTATCCCCGGAGACCTGTTCCCTCCAGGTGTACAGCGCGGTGAAATGACGCACAAATTCCTCCAGTACCTCCACGGGGTAGTGTGTAAGGCACCGTCCTCACCCCGAATGGCCGGGACAAAAGCCGGGCCCTGCCTGGCTTGACATAGTCTATGCAGCATTTTGCTAGACTTGTCCCCCCACTGGTATATCCAATATTGGGACGCCAACCAGATTTCTTTGGCCTCCTCAGTCAGATGTTGATGCAGCTGCTGTTGCGCCAGGGACAAATATAATAGATTTTAAAATTAATAAAATACCATTATTTGTATCTTTAGTAATATGTGCTTGTAATGGGGCCCTGCTGTATCACTTGCAGAGCTAAAGGATTTCTTGTGCAAGTTTGTCTGATTTTACTTCAGATGCTCATAGTGCACTGGGATGAGTGAGAGATACTTAATAGTTGGCCTCCTGCCCAAAAAATTTCTATTTTCATTTGGAGGTTCAGGAAATTTACCCGGTGTGACTACAGAAATCTTAGGGTGCATGACTGTCCACCCCCTCGGCTTATCCCAAGCAGCAGCAGCCTACCACCTTAAAGTTAGTTCCTCTCTCGTTCTTTTTAATACACACCGCTGTGATGAATGAGTCTACCTCCATTATGCTAGATTTGACTACTACTAAAAAGTGGGGATTTTCAAAAGATATATACACATACTGGTGATAAGCGCTGTCGACTGCATTTTGTATGCAAGCGCAGAGCACCTAATTAATTTAAAAATACCTGGGTCCCACGGAAAAGGTATACTGCATGAAGCATGTAGGGACAAGTGGAGCGGCGGGGTGTCACAAACAAACCAGATGCTTCTAAATGCACGTAACAGGCTTCATTAAGAGCACAGCATGAAACAAATCTAGAAGCCACAATAGTTACATAAGAGTGACAGATTACATGCAAATAAGATAAAGAGTTGTAACCTTGATTGAAACAGAAAACAACATTCAAACTAAATTCTGTCTGTATATATGTTGTGTGTGTGATAAGCCTATATATGTGTCAACAAACGTGCACAGTCTCTATTTGAATCCTCACAGAAGGCTGTATGTGTTGTCTGTAAAACAGTAATTTCGTATGTGAACCTGAGACATCGTTTGGCTGCATGTCCTATCTGCAAAAAAGATATTTTGTAGGTGCGAACATCCTTTTGAAACCATACCAAATGTAATGATACACAATATATGTGAAATAAACGTGGTAATAAGTAATGGTAAGGAACCAGAGAGGAAGGAACCCATATGGCTCAGAATATACCTTTTATCTATACGCTACCACTGCCATTTTCTGATAAACGTAACTTCTTTCAGGAGGAAAAACAAAAGGTGACTTTACTGACGAATCTGTGCGTTGTAATGACACAAATCACACATACCATCCTTGCATGCCATAGTGCGCATGCTGGTCTTTTTCTTTTTTGGTCCTGACAAAAGCCATTCTGACCCTGAGAGGCACTATTAGAAGATGGCTGAAACATGTAGACCACACTGAGGATAAGTGGGATCAATTTAACATCCCACATATATCACCCACGGTTTTTAACATTGATCAAGACTTCCCTCATTAAAATTTACATCTATTTAACTGGAATTCTTGAGCCAATTTTAAAACTACACTTTTCACGAATTAACTCACTATCACTGTTTTCCCCTCAAAAAAACAGCTCTGCTGTAATAAGATGTTGCAGCACACCCTGGAAGCACTCAGCGACCAGGGTGGGAACCCAATGACGAAGCATGTCACCTACTAGGTAGGTGAGTGAGGGTTCTTTTAAAACACCATGTGGGTTCCAAGGCAGTGCACCTAATAAACCATGAAAAAGTGGTTAAAGGAACAGTAGCTAATGAAATAGGAGACCCGTTTTAATTTTGTTATTATACAGGTTCTTCATAAACACCACGTTCTCCTGTTATTAACTGACAGATGTCCCCAGGTCAGCTGTTGACTGGGTCCCAATGACTGAGATGACAGATTCTCTGATACGACCTGCCTCCCAGCTCTAGCACCCAAAATAAAGTGTGTTTCCATGAACAGATTTGTCTTTCTGAGACACCATTGGCCAGCTATACAAAGCATTTTTCCAGCCGCAAACATCCCGATTCGCAGAATTAGCCGGTTTGAGGCTGGAAAAATGCTTTTCCAAATGTACAAAATGCAATATACGATTCCGTAATCTGTAACCGAATCACAATTTGCATTTGCAATTCTGTATTTGGAAGGGGCATCTTTAGGGCGTCACTTCCAAAAACTGAATCAGTATGGTATTATTGTTTTGCGACCGAATTGCAGTTGCAAAACAGTAATACTTTAACACCATTTTAAAATTGGTGGTAACCCATTTGCAAATGGGAAGGGGTCCCATTGGGACCCTTTCCCTTTGAGAATGTTTAAAATCTTTTTTAAGAGCAGGCAGTGGTTCCACGGACCACTGCCTACTTCTTAAAAAATGAAACTTCAAAGTTTCATGGTTTTCTTTTAAAACGTATCCCATTTTCCTTTAGGGAAAACACGCTGCATTTAAGAAAAATATTGCTTTATTAAAAAGCAATTACAGACATGGTGGTCTGCTGACCTCAGCAGGCCCTAGCCCTGTGATGGCTGTGATTCCTAATGGGTCAAAAATTGCAACCTACCTCATTAATATTCGTGAGGTAGGTCGAGTTGTGACCCACTAGGAATCGCAAATTAAGAAAAATACATTTCATACATTTAGAATACTGATTACCAAATAGCGATTTGGAAAAAATTGCTGTTTGGGAATTGTTGTTCTAAAGGTACGTATATCTGGCCCAGGGTCCCTTGATGCTGTTTTGAAGTAAGGGTCGTAAATACTCATGTAACTGCCCTGAAACTCCCAAAATGTCCTGCATGTTGATGATTAACTATATGAGTGGCTACTGTACTCCTATATGATGTTCTTGACCTGTCCAGTGGCTCCCCCAGATAAGCAGACACTCACCTTTAGTGATCAGGGATTCCAGTGGTTGCACTGAACAGGACCCCTGCACCTTGTCTAATTTAATTAGCTGGATTAACATAACTCTGCTGCTAGCAATGGTTCTCGTGATTTAATATTTTATTAATTTAATATTTTTCTGCAAACTTACTAGGCGCATGACTATGATCCACTGGAGCTAACGTTTCAGCCAGCAGGAGATTGCATGTCAGCAGTTTCTGTGAGTTAATCATTCATGGGCCTACTACTTCAACAAAAATAAAAACAGTCAAATATCAATGGGCCCAGTATCCTAATTGTTTGTCCGCCTCATCTTAGCAATCATAGTGCATTGGACCATTATTCTGGAACCCACTGCTCTGGATCTTAAGGCTGGATCTGGACCCTAAAGTCCATTCTAGGAAACCCCAAGATGAGTATGAAAAAGCACACCAATGTGTCACCAAGTCAGGCAAGACGCATCATGTTAATTGTTATTTCCATGGAGGCCAAATTTGGTAAGGATGATGGCAAGTTAAAGTCATTCTCATCCAAATTCACTGATGATCTTGAACATATATGCTGCAAGGTTATTAATTTTTGTTATGGGACGCTCAACATTCTGTGATTCTGGGCAAATCACTTAATCTCCCCGTGCCTCACAAAAATGAATGTGTCCGTCTGTAACATAACTGGTGCTCAGGTAAAGCGCTCTGATACCTTCGGGTCTAGTTTGCGCTATATAAAACTGCAAAACAAATTAAATAAATTATCCCTCCTGGACTGAACTCCTAAGATCTTAGGATGATCCTTCCAGAGCACGCCCAGAATTGAATTGAAGATGGTGCTGTCAGCTTACAGGACAGGTGAGAAAGTGTGGTGTAAGTGCTGCAGCTGGATGGCAGCTATGGGTGTCCGCTGCATCTTTTGACATTTTGATGGTCAAGAGAAAGTATTGTCCTCTTAGACATGGCCAGAGAGACATTTTCATCTATGCATGGTGCTAAAAGTACTGCCAGGACTATTTCATTGACTGCTAGTGGTAAAATAATTTCAGGTGTACTCCATTTTCTTTGCATAGGGCAAAATTGTATGTATTCCTGACATATCGCAGTAGTATTTAATTAACACCGCAGCAGTATTTAATTAATGACTCTCTTCAGGTGGCCGTATGGTCTTGTCCATTACAGACACCGCCTCATCAATCAATTCATTGATCTTATCCTCCAATCAGGAACCCAACCTGGGTTCCTCCGTGTGCTTATATTTCTGCTTTCTCTAGAAAGAAGGTGGGAAAATCCGGAAGAGGAGGATTCTGAAACATATTTCCCAATAACAGTATGGGGCATATTTATCAAAACATCATGCAGTGCAGCCAGCCACCTTACTGCGCTGCACTGCGTGATAGTGAAAGGGCAGGAATGTGCCGTATTTAACATTATACTGCGCATTCTTGTCTTTTCCCTGAGCTGGTGTATACAATGTGCTGCCTAGCACCAACACAGGCACTCTTGCACCAACACAGGCACTTTTGACATTCATCTTGCAAGTACTAACGGGTACACCTTAAATTGGGCAAAAGTGGATCCCGGGGCATTCCTCCAACGACTACTCAAGAAATCGAGAGAGGAAATAGATGTATGCCTCTCACAGGGCAGGGATGATGAAGAAATATTTTATGCTTTCCTTAAGATTACTAATGAGGCTCGGAAACTATTAACTAGGGAAAAGCGAGATGTATCGCGCAGTCCTTTGGGCTGGTTTGATAAGGAATGTACAAAGACGCACACTCTCTTGAAAAATACCTTGCATAGTGTGCCTAGATGCAAGGAAAAATAAGGCAGGCCAGAATATCATATCGATCAGCCCTAAAGAAACGGAAAGTACAATTAAAAAGGGAAGCTTGGGAGTCCTTACATCAGGCCTGCTTAAGGAAAGATAATATTGGATTCTGGAAAGCGGTCAATGCTCCCTTTTTTATTAATAGAGAGACCGATATTATAGACACGGCCATCACAGGAGAAAAGTGGGCAGAATTCTTTATGGGACTATATAATGAAGAGACCGTTAGTGAAACCATTACAGTAAGCGCAGTATTGGGCACCGAAGATAACATTAAATATGGACCCTTTCCCCTAGACATTGACATTTCTCTTGAGGAGGTTATTAGAGCGTTAAAGGAAAGTACCTCAGGGAAAGCACCGGGCCCAGATGGTATCCCGGTGGATGTTTACAAATCGAACGTGGGGCTGTGGGCCCCAATATTAACAAATGTCCTAAACAGCTGTAATCATTATAGGTTCATTCCCACGTGGATGGATGCCATTGTGATCCCCATATTTAAAAAAGGGGATAGAAATGAACCAAGCTGTTATCGCCCCATCTCCTTACTAGATGCTCTCATGAAAGTCGCAGGGAGGGTCATTTTAAATAAACTCCAGACATGGATTGAAGACATGGGAGTCCTATCAAATCTTCAATACGGATTTCGCCCAGGTCTAGGTACAACGGAGCAGGGACTCAACCTATCATTAATCATAGATAAATATACAAGAGCAAAGAAGGGTAAACTTTTTCTTACCTTTGTGGACCTAAGCTCCGCATTTGATTGTGTTAAACATGAAAAATTATGGACCATTCTTGAAGAATTAAAGGTCGATCCATCACTGCTAACGTTCATTAAGGAATTATATAGGGGAGCAGGGGCGATGGTCCGTTTTGGGAGACAGGGGAGTGCTCACCTAAGTTCCCTATAAAAAAGGAGTCAGGCAGGGGTGCATACTTGCCCCTCTGCTTTTCTCACTTTATATTAACAGTCTGGGACAACACTTGAGCACATATCAATGTGATTACCCAACCATAAAGGACACTCCCGTCCCCATCCTTTTATATGCGGACGACGCAGTGATAATGGCACGGACGCAATTAGGACTACAAAGGTCTGTTAGTAACTTTGTTGCCTATATGAATGATAGGGGTTTAAGGGTAAATATCACTAAAACATATAGTATGAGTTGTGGTACAAACAGGAAAAAGATATGTGACATTTTTATCGATAGTAAAAAAATCGAAAGTACAGATACCTTTTCATACTTAGGTATAACCTTTGATAGGAAGGGGACTTGGAAAGCGGCCATGAAGGCTAGAAAATTGAATTTCTTAAGAGCGATAGGAGCGGTTACCAACTTTTCTAAGAAACTAGGTGGCAGGCCAGTCCCAGAGTTGCTGGCCATTTATAAATCCAAATGTATCCCAACAGGGACATATGGAGCTGGCATCTGGGGCATAGAAGAAGCAGAACAAATCCAATGCTGCGAAAATACTTTTATTCGTTACTTGTTGGCTGTTCCTAGTTCGACCGCTACTTTTAGCTGTCACAGGGAACTTGGCCTTCCTTATATTTCTGATACCATCAAAATTAGCCCCCTATTATTATGGCATAAGGTTTGGGCATCGGTGGAGACCGGTTTTAACAGAGATGTAATTTCTGATTGCCTTAAATCAGATAGAGTGGCTAATATGACATGGATCAACTATATAAAAAGATTCACATATGAAATTGGCCACCCAGAATATTTTGACTCCCCGAGTACCCTGGAAATGGTATCTAGAAAAACGCTAAGAGACAACTGCCTGAACCATCTTGAGAATAAGCGTTGGCTAGCGGAGAGGGGGAAAAAAACAGTCATGGACAATCACTTGATGACCACATGCATAGGCTTACAACCTTATTTGATATTGGTTCAGAGTAGCTTTTGTCGCATGCTTTTGGCTCGCTCGCTGCGGGTCATTCTTTAGGTTAATCACATTTCCTGAAAAAAATGATTGGTCAGAAAGGTCGCCTATATGCCCATGCGATGATATTTCAATACAAACAACTTTGCATTGTACTCTGTTCTGCAAATATTATGTTGTACCAAGGAAAAGTTCTTAATGCCCACCCTAAGAAGCTGGGGCTTAAAACAATGTAGAACAGCTCTACTTAGGCTACAACTGTTGGAAAATGAACAGATTATTATGATCATCTCCTCGTTTTTAAAGGCTGTTGTTAGGTATCGGAACACAATGTGATTTTTAAATTTGTTTAGTAATAGTGATAAGCTCCGTATATCCGTTTTAATCATTGGTATGTTTTATGACTCTGGCCTATCTGATCAACTTTTTCTTTTAGAGGCTGCTGTCAGGTATTGGCACTCATATATATAATGGATTATTTTGCACGTAACACATTTAGGAAAATAAGATTTGTCCCTTTTTATGTCATTGAATTATGTAACATAATTGTGATAAGTTTTGTATACTTGTTTTTATCATTTGTGTTTTCTGACCTGACTTGGATTTTAACGATTTTATATTTAATCTTAAATAATCGATTGTTTATGGCGCCCAACCCTGGATATTTTTAACAAAGCCTTAGGATATTGTGCCTTTTTTATAAAACGTTTGAACAACTATTTTATGGAGATCCTTGTAGTTTTGCACATTTTTCAAATCAATATTTTACATGTACAATAGTTTTAACTTATTTTTCTTGTATTTCTTCTTGAGAACTTCATTATTTCCTTCTATGAATGCTGAATTTATTGTCCTACTGTATGCTTTTATGGATGTAAATATTACTCCGAATAAAGCTGTTTTTGATTGATTTGATTGATTGACAAGGGCGCAAGGTCTGCAGTCAGTCCTGAGTCCAGACAGGAGTCGTCCTCGCGCTCAGAACCAGGCGCGCGCTTCACTGCTCTCTTCCCCCGTGCTGTGGAGTCCGATGCTATTTTTGGCTGACTCTTAGGAATTCATATTTTCTTTCTTTTTCACACTGCGCATCGTCTGTGGATCTTAGGTGGACTGGTGCCAGACGCTGTTGGCAGTTGGCTTTCCAAACGGCTCTTCTTAGCATAACAATGTCGGTAATAACCGCACAAGGTCAAGGGCAGTGCCTTCAGGCCCCAGACCTCATAAATCTCCATGACGTCTTATTGCCTGCGCGGTTTCACTGTCCGTTTCACAATAATTCACATTATTGTGAAAAGGTCTCAGTCATGTGTTGACGCAGGCCTTCCAAGAGTAATTCCCTAGTGTTGACCTGGAAGAGTTCTGCGCTTGCTTTGGCCTGTGTTTACACTGGATTCGAATATACACTTTATACTTCTGTCTTCATTTTAAGGCGCTTCCGAATCCCCGGCTGGGGTAGCTAAAACTATTTCACAGAAAATAAACAAATTAGAAACGAAAGTACCTGGAGCCAAATAAGGGTTAGTGTAACGCTAAGCTATGGTGCGTGACACAACTTTCTTGTACAAAAGCTACTTTGTGCTGAAAGATGACACAGTGTCAGAAATTCATTACTTTGTGAAGGACCAACTCCTCTTCCAATGTATGCAAAGGGAACATAATAGGGAGGGGCCTGCGTAAACAATTCTAGCATCTTATGCAAAGCCAATAAATTAACATAGCGAGAGCTCTTTGTGCAGCATATCCATTTCATGCGTAACCAAACCATCTGCTAACAATGGGAAGTGGAATATTGTATGATATTCCAATGGGTAACTCATAATTTAATCAAAATTAATATTTGAGGTGGTTAAGCTTTGCCAGTTGTCTTCATGTAAGAATTTGTAGTTACGGATTTACCTCGAGCACAAGTTCCACACACACAGCCCTGTCACTTTTGCACCAATGACATAATTTTAAATTTGGAGCTTGTAAATTCTGCTCATGCAACACAGCTCTGCAGTTTTTCATACACACTCTCTTGTGTGAACGATAGTAATTCTGGGTCTTGGAATAACAGTTCTGGACCACTGGGGTTATTATCATACTTTTTCAGCTTGCCTGGGCCATTGCACAACAGGCGCATCCGTAAGCAAATCAGTTAAACAAGGCCTCAAAAGGAACAGTCTGGCCTGGACTGCTAGACGTGGAACGACACACCTGGGCACGGTGAATTACAATTAAAGTAAGCACATCAATTCTACAAAGACAAAAACAGATGTTGGAATTTTATGTTTTTCATTTATTTTTTAAATATAAAATATTTCTTTTAATTTGTACAAAAATATATCAAAATTTTGTCATGATACTATTTTTTAAAATATATATTTCATTTCATGGTTAGTATCAAGACATATTGTGGACACAGTTATGGGGCTAATGATGTACAAGGGGGTTTGACTTCACTCCCATCATTCTCTATCTCATCTACAGATTGTTTCTGCCTATGACACGATTATCCTAAACGCAGGACATCACTGACATAAAGTTTACAGAAGGTGGTCTGGACTTAAACAGGGCAGGTAAAGACTGCATCAATTAATATCTTGACCCCACATAGAGTATTGCGCCTGACTGGGGAAACCTGGCGTTATGCAGTGATATAATCAATATCCCTTGTCTCTTTTTCACTTCTTTATCATCTAGCGCCACATGTAAGTGCATTTTACATCAAAATAGGATGAAATTCGAATACCAACCCACTCCATAAGTAGACCTAGAATCGTAAGGTAATTGTTAATGCAAAGTGGTCAGTTGCCCATTTAGTGAGTCACCAAACATAAGTAGGACAGATTTTTATGTTTTTCCCATCTTCCCTATATAGAGAATAGAGGGCATTGCCGCAACTTTCATCTGTATCAAACGCATCCAGAAATCCCTTTGGTGCTATTTGGATACTGACCAAATTATAGGTAGGTTATCCTCAATTTGTGGCCAATAAGAAAGATCCAACTATGTTGGACTTAAAAAGGGCTATAAGGGAAACTTCATTTTATTCACGTCTTTTATAGGAAGGCATCACTTTTCTTTTTTCTTCCTTCTCCCTTATTTTTCATTTTCAAGATATGAATACGGTGGCTCTTCCATTTTCGGGAACCAGGTTGTTGGCATATCTTAAATCTAAATCTACAGGTACTTTTGGGCTTTCTGAGGTCATCTTTGTGTATACTGCATTGACTTGACACACAATGCTTTCATTATGCACTATATATCATTTGTTACCTGTCATTTTAGTTACTAAGCATATTTATCCAAGTAAGCACATTTATTCTAGATATTATTGTTGTCTATTTCATTTAGCAAATCACTGTGACGGAGTCCTGACGAAGGCCTAGCCGAAACGCGCGTAGTTTGTCAACAGCCGCCAGTCTCTGCACATCACCAACTTGATTTTTGGTTTTAAATGTTGAATGTTTGGAAACATGTGATTACAGAAAGTTATGTTAACAGGAAAATAATGACATGAAACATGACATTTACAAATGAAATTTGACAACTGCTTATCGACTTGTGAAAAAAATATGTTGATATGCTGAAAAGAATGCTTCTTATGTTTTTAAAAAATAGTATCATGACAAAATTTTGATATATTTTTGAACAAATTAAAAGAAATATTTTATATTTAAAAAATAAATGAAAAACATATAAAATTCCAACATGTTTTTGTCTTTGAAGAATTGATGTGCTTACTTTAATTGTAATTCACCATGCCCAGGTGTGTCGTTCCATGTTATTGTATATTCCCTGTCAGGGCTATTTATCCTAGATACAGGGGGCCCCGTTCTTTACAAAATACTGGACTGCTAGAGGACCAGCACTCAGCAGAAAACATTTATGGTTGTTCCTGCATAACTGGGCCTCATCTGCGAGGTGCAGTTTGAATTTCAAAGGACAGTGAGCAGAGGGTCCACATCTAGGTGTACCTCAGTGGCGGCTCCTCCGCTAAGGCGGAGGAGCGTCACCCACTACCTTCCAGCAGGAAAAGAAAGGAAAAAATAAAATGATAATAACGTAATTTTATTATCATTTTATGTTTTCCTCCTGCTGCGGCAGCTTGCGTGAGGGGGCTGGGTGGGGCTGAAGAGCAGGGGAGGAGGGTACAACCCTCCTAAGTGCGCAATGACTGTTTGTTCGGCTCTCTTGGGCTGCCCAAATCAGTCATGCACACTTTCCCTGTTCTCCATGCAGGCTGCATTACAGCCTGCATGGAGAACATGCCCACCCCTACAGCCCCTGGCTGAGCGCCTCGTGTTGGTGCTCAGACCAATCACAACGCTGCATTTCAGTATTGTGATTGGTCAGGGGAGGGAGCCTGGCTGCCTGCTTCCTGTCCCTGTAAGACAAGAGCAGGAGCAGAGACTCACGGTAGGAAGGTAAGTGTTTTTTTTAAAAATTGTTGTGACCTGTGCGCCCACCTACACCCCCCCTCCCGCCCGCCGCACCACCCACGAGCTGTGCCGGCTGCCACTGGTGTACCCACACCACCTATGGAGACGCCACAGAAAACAAACCACAATGAAATGCTTGCTCCACTGCCCTTCTGCTGTTGGAAACACCTGAAGCCATATTTGCCATTGTTTTTCTGCTTGTCTGCCATTACAGAACAAGACCAACATTGTGAGTATTGGTCAAACCCTACCCCACAAGGAGCACTCTGCTCTAAACCTATTACCTGTCCAATTAATACAAGATTGAATCTATAGAAGGATCATCAACTTTAGGTGTGTAAAGCTACAAATATGCATAGTTTGGCCTGTACAAATTTGGAGTTTTGTGGAGGCTATAAACTGTGCTGAATATATGTGGTGTAATTAAAGCAATCGGTTAACTTAACATTCTATCACTGAATTCCAAAGGTGTAAAAGAAAGAAAGTTTTGGTACAATGTGGCAGATTGAAATTAGATGCAACCAAATTATAGGAGACATATTAAGAATATGGAGGTTTTGCAAGTCAAGACAGATTGGGTTTCAAATGTTTTTCAATTAGATGCAGTTCACATGAAAAAATTAGTGATTATTTTAATTGCTAATGACATTGAAGAAAGATGGGTTTGAGCCCCACCAAACGATGGTACAGAAGACATTTTGATTTTTATCATACATGGTCCACTTCTTTACTCCCCGAGATTATGCAATTATATGAGGACAAAACTACTGATAATTGCCAGTAATACAAAACTAAAAGAAGCTATTGTTTTTAATTTACTGTTTTGCCCTATATTGGATAGGCAGAGCCATAATTCTACTAAGATCCTTAGAGCAAAGAAATGTTTTGGGCCACATGCAAAAATCAAATTCAAAGGACCCATGGCAGTTACTAAACACCACAGGACACAAATTCACACTCTTTTCTTTCGCTCACTAGTTGTACTCTCAAATAAATTATTTGATGGTAAGAAAGGATTTTCTCCAATCAGTGGAAGAGACGATAATCGCCCCTTTGTGCATCTCTGATCATTCCTGCAATAAAATAGTTCCAGAATACTCCAGATCTGTCCCGGGGATGAAATAAGGATCTACTTTCCAATCAGAGCCATGTTAACCAAATTGAAGAACTATGTTGCAGACAGAATTCAAAAACCTTGAGTTACGTCATATAGGTCCTGGCGATCACTAGGTTTATCAGACAGTAAGGGCATTGGACGTGCGAATATGAGTATAATTAGATTCTGTCTAGGGCTGCATGGTACTATGATGTCTGTACAGCAAGCCTCTTGTGCAGTGCCAACAAAGGGTGGGGAATTTTGGCCAACTAAAAGATAAGAAAAATAGATCGCATATTGCTCCACTTAAAGACAGCAACAGCAAAATAACTTCTAGGAATGAAGAAGTAAAACATATCTTTTTGAATTTTTATAAAGATCTGAATACTGCAACTCAAGTATCCCATTTTGATGGAATTAACCAATATTTAGGCGGTATCCATCTTCCTAAACTTGATGATATGGATTGAGAGAGTTTCTAATAGTGTAGAACTATGTACGCAGTAAAACTACTCCCAAGAGGTAAGGCCCCAAGACCTAATGACCTTCCAATTTACTTCTATAAAACATTACACACAACTCTTGTCAGCCCTCTAGAGAGGTTGTATGGGCATTTCTCCCAAGTAATGAGAATATTAGGATTGGCTGCTGAGGCACTTATTTTATTAATAACTAAAGAAAATAAAGATCCCATTGACCCATCTAGTTATTATCCAGTCCCTCTGCTGAAGTCTGATTGTAAGATCTCTGCTAACAATTATCACATATAGGCTTCAGAAAGTAATAGGTTAACTCGGCCATATGCCCAAATTGGGATTTAGTAGCTCTGTATCAATATTCCAGAGCTACAATTAAAGCTAATGGGATGAACTCAGATTATTTCACCCTAGATGAAGGAACCAGAAAGGGAAGTCCACTTTCCCCCTGCTCTTTATATTAACATTGGAGCCACCCATTGCTCTGTTCATTGAGGGATAACAAAGCCTTTAAGGTGATAGTAACAGTTAATTGGCTGTTTATGCCAATTATGTCATTTTATTCTCATTTGACGTCCCGACACCTGTACGAACAATTATTGGGACCATAGATGCATACTTTGGTATACTTGGTTACACGTTAAATACGTCCAAATCCGAATGCAAGCATCTTGTATATATTTGTACTATACATTTTACAAAATCCTTGATTATTAATTCAGAACTGAAATTGACTACTGGCTCAATAAATATCTGGGATTGTTGATTGACAACAATCTAAAGCACACAAAAAGGCAAAGGGCTGATTATAAGTGCCCCTTGTCACATGCAATAATTAGCACATCAATTGACACCAAGTTGTTTGCAATTTTTTGATTGCGATGATTATCTACTATCCTGACTTTTTGAGGAATATTATGGAGATTTTTGTGCTTTAAGCACTAAAATCTGCATGTCCTGGTAAATACCGGGTGTTTTTGCCCCAGTTAAACATTGGCAAATTTAACGGAATGCACAAACTTTATCACACCCTGTAATTAATGGATGCAATAAACATCGCACCAGTACAAATTCGCAATCCTTGTGTAAACAGGTGTTTGTGTTGTGATTTCAATCAAATGGGCCACTTGTCATCAGACTCAAAAGGATGAATCGACATAAAAAAATCAGAGAATTCAAACATGATCCCTTAGATACATGAGTTGATAAGGTAGAATCTGTAAAGATGACACTAACACTCATTACTTTGAATGCTTGCTTTAAGGCTGTCCGAGTCTTTTTATAAGGAAAATTGATACACCTTGTTACTTTACGCGGATGACACTGTCCTAATGGGAAGAACACATATGAGCCAAACATCCTCTTCCAGAAATTTGTTGGCTTCATGGGGTCCTTGGGCCTAACTACTAATCGTTCGAAAACTTACACCATGTTTTGTGGGCCCAATCAATGAAACAAAATGTGTTTATCTTCAAGGCTATCCGGGTGCCCCCACCCAGGAGTTTTCTTATATGGGGGTGGTTCTTGATGCCAAGGGAAACTGAGGTCCCTGTAAGAACAAAACATCTCAAAGGTTTGCTAGTGCTGCTGGCATTATCTACAGCCTAGTCTCCTGCATCGGTAAAAAGCCCATGGCCCCATTGCTGGAAGACTTCAGGAGCAAATATCTCTATTCCTACTTATGGGACTGGCATTTGGGGCTATTCTAACATCTCTGCCCTCCAGACTGAAGTGAACAGGGCCCTTCACAGCCTCCTGAATGTGCCCCCAGCATGCGCTTATTATATTATCCACCAAGAGCCTGGCATTGGGTTTGCTGAAGACCTCATTAAATTGGCCCTGCTGGTGCTTTGGTGTGCCATTTGAGCGAACCAAGATGCAGGCCTGTACAGGAAGGTGAATCCGGACTGCCTCACCTGCAATAGAGGCCTAGCCATCCCCTGGTTGTCATATGTCAAGCAGGAAATGTTCGACCTAGGGAGACCTGAGCTTTTCTCCTCCCCTCCCTATATATCCAAGGCCGACCTAACTTGGGTCAAGAAAGCGTTCCTTACTAGGAACAGACTGCATAGAGAGGAATCTGAGCTAGCTAAAATCTCAATTAGTGAGTTTGCTAACCTGCAATCCACCTCCCTTATGAAACTGTATTTGTCCCTGATGGATCCCACTTGCGACAGGGTCCTGTTGACTAGATTCAGGCTGGGTATAGTAAGGTAGCATTTAAATTTCCCATTGGGCCAGTTCAAAGGCACCAAATTGTTAATCTGTCCCGGATCTGTCCCTGCGACGTGTCCTCCCGCCAGGAGCTTGCTTCATTTCACTTTTGTCTGTAAATATTATAAGGCCTATTCCAAATTTTTTGTAATCCCATTAATCAGAGCCTGTGGCATCAAATATGTGCAGAGGCTCTGCTGTACCTGCAATCATTGAATTCCACTACCCTTTGTTGTTCTGTCTGTTTCTTTTTAAAATGTGCACTTAGCAGGAGAAAACAAATTGTCTTTTAATAGATCGTTACTGCCTATCACTGGCATTTTGCACATGTTTTTACTCTGAGTGTTTTATTATGTATTTATCTTTGTAACCAGTGACTGTGGTTTGCATTTGTTTTAAGGATGCTTTGTATACCTGTATTGTGCTTTTATGGCTGTGTTTTACTGCTGAAATAAAGATTTTCAAACAAACGATACACCTCTATCAGCCTTCATCTGGGCTAATATAAAGCCCATGATCATCCTTTCTAAACTGTTTTTGCAGAAGGATATGGAAGGGTTATTCTTAGTGGATTTTAGGAGCTATTAAAAGCATTTTTGTTCAATAAAATCTCAAAATGGCTTGAACCAGAACTGGGTATGGAATCTACTTTCCCTTGGCTTATGACCAAAAATGAATCACTGGGTATAAGGTTTTTTCTATTGATACTACTTCCAGGATTTAATATTAGAAATTCCAACTCTCAGATAAATGGCTTCCAAATTGATGAGACTCACTGAACAGATATTTGAAGGAAAAATAACCTTGGCCAAATAACTGCCTTTATGGGGAATAATAAAATTATGCTTGACAATGAAACACTAGATTAGCCTCTATGGAAAAAGCAGATATAGTGAAGGCTATTGAATTGATGGATGGAGACATACCTTTACCCTTTGCTCAACTACAAGATCTCAAAGGTTTACCTCATAGTGAATTCTATGCTTTTTTTTTTTTTAAGTCGAAAAGGTCTTTCTGCAGACTGATACTATCCAATGATACTATCTTTTCTCCTATCCAAGCTTCTGATTTCCATAAAGTGTTTCAAAATGTCAGTCAATTACTCAAAAACAAGAATCCTATCATCATGAATCAGAAAAAGTAAAAACAATTATTTGACATATTTCAATCCGTAAGCAAGATGAAAATGTCCTTAGTGTTTATGCGAACAAGGGTTGTATGATTAAACCACTACCTCCTTAATCACGAGTGCCTAAACCACGGATTCTAAACAACGACCCAATCTAAACCACTAAGTAAAGAACCACGACATACTGAACCACGAATTCCCCCCACCCCTAAATACTAACTCAATCCCCTCCTACCCCCTTAAAACTAACTCGATTCTCCCCATCCCCCTAAAAACTAACTCTATTCTCCCCAACCCCCTACAAACTAACTCGATCCTCTCCCCCCTAAAAACTAACATGATCCCCTCCCACCCCTAAAAACTAACTCGATTCTCCCCAACCCCCTAAAAACTAACTCGATCCCCTCCCACCCCCTAAAAACTAACACGATCTCCTCCCACCCCTAAAAACTAACACGATCCCCTCCCAACCCCTAAAAACTAACACAATCCCTCCAAGTGCCTAAAAACTTACCCGAACCCCCCACCCCCTAAATACTAACTCGATCCCCTCCCACCCCCTAAAAACGAACACGATCCCTCCAAGCCCCTAAAAACTTACCCGAACCCACACCCCCTAAAAACTAACTCGATTCCCTCCCACCCCCTTAAAACTTACACAAACCCTTCAAGCCCCTATAAACTAACACGACCCCCCCACCCCCTTAAAACTAACTCGATTCTCCCCAACCCCCTAAAAACTAACTCGATCCCCTGCCACCCCCTAAAATCTTACACGATCCCTCCAAGCCCCTAAAAACTAACCCGAATCCCCCCACCGCCTTTATACTAACCCGAACCCCCCACCCCTTAAAACTAACCACAAAACCTCTTACCTGTTCCTGTCCGACGCTCCTCTGAACTCCGCCCTGCACGAACACTAGACCGTCTTAGCCTGAACCACGCACATGCGTGGTTCAGGCTAAGTCGTTGTTCGTGCAAGTCGTTGTTCGGCTTGCGTGACTCCGGAACTCGTTGTTCCGGAGTCGTTCTTCAGGATGTTTCCCGCGAACAAGATTTCATCTATTGCACAATTGTCTTTGGACACCATATAAGGTACATAGTTGTGGTTTGTGGGAGCATGGGAAATGCTGGCACTGTAAAGCAGAGGAAGGTTCCTTTATGCACATGCTGGCAGATTGCAATATGGTTAATTCTTTTTGGGTCAGTGTGATTGCTGACATCAATCAAATTTCTCACAGTCTCCTCCAGAACTGATTTGACTGTCCTCTGATAATCCATCTGTTCCTTGTTTACTAGGTTGAGACCACCTGGGGGCTCTCACCTGTAAGGTAAAGAGGATGATCACTCCTGAGTGAAAGACTCCCTCTTCTTGTGCTTCCTCTTCTCAGACTATTTTTCCATTTTTACATTTACTGTGCAGCATTATACCTACCTTCTATGGCTTTCACTTGTGAATGATTCATATTGTGAGCTCAGGACCAAGGCAGCTTCAGCCTCTCCTCTCTGACAGCATATACCTTTGTTTCATTGCTTCTCGTGATCCTGCATCTCTACCAGTCGAACATCTCATTTGTTTGTCAGTCTCATCCCCCTAATCCTGTTTCGGGATGCTCTGGTTCTTCACTTGCGACTATTTCTCCAGCAACAATACAGGTAACTACCATGCATTATGTAACATCTTCTGTTGAGGCTGGGGCTCAGTCAGATCCTGCACAAGAAACCTAAAAAGATATAATGGGTAATCCTAGAGAAGGAGATAAGTAAGGCACATTTTCATCTTTGGCGTTCTCTGCTCTGTAAAAGCAAGTGTTCCACTGGAACCGAGGATAGACATTCATTTGTAACGACTTGGATGAGGAAGAGGGACATAGTGTGATACATGAGATTTGCAGGACCTTGGTCAGGCAGAGCACTTCTTGGCTTGAATGGTAACCAAGGGCCATTGAAAATGTCATAGGAATGATATCTTGCCCGGGAGGGCATACCTCCATTTTGTTTGCTAGTGTTGAATGAGTAGCGCTGCTGACACTGCCGATCCTGATCTTTGCCCTAACTGTGCAGAAACCTCCCCATTGGCTGAATGTCTTGCTTCCTATTTTTCCTGCTCTTAGACTGATTATATTAGTAGCCAATTGGAGGTACATTTGGGTCAGGTGCCTCTGCACCACTTAACACGAAATCCTAGTGTGAGCGCCGATCCTGCTATTGAGATTAATTTCTAAATTGCACTTTGACACTACGGTTCCAGTCTGGGCATCCAGGCAAAGAGTGACAGTGTTAAGGTTCTCTTCCTTGTTGTCTTCTATGTGTAGGGGTTAGAAAGGGTTTAGTGCCAAAAACTCTGATCCACAAAAGTAAGATTTCATCTGAGAGGTTGGTTCCCGACTTCCAACCGATACATATTTTCACATCCTAAGTGCAATTGCTGTTTAAGTATAAAAAACTTGATGCATTCCTCCAATCTACCACTCTGCATAAGAACCACCTTCCACAGTGACTAACAAGCTTCTTATCAATGCTGCACTGAACGACAACCCTCTACTGATCTGTTCTAACTATGTTTCTGTATAGCGCCACACAAGCACACTACCAAAGCCCACTACTTTGGTGTATACTGACTTTTCTTCTTTTTGCTTTGCTTTTCTTCTGCGACACACTTATCAGAGACTCTCGTGTAGTTCCTATAGTACCCATGCAGGACCTGCGCGTTTGGATAACATAAACCGTGGGCTTGGTGTTAGACTGACTCTGTGCACCCCCACCGCGTATGTTAGCCGGATTTGCATTAGCTAGCTCACAGTGCCACTAGAATCTCCTCTTATCGGGGAGAGATTAGTTTCTGGCAACCTTAGACCATGACAACCCAAATTCCTCAGAATCGTGGAAACAATGTACTACCTTTCGCTCAGTCACTCGTGCTTACTTATTCAGTTTGTCTCAGCGAGTTACACAGAATAAACAGTCTGGGCGTTTCAATAAGTATTTATTGAACAGTTGTTATTCTAGTGTAAAATATATGTGCTGCAGTAACCAGCAAACAATAGCAGAGATATATTATTAGCAGTACGATAAAAGCAAAGGGATAGAGCAGTTCTACCATATTGCAATAATCATGAACACATACATGAGTATAAAAAGCATTATGAAAGTGCGCGTACTCCTACGATGCCTAACTAGATGTACCTGAGTGTACCTAGCATATGTGTAGGTCTAAAAGCCTAAGAGCCAAGAATCCTTCTAGGATTTAGACGAACCCCCATACCTGAATAGAGAGAGTGTGGGATCCCGTCCTGGTCTCGAGTTGGACACCCCGCAAGGGCTGTGTCAGACCGCTGTCAGCTGGAGCGACTGCATGCAGGAGCCTCAGCGTCTGTGGTCAGTGTGTCAGCATGGAAGTCTCGGTTCCCTCTGTCTTACTGGGGTAAGATGTGGTATATTTATACCCTGAAGACTCTGGTTGCTTCGTATGGTTTGTATTGGCCATGTTAGACTTGAGGAAGACGTCAGGGGTGAACTTTGTACATACATATTATGCAGGTGGTGTATTCCTAGAGAGCCATGCATAATTGATGAGTACATTGTGGGCCTGTGTTTGGGAAAAACCCTGCTGTATTCAAAACCACAGAATAGATAACGTTCAGCCCTCAGAGCACGTTGTGTACAAGTGAGGACTGATGTAGGTGAAAGATCATGCCTATATAAGGAATCATGACTATAATAGGACATGTACAGTTATGACCGTAATAGGGCATATGCGGCTTTGACCATAATAGGGCGAGTACGAATATGACCGTATTAGGGCAAATACGAATATGTCCATTTTAGGGCATGTATGAACGGGTCTACATTAGGGCCTCTATACGGGACATAACACCCACTCCTCTTCCGAACAGGATGACAATGACCATGCTTAAAATCTGGACAATTTAAAAATATTTTAAAAGCAAGTAAAAACATGGATTTAAAAGTGTTAAAAAAACTTCAAAAAATGTTACAATTCAGCTATTTCCAATTGCCACTAAAAAAAGGAATGTCTCTCTTTTTTCTCTATATAAGTTGCTTCACTCAAAGCAGAAGAAGGCCATGCTTTTCTCAAGCGAAAGTGTTAATTTAGGAAATGTTCCAAATTTGCTCGCTTATTATGAAAACGAGTGGAGAAGCCGAATTCTTTCCCAGGACGCGATGAGCCAATTCGAGATTAAGTGTCCTGGCTGGGAAGCACAACACTATCAGTGTTAGCTACTGCAGACGGCAAATCCAACGCCTCGCAGAGAACGTCAATCGCACATAGATGGAATGTAGCACTGCCAATAGTCGATGCTGCGGCAGCCTTGTGCGGCAGTTGTTACCAGGGTGCCTGTGGAGGAGTCACCTAACCCAGCAGGAGCAAACGGCACCTGTGGATTCTCCAGGAATACATTCATCAGAATCGGAAGCCGCTGGGGACAACGCAGAGCATGGGCCTTTATGGGGTCCAGCATTGCATCTGTGTCCGGAGGCGCATCTGATGGAAATGTTAGACAAAGATCCAATGTGCATTCTTCTCCGCAAAACAGGCATCGAAGAACAGGTAAGATGCAGTCTACCCAGACTGGTCGAAAGGATAGAAACCAGGAGGCATTGAGTTCTCGCAGGCAAGAAATGCCCAGAATTTGTACCATGCGTTCACGTTATTTCCGCTCCAGGAGCATGTTCGCCATTCCCTCGGGAATTGGGCCGTCCATTTCGTAGCAGTAGTATTATGAATAGGACCCCAGCAATCAGCAATAGGATAAGCGTGAGTCCTCCAAATATGCTTCCCAATACGGAGTGTATAAAATTTGGGATTACTCCGAGGACTGTCTGAAAGGTGCTTAATAGTCCTGACCCTATGGTCTTAAATAGGTGTACGATACCGCTCGTATCTGACATATTGAAGATACGTCCCACCATTTCTACGAAATGAAAGGGGCAGTTTGTACGTATAAGCGCCTGTATCTCAGTCGAGGTCCTTGCAACTTGAAGTTCATAGGTTTCTCAAGTGGAGGTTAAGGGCACGGGTTGCTGTAAAAGCATGGCTTGCAGTCAGCTCAAAGTATCAAATTGTATGAAAGAAACGTTCAGTGAAGGCCATAGCGGCACCTCCCTGACTATATTCAGTGGCGGAAACAATACTTGCATACAGCAAGTAACCCTGGAGTTAACAGTGACCAGATAAGCGATGCCCGGAAGCATCCCACAGCAATCTTGATCATTTAGCATCAAGTAACTCCCATTCGAGAGCAGCTGAAAAACCGGTGTGATCATGGCCGCTGGGGTCCCTGTCATGTGACACGATAGGTTCGCTACTGAACCGCTACAGGCTCCATGTAGTGAAATATCCTTACACATGAGAGAACCGCTTAAAGTGTTCTTGCAGTTTGCACCGCTCAGAAATACTTCTCGATCCCCATTCCGGCATCGGTATCTATATGGTAACTCCCAAGTTTCCTTAATGTAACCCTTACCCATCTTTTCATATTTGCCTGCCTGCCTTTGCTCAAGGCAATATTGAAACTGAAACGTAGTGACCGGCAGAGTGATTTGGCCATGAATTAGCCATTCAGTTGATGGTGATTCGGCTACAGTGAATGGTAACCTTTCCAGTTTCTCAATACGCAGCATTGTATATTTGGCTCCCCTTTGTGCCATTTCTGTCTGTTTATCAGTCAGATTGTATTCTGAAAACAGAGACGTGGTGTTTATGAAACGCCAGGGCACATAGCCTGCACGCAAAGATTGTAGTGTCCAGCTTAGCATCATAATAGAACGTAGCTGAGATTGCCCGTGTTGTAACAAGACCAGATCTTGTTCTAATATGTCGATTGCCGAAGACACAATGTTGCCTAAGGAGTAAATCCTGGAGGTCAAAGTTGTTAACCCATCATCCACTACAGCTAATGCCTTTTCTAGGTTAATACGGTCTATTTCCCGTATTCTTTCTGCGGCCTCTTGTTGGGATATTTTCCAGTTTTTATTATAATAGGCATAAATGCCGGCATATATGAAACGTTTCTGACGTGTTTTCCTTGGGCCTAGCAAGAAATCCCTAAGGTCTACATCAGGTGTTAGTAAGGTTAAGTGATGTTTTACTTCTGTGAGTGTTGAGGTTTCTAGCCAATCAAGGCACAACTTCCCAACACTGTAGGATGTCACTACCCCTGGGTGTTGTCTCTGTACATAGCGTGTATCTGGCCTATGGATACTAAACCCTTCGGTTGTATTCATAAATCTCTGTTGACAGGTGTTTGTGTCAATGGGCCAAATCAGCCATTTCGTCCAATCAGGATCTGATCTGTTGTACTGGAGAAGGTCATCTAATCCTACCCCTTGTGTAGTTGAATTCTGCCCCCCACCCATCTGTGATGGTGTAGGAAACCCGGGTGAGTTCAGTTCCTTATTCTTGGCTAGTCCAAGACAGGATGTCTGTTGCACAGTGTCATATAGAAATATCAGCTGCTGTGGAATGAGGCATGCTCTAAAAAGTGCTTCTGTTCCCTGGACTTGCCAGTCCCTAGAACCCCAGATTGATTTCAAATCTATAGTGTCCTTCCATAGGTCGAAACCCTGTGTAGACAACTGGGCCATAAAGGAAGCAGAGTAAATCTGTTTGGTGTTAGTTAACATAATTTTCTGTGCTGATGTTTTTGCCACTTTGTAATAAAACGACTTTGGGTCTGATGTATTAAACCCTGAAAAGTATGTGAATTTATGTGCAAAGGTTTGCGAACAACCTTTTGGAGGTGTCGGGCAGTGTTCCCACTGGTGGTAATCAAATACATTTCTAGGTGTTATAGATTTGTGCAAGAAATGATGACCATAATGTTGGTAACAGTACAATGTATCATAGTCTGAAGTACCTTCTAACATTTCATTGTTCGGAAATGCGGCAGTTTTTTGTAAAGCAGACATCATAGCATTTACAGTATCAGTGTCCCAATCATCAGAAAATGTACTGGAGGTAATGATATCACTTAAAGAAATTTTAAATACTTGTTTAAGCTTTAAAAGTTCAGTCGGACCGAATATATCAAAATCAATCTTGTCCCATACTATACCGTCCGGTATAGGAACTGCTGTGATGTTCACTGAAGACAAGTCTCTTGGTTCACGATGTGAAGACTGGTGTGGTTTTAAAATCAAATTGACTCTTTGGGCTGTAGAGCTCTGCTGGAGGTATCGTCCATTGATAAGCATACTAAAAGTTATAATTAAACCTAGCCAGAAAAGAAAAAATAAAATCCCAGTGATATACCATAGTTCAATCCAAGGTGACACCAGGTAAGTCTTTCTAAAAAAGTTCAAAAAGTCAATGAGTTTCTGTTTGTGTGATTTTTTGGCTGGCGTCGTTTCCGGCTCGCTTGGATCCAGTGAAAACGTATCATAGTTCATGAAATAGCCAGAAGCAGTTCGATCAATTGTTGGAATTGCATCGGGATTTGTTGAAATCGGATTTTGCTCTTGACGAGGCATTTTGACGTAGATGTCAGTAGTCGGTCTTATTGCAACTTGGTTGTTAAGTTGATTTTCATTTTGAAGATTAATTTCTTGTTGAAGTGGAACGAGTTCCATAGCATTGTTGCTTAGTCCTTCATTCCGTACAGGTGGCTCTTCAAACGTGATGAGTCTTTCTGTTTGAACTTCTTGGATTGTAGCGAGAGGAGGGCGTCTGCTACTGTGGAGTCCGCGTGGCCTACTGCTTAGTATCGGCCACATAGTGTGGTTTGATTAAGTCGATTGAGACAAATCTTTTCTCCTTTTTTCCGGCAAGAGGCGGCAGAAGTACAGTTCTTGTGCCTTGGATTGCTAGGACCGGTACAGGCTTTCTGAAAGATGGCCCAAATTCTTTCTTGTCTGCAATCTTTTCTCTGACCAGATCTCCGATTTTTGGGATCCGGACAGGTCTTGCCGTTACTGCCTTGACTTCCTCAGTGGCGGTCTGTTTCTGGAGCACGTTACTTTGTTGTGTTCTGGATTTATATAGATCCTGTAAAACAGCCACATGATCATGGATATCAAATGGTTTTTCATCCGCCACTGTGCCTTCACAATCAAGATCAGGTACCCACATTCTTGTCCCAAATAGGACCTCGTAAGGAGTGACACCTCCTAGAGAGCTTCTTGGCTGATTGTTAATCGCTCGTTGTACCCCATAAAGGTGATCGACCCATCTACCGCCCTTGCCTAATACCCTAGCTGTTAAAGATTGCTTTAAGTCCCGGTTTTTCCTCTCCACAACAGAATTTCCCTCGGGATGGTACGGAGAGGAGTACCGCAATGCTACGCCCATTCCTTCCATGGCCTCTTTGTAAGCCCGAGAGCTAAACGCCGGGCCACGGTCAGAATGTAACGTGCCAACTGCGTATGTGCCGATAAAGACTGGCAAATCTTTTATAACAGTTCAAGCGTCAGCCGAGCGCTGAGGCCAAACCCATAGGAATCTAGAGCAGGAATCCACTGCAACCATGATATATTTCTTGGACCCATCTGATTGTAGGGGTCTGCAGTGGTCCAAATACACACATGCGAGTGGTTTGTCTGATTTCAGTAATGGTGTCTGTGCTGGGCGTGTTACGGTGGAGCCTTTCATCTGCTGGCAGATGTCGCATTTCAAGACATAGTCTTTGGTCTGCTTTGTTAACCCTGGCCACCAGTAGCGCTGTTTCAATAAAGAAATAGTCGCTGTAACATCTGTATGCGCAGAACCCAAACCCTCGTGTGCTGCTAAAATTAAGCCTTGCCTACGATCCATATTTGGTATTACTCTATCCCCCACTCCAGGAATCTGAGCATATGGAATGTTTTGTGCATCTAACTTGTAGGAGTACTTGAGTGGAAATGTTTTAGGTACGGCTGTGCTGCCTTTGCGTGAAGCATTGACAGCTACCATAATCTCGCCGTCTATTCTCGTTTTTGAACGAGTAACTGCAGCTACGGCGGCTGTGCGTACAGCCCCCTTTGCGGCTACATCAGCCAATGAATTCCCTTCAACGTGAACGCCATCACGCTGATGACTCAGTGTATGTATCGCGTGAGCCCTTGGTAGTTCGTTTCTCAACTCCACTACCTGTTCCCATAGCATTTTATGCTTAATTGTGCCACCTTTTGCATCTTTGAACCCGTTTTGTTCCCAATGATGTAGATATTAATTGTACGACTGTACACAGTATAAGGAATCACACACAATCAGTGTGGGGAATTCGTGTTCCGTGTTTACAAGTGCCAGTATCAGTGCTTTTAACCCCTTCCATGCTTATGACGAGCTGGACTCGTCATTGCACACAGTGCTCGTGTGCTCATGACGAGTCCAGCTCGTCATAAGACCACCCACAGGGGAAGCGCTGGCGCTCCCCCCGTGGGAATCCGATCGTCGGGGTTTTTTTTAGGAGGCACGGGAAGGACTTCCCCTGCCTCCCCCGCCCCCCCGCCCCCCATCAATGACGTCAGCGCGCGAGGCGCGCTGACATCATTGAGGGTTTCCTTTTCCCGACGCGCTGGAAGCCATTTGCTTCCAGCGCGTCGGGGGAATAAGGTGAGTTTTGGCTCGGGGAGGGGGGGGTTTGATTCAAAAGAGACATCGAGGGAAAGGAAAGGGTTTTCCTTTCCCCCGATGCCTCTTTTGTGCATTCCTGCTGCACGATCATGTGATCGTGCAGCAGGAATGCCCACGAGGGCGGCATTGTGAGCGTGGAGATGTGCCTTCTCTCCATTGCCACCCTGTAAAGTTAGCTGTAATCCTTGATGGAGGTCTCTGCACCCTTGATTTTCTTGAGCGCAATCCTTCTCCTCGTCTGCCGCTGCGATCCTGCAATTCTTCTGGTCCTTTACGCAGCTGTAGTGTAGGAAAGGCATTATACATTTACCCAACGAGGTAGCACTTACTGATTAGCCAGTAGAAAGTACTCCAGTTGAGTAGAGGTATTGCACAAAACGGTGGCATCTTCGTGAGCGTGTAGATGTACCTTCTCTCCATTGCCACCCTGTAAAGTTAGCTGTAATCCTTGATGGAGGTCTCTGCACCCTTGATTTTCTCGAGCGCAATCCTCGTGTAGTTCCTGTGACCAGGAGGTTCCTTCTCCTCGTCTGCCGCTGCGATCCTGCTCTGACCCTTTATAAACAAGAGGCATGTGAACGGGCCTAGAAGCCCCGCTCGTTTGGCCCCGCCACACATACACTAGCGGTATGCAACGTATGCCCGCCCTTTCCCTACTATGATGGACAGCTTACTCAAAGGATCCCGGCGCTTTCGGCGCGGTGGCAAAGTTACAGACACACAGGTCACTGGAGACAATCCTTGATGGAGGTCTCTGCACCCTTGATTTTCTCGAGCGCAATCCTCGTGTAGTTCCTGTGACCAGGAGGTTCCTTCTCCTCGTCTGCCGCTGCGATCCTGCTCTGACCCTTTATAAACAAGAGGCATGTGAACGGGCCTAGAAGCCCCGCTCGTTTGGCCCCGCCACACATACACTAGCGGTATGCAACGTATGCCCGCCCTTTCCCTACTATGATGGACAGCTTACTCAAAGGATCCCGGCGCTTTCGGCGCGGTGGCAAAGTTACAGACACACAGGTCACTGGAGACAATCCTTGATGGAGGTCTCTGCACCCTTGATTTTCTCGAGCGCAATCCTCGTGTAGTTCCTGTGACCAGGAGGTTCCTTCTCCTCGTCTGCCGCTGCGATCCTGCTCTGACCCTTTATAAACAAGAGGCATGTGAACGGGCCTAGAAGCCCCGCTCGTTTGGCCCCGCCACACATACACTAGCGGTATGCAACGTATGCCCGCCCTTTCCCTACTATGATGGACAGCTTACTCAAAGGATCCCGGCGCTTTCGGCGCGGTGGCAAAGTTACAGACACACAGGTCACTGGAGACAATTCTTCTGGTCCTTTACGCAGCTGTAGTGTAGGAAAGGCATTATACATTTACCCAACGAGGTAGCACTTACTGATTAGCCAGTAGAAAGTACTCCAGTTGAGTAGAGGTATTGCACAAAACGGTGGCATCTTCGTGAGCGTGGAGATGTACCTTCTCTCCATTGCCACCCTGTAAAGTTAGCTGTAATCCTTGATGGAGGTCTCTGCACCCTTGATTTTCTCGAGCGCAATCCTCGTGTAGTTCCTGTGACCAGGAGGTTCCTTCTCCTCGTCTGCCGCTGCGATCCTGCTCTGACCCTTTATAAACAAGAGGCATGTGAACGGGCCTAGAAGCCCCGCTCGTTTGGCCCCGCCACACATACACTAGCGGTATGCAACGTATGCCCGCCCTTTCCCTACTATGATGGACAGCTTACTCAAAGGATCCCGGCGCTTTCGGCGCGGTGGCAAAGTTACAGACACACAGGTCACTGGAGACAATTCTTCTGGTCCTTTACGCAGCTGTAGTGTAGGAAAGGCATTATACATTTACCCAACGAGGTAGCACTTACTGATTAGCCAGTAGAAAGTACTCCAGTTGAGTAGAGGTATTGCACAAAACGGTGGCATCTTCGTGGATAAATATGCAGGGCAGATGTGCCTTCTCTCCATTTACACCCTGAAAAGTTAGCTGTAATCCTTGATGGAGGTCTTTGCATCCTTGAATTTCTCGAGCGCAATGCTCGTGTAGTTCCTGTGACCAGGAGGTTCCTTCTCCTCGTCTGCCGCTGAGATCCTGCTCTGACCCTTTATAAACAAGAGGCATGTGAACGGGCCTAGAAGCCCCGCCACACATACACTAGCGGTATGCAACGTATGCCCGCCCTTTCCCCACTATGATGGACAGCTTACTCAAAGGACCCCGGCACTTTCGGCGCGGTGGCAAAGTTACAGACACACAGGTCACTGGAGACAATTCTTCTGGTCCTTTACGCAGCTGTAGTGTAGGAAAGGCACTATACATTTACCCAACGAGGTAGCACTTACTGATTAGCCAGTAGAAAGCACTCCAGTTGAGTAGAGGTATTGCACAAAACGGTGGCATCTTCGTGGATAAATATGCAGGGCAGATGTGCCTTCTCTCCATTTACACCCTGAAAAGTTAGCTGTAATCCTTGATGGAGGTCTTTGCATCCTTGAATTTCTCGAGCGCAATGCTCGTGTAGTTCCTGTGACCAGGAGGTTCCTTCTCCTCGTCTGCCGCTGAGATCCTGCTCTGACCCTTTATCCCTTCGGTGCTTATGACGAGCTGGACTCGTCATGGCACACAGTGCTCGTGACGAGTCCAGCTCGTCATAAGACCACCCACGGGGAGCGCTGGCGCTCCCCGTGAGAATCTGATCGTTAGGTTTTATTTGGGGGAGGCAGGGGAAGGGCTTCCCCTGCCTCCCTCGCCCCATCAATGACGTCAGCGCGCTGACATCATTGAGGGTTTCCTTTCTTCGCGACGCGCTGGAAGCCATTTGCTTCCAGCGCGTCGGGGAAATCAGGTGAGGTTTGGCTCGGGGAGGGGGGTTTGTATCAAAAGAGGCATCGAGGGAAAGGAAATGGTTTTCCTTTCCCCCGATGCCTCTTTTGTGCATTCCTGCTGCACGATCATGTGATCGTGCAGCAGGAATGCCCACTAGGCACCAGGGTTTTTTTAATTTTTGTGTTGGGGAGTGGCCAAAAGGGCAAGGGTTGCTCCCTTTTACGGGTGTGAATATTTTATTTATACTGTTAGGCCCAACTACCCCTTAGCTTGGCTGGTGGATTGGGTGTGGACTGGTGCATTATTTGCATATGTGATTGTAATGTTTTTTTTCCTCCTTTTTATTCTAGTGTAAAGCTTTTGATTCCTGTTTTCGGTTTCGGCAGTTGTGGTTCTGCAGTTTTGCGTAATTGCATTTATTTGGTAAGAAAAATATTTTTGTTGTGTGTACTCCAAATGAGTATTATTGTCATGCATGAATGAATTTTTTTGTAAGTGGTGCCATAATGGCAGCATATTTGTTAGTGTTCAGAGCATGAAATTCTTTGCGATGTTTTGCATTGTCTTATGTGTAAATTTTTTTCTTCTTCTTTTTTAGTGGGATATTGTTGATCCTTACTGTGTCTGTGCAGAGTAGGTGGTGGTGAGTCTAGCTGCTTCTGTCACGTGAGTGGTATAGTGTTGGAGTATATAGGTCTTTGTGATAAAGCTACATTTTGTTTATTTCTTTTTTTTTTACAAAGGGTTTGTTGTTGTTGACTTGTTTGACAAGTAACCTTTATTAGTAAGCATTATGGCTAGCCGTAGAATTACTGCTCAGCAGGTGGTTGGTTTGCTTCTTGAATCTTCCTCTGAGCAGGATTATGAGACTGACAGTGCGTCTGAGGGAGAGGAGGGAGGGGAAGATTCAGGCAGTGAGTTTTCTCTCCACATGGAATCATCGGATGATGAAGGTACTCTCAGTGCAGATGAAGTGCCTGATTTAGAGGAGGATACTAATGTGCCGATGGTGCAAGAGGCATCTGGATTGCAGCCTGGGGCTGCTAGGCTTCCTACTGGAAGTGCTGGACTCTGGGTTGATCCAAACATGGTGCAGCCGGTGTTGCCTGCCTTTAGTGGTTATGCAGGGTGTAGAGTGGATTGTGAACATTATTTGCCTATCCAGTATTTTCAGTTGTTTATGGATGATGTATTTTTGGGTGAGATTGTTGAGCAGACTAATTTGTATGCTGAACAGTTTTTGAGGGACAACAGTGCCAGACTTAGGCCCCATTCTAGAGCTACCCGGTGGAGTCCCACAAATCTGGAAGAGATGAAGAAGTTTTTGGGTTTGACTTTTTTGATGGGTTTGATAAGGAAGCCGTCCATGAGTTCATATTGGTCTACCAGTCCCTTGATGGCAACGGCCATATTTCCTGCAGTTATGACTCGTGATCGGTATTTACTTTTGCTTCGGATGCTGCATTTTGTTGATAATGGTTTGGCGTTGCCACGAGATCACCCTGAATGTGACCGTCTTTTTAAGATTCGGCCTGTTCTTGATCACTTTGTAGATCGATTTTCAGAGATCTATACTCCAGGGAAAGAAATATCTATTGATGAGTCTTTGGTGCTGTTCAAGGGCCGTTTGGTTTTTAGGCAGTACATTCCTAGCAAGAGGGCACGCTATGGAATTAAGCTGTATATGTTGTCTGAGAGTAGGACAGGATATGTTTTTAATTTGCGTGTGTACACTGGTAGGGATTCCACTATTGACCCCCCTGGTTGTCCGTCCACTTTAGTAGGAGTTTCAGAGAAAATTGTGTGGGAACTTGCTAGAGGACTGTTTAACAGAGGCCACCATTTGTACATTGATAACTTCTACACTGCTGTGCAATTGTTTAAGGAATTGTTCAAAGTGGACACTTTTGCTTGTGGCACAATCCGCTCTAACCGTAAAGGTTATCCAAAAGAGCTTGTTTGCAAAAAACTTCAGAGGGGACAGTGCAGTGCCTTGCGTAGTGAGGAACTGCTAGCTGTGAAATTTGTGGACAGGAGGGATGTGTACATGCTGACTACCATCCATGATGAGAGTACTTCACCTGTGGCTGTTTGGGGTCAGATTGCTGAAGTGCGCAAACCTGTGTGCATTTTAGACTACAATAAGCACATGGGTGGTGTTGATAGAGTAGATCAGAGGTTGGAACCTTACACTGCTATTCGTAAGTCTTACATTTGGTATAAGAAGTTGGCCATCCATCTCTTCAATTTAGCAACTTTCAATGCTTTTGTTGTGTTCAAGGAGTGTTCTCCTGCGTCAAAGTTGACTTTTGTTCAGTTTCAGGAGTCTGTCATAGGCAGCCTTGTTGTTGTGGAACAGGCAAGTGTTCCTAGAGTTGGAGTGGTGGAGGATGTGGCTCGATTGAAAGATCGCCACTTTCCTGATCACATTCCTCCTACATCCTCAAAAGACTTTCCCACTAGGAGATGTAGAGTCTGTTGGCGAAGAGGTACGCGGAAGGAGACTCGTATGTACTGCCCTGAGTGTCCTTCTAACCCTGGGCTGTGTGTGCCTGCTTGTTATAGAGCGTACCACAAGCAAAAGAATTATTGGGAGCAACCATGAGTGGTAAAGTGAACTGCCTGGTCTGTAATGTTTAAGAATTGTTGTTCTGTTTCAAGGTTGGCATTAGTGCAATGTTTCTGATTTTGTGTTAGTAGATTTGTATCTATTTGCAATTTGTTTGTGTTTTCTTTTTGTATAAAAAAATCCTAAATGTGATGGTGGTGTGTGTAGGCTGGTGCTTGGCTGGCGGTGTGCGTGGAGTGGCGCTCGGCTGGCAGTGTGTGAGTAGTGACTTGCTGCTGGTCACTACACACACTGCTAGCCGAGCGACACTCCACGCAATCCATCAGGTTGTGTGGTTGCTGTGTTAGGAATGTGGGCGTGTGAAAGTGATGGGCCCTTGAATGGCGCTGTCTGCTGGTGTGAGTGTTGTAATGTGATGGGCCCGCGGCTGGTGGTGTGAATGGTTTTGTATTTGTCACACGTATGAAAGGTGTATGAATGGCCTGTAAAGAGGTTGGTGCCTTGTCGTGGCTTTACAGCTCACGAGCTGTGAGTCAATGGTTCAGTTTCTCGTCCTTTCAATTATTAACAGTGCATTTCATTTTTGTGAAATCACTTGTTAATACAATTGTATATACTGAACCATCACTCACCCTCGTGCCAAATCCAACCAGTATGTGTGTGTGTGCTTGAGGATTAGATGGTTGTGCAGTAATATTTTTTTTTTGTCTTTCTCAAGCAGGGTGTACCTTGTCCCTTTTTGTGAATGTTGTAATGTGTTTGTTTCGTGCCTGGGGGTGTGAATGGTCTTGTGTGTATCACGTATGAAAGGTGTGTGAATGGCCTGTAAAGCGGTTGGGGCCTTGACGTGGCTTTACAGCTCACGAGCTGCGAGTCACTGGTTCCGTTTTTGTCCTTTCAATTATTGACAGTGCATTTCATTTTTGTGAAATCTCTTGTTAATAAAATTGTATATACTGAACCATCACTTGCCCTCGTGCCAAATCCAACCAGTATGTGTGTGTGTGCTTGAGGAATAGATGGCTGTGCAGTAATCTTTGTCTTTTTAGTCTGTCTGCCAAGGTGTACATTCCGTCTAAGAATAACCTACCAACTGTAGATATTGTCGTAAACGAAACACCCATGGGAGTACATGGTGATATCTCTCTTGTGGATCCCAACAAGTTATGGTACCCACAATGTCCTGCAAACCTCAAAATGTCTGTCACATTTTCCTTGCAATATTGTGCCAACATTTTCACGCTGCAGAAATAAACAACACATTATCTCATTATGACCTGGTTTTGCAAGGGGGTCACCTGGGTTTTGGCCCGGGGCTCGGCGGCCACATAGGGAAACCTACCAAACCCACACATTTCTGAAAAGTAGACACCCGGGGGCTTCCAGGGAGGTATGGCTTGCGTGGATCCCCCAACGTTTCCTTACCCAGAATCCCCTGCAAACCTCACTTTTAGCTGAAAAAATCACTTTTTTCACACATTTGTGTGTGGGAAAGTGTGGCATCACTGGCCTCACACAAATTTCCTACCACCCAGCGTTCCCCCAGGTCTCCCGATAAAAATGGTGCCTCACTTGTGTGGGAGGCCCAAGGACCCGCGACAGGCAAGGGCCCACAACGTATTGAGGCGACCTCAAAATGGCCTTTCACAAAACCACCTGGTTTTGCAAGGGGGGTCACCTGGGTTTTGGCCCCGTGCTCGGTGGCCATCTAGGGAAACCTACCAAACCCACACATTTCTGAAAAGTAGACACCCGGGGGCTTCCAGGGAGGTATGGCTTGCGTGGATCCCCCAAAGTTTCCTTACCCAGAATCCCCTGCAAACCTCCCTTTTAGCTGAAAAACCACTTTTTTCACACATTTTTGTGTGGGAAAGTGTGGCATCACTGGCCTCACACAAATTTCCTACCACCCAGCGTTCCCCCAGGTCTCCCGATAAAAATGGTGCCTCACTTGTGTGGGAGGCCCAAGTACCCGCGACAGGCAAGGGCCCACAACGTATTGAGGCGACCTCAAAATGGCCTTTCACAAAACCACCTGGTTTTGCAAGGGGGTCACCTGGGTTTTTGGCCCCGTGCTCGGCGGCCATCTAGGGAAACCTACCAAACCCACACATTTCTGAAAAGTAGACACCCGGGGGCTTCCAGGGAGGTATGGCTTGCGTGGATCCCCCAACGTTTCCTTACCCCGAATCCCCTGCAAACCTCACTTTTAGCTGAAAAAAATCACTTTTTTCACACATTTGTGTGTGGAAAGTGTGGCATCACTGGCCTCACACAAATTTCCTACCACCCAGCGTTCCCCCAGGTCTCCCGATAAAAATGGTGCCTCACTTGTGTGGGAGGCCCAAGTACCCGCGACAGGCAAGGGCCCACAACGTATTGAGGCGACCTCAAAATGGCCTTTCACAAAACCACCTGGTTTTGCAAGGGGGTCACCTGGGCTTTTGGCCCCGTGCTCGGCGGCCATCTAGGGAAACCTACCAAACCCACACATTTCTGAAAAGTAGACACCCGGGGGCTTCCAGGGAGGTATGGCTTGCGTGGATCCCCCAACGTTTCCTTACCCAGAATCCCCTGCAAACCTCACTTTTAGCTGAAAAAATCACTTTTTTCACACATTTTTGTGTGGGAAAGTGTGGCATCACTGGCCTCACACAAATTTCCTACCACCCAGCGTTCCCCCAGGTCTCCCGATAAAAATGGTGCCTCACTTGTGTGGGAGGCCCAAGTACCCGCGACAGGCAAGGGCCCACAACGTATTGAGGCGACCTCAAAATGGCCTTTCACAAAACCACCTGGTTTTGCAAGGGGGTCACCTGGGTTTTTGGCCCCGTGCTCGGCGGCCATCTAGGGAAACCTACCAAACCCACACATTTCTGAAAAGTAGACACCCGGGGGCTTCCAGGGAGGTATGGCTTGCGTGGATCCCCCAACGTTTCCTTACCCAGAATCCCCTGCAAACCTCACTTTTAGCTGAAAAATCACTTTTTTCACACATTTTTGTGTGGGAAAGTGTGGCATCACTGGCCTCACACAAATTTCCTACCACCCAGCGTTCCCCCAGGTCTCCCGATAAAAATGGTGCCTCACTTGTGTGGGAGGCCCAAGTACCCGCGACAGGCAAGGGCCCACAACGTATTGAGGCGACCTCAAAATGGCCTTTCACAAAACCACCTGGTTTTGCAAGGGGGTCACCTGGGTTTTTGGCCCCGTGCTCGGCGGCCATCTAGGGAAACCTACCAAACCCACACATTTCTGAAAAGTAGACACCCGGGGCTTCCAGGGAGGTATGGCTTGCGTGGATCCCCCAACGTTTCCTTACCCAGAATCCCTTGCAAACCTCAATTTTAGCTGAAAAAATCACTTTTTTCACACATTTGTGTGTGGGAAAGTGTGGCATCACTGGCCTCACACAAATTTCCTACCACCCAGCGTTCCCCCAGGTCTCCCGATAAAAATGGTGCCTCACTTGTGTGGGAGGCCCAAGTACCCGCGACAGGCAAGGGCCCACAACGTATTGAGGCGACCTCAAAATGGCCTTTCACAAAACCACCTGGTTTTGCAAGGGGGTCACCTGGGTTTTGGCCCCGTGCTCGGCGGCCATCTAGGGAAACCTACCAAACCCACACATTTCTGAAAAGTAGACACCCGGGGGCTTCCAGGGAGGTATGGCTTGCGTGGATCCCCCAACGTTTCCTTACCCAGAATCCCTTGCAAACCTCAATTTTAGCTGAAAAATCACTTTTTTCACACATTTGTGTGTGGGAAAGTGTGGCATCACTGGCCTCACACAAATTTCCTACCACCCAGCGTTCCCCCAGGTCTCCCGATAAAAATGGTGCCTCACTTGTGTGGGAGGCCCAAGTACCCGCGACAGGCAAGGGCCCACAACGTATTGAGGCGACCTCAAAATGGCCTTTCACAAAACCACCTGGTTTTGCAAGGGGGTCACCTGGGTTTTGGCCCCGTGCTCGGCGGCCATCTAGGGAAACCTACCAAACCCACACATTTCTGAAAAGTAGACACCCGGGGCTTCCAGGGAGGTATGGCTGCGTGGATCCCCCAACGTTTCTTACCCAGAATCTCTTGCAAACCTCAATTTTAGCTGAAAAAATCACTTTTTCACACATTTGTGTGTGGGAAAGTGTGGCATCACTGGCCTCACACAAATTTCCTACCACCCAGCGTTCCCCCAGGTCTCCCGATAAAATGGTGCCTCACTTGTGTGGGAGGCCCAAGTACCACGACAGGCAAGGGCCCACAACGTATTGAGGCGACCTCAAAATGGCCTTTCACAAAACCACCTGGTTTTGCAAGGGGGTCACCTGGGTTTGGCCCGTGCTCGGCGGCCATCTAGGAAACCTACCAAACCACACATTTCTGAAAAGTAGACACCTGGGCTTCCAGGGAGGTATGGCTTGCGTGGATCCCCCAACGTTTCCTACCCAGAATCCCTTGCAAACCTCAATTTTAGCTGAAAAATCACTTTTTCACACATTTGTGTGTGGGAAGTGTGGCATCACTGGCCTCACACAAATTTCTACCACCCAGCGTTCCTCCAGGTCTCCCGATAGAAATGGTGCCTCACTTGGTGGGAGGCCTAAGTACCCGTGGACAGGCAAGGACACAAAACGCTTTGAGGCAACATCAACATTGCCTATCAAAAATGTTTTGGGCCCTTGCCTGTCGCTGGGTACTTGGGCCTCCCACACAAGTGAGGCACCATTTTTATCGGGAGACCTGGGGAACGCTGGGTGGTAGGAAATTTGTGTGAGGCCAGGTGATGCCACACTTTCCCACACACAAATGTGTGAAAAAGTGATTTTTTCAGCTAAAATTGAGGTTTGCAAGGGATTCTGGGTAAGGAAACGTTGGGGATCCACGCAAGCCAAACCTCCCTGGAAGCCCCGGGTGTCTACTTTTCAGAAATGTGTGGGTTTGGTAGGTTTCCCTAGATGGCCGCCGAGCACGGGCCAAAAACCCAGGTGACTCCCCTTGCAAAACCAGGTGGTTTTGAGATAGGCAATTTTGAGGTCGCCTCACTACGCTGTGGGCCCTTGCCTGTCGCGGGTACTTGGGCCTCCCACACAAGTGAGGCACCATTTTATCGGGAGACCTGGGGAACGCTGGTGGTAGGAAATTTGTGTGAGGCCAGTGATGCCACACTTTCCCACACACAAATGTGTGAAAAAAGTGATTTTTTCCAGCTAAAAGTGAGGTTTGCAGGGGATTCTGGGTAAGGAAACGTTGGGGGATCCACGCAAGCCATACCTCCCTGAAGCCCCCGGGTGTCTACTTTTCAGAAATGTGTGTGTTTGGTAGGTTTCCCTAGGTGCCGGCAGAGCTAGGGTTCACAAACTACAGCTAGGCATTTTGCCAAAAAGGGTCATTTTTCACTGCGAAATTGAGGTGTGACCACGTTGCGTTTTGCGCCGTTTCCTGTCGCAGGCACTAGGCCGACCCACACAAGTGAGGTACCATTTTTCTCGTTAGACTTTGGGGAACGCGGGGTGGGTGGAAATTTGTGGATCCACGCAGATTCCAGAACTTTCCACCACAGAAATGTGGGGAAAATGTGTTTTTTGGACAATTGTTTATGTTTGCAAGGGATTCTGGGTAACAGAACCTGGTGGGAGGCAGTCAAGTCACCCCATCCTGGATTCCCCTGGGTGTCTAGTTTTCAAAAATGTATAGGCTTGCTAAGTTTCCCTAGGTGCCGGCAGAGGTAGGGTTCAAAAACTACAGCTAGGCACTTTGCCAAAAAAGGGTCATTTTTCACTGCGAAATTGAGGTGGGACCGCATTGCGTTTTGCGCCGTTTCCTGTCGCAGGCACTAGGCCGACCCACACAAGTGAGGTACCATTTTTCTCGTAAGACTTTGGGGAACGCGGGGTGGGTGGAAATTTGTGGATCCACGCAGATTCCAGAACTTTCCACCACAGAAATGTGGGGAAAATGTGTTTTTTGGACAATTTTTTATGTTTGCAAGGGATTCTGGGTAACAGAACCTGGTGGGAGGCAGTCAAGTCACCCCATCCTGGATTCCCCTGGGTGTCTAGTTTTCAAAAATGTATAGGTTTGCTAGGTTTCCCTAGGTGCCGGCAGAGCTAGGGTTCAAAAACTACAGCTAGGCACTTTGCCAAAAAAGGGTCATTTTTCACTGCGAAATTGAGGAGTGACCACGTTGCGTTTTGCGCCGTATCCTGTCGCAGGCACTAGGCCGACCCACACAAGTGAGGTACCATTTTTCTCGTAAGACTTTGGGGAACGCGGGGTGGGTGGAAATTCGTGGATCCACGCAGATTCCAGAACTTTCCACCACAGAAATGTGGGGAAAATGTGGTTTTTTTGACAATTTTTTATGTTTGCAAGGGATTCTGGGTAACAGAACCTGGTGGGAGGCAGTCAAGTCACCCCATCCTGGATTCCCCTGGGTGTCTAGTTTTCAAAAATGTATAGGTTTGCTAGGTTTCCCTAGGTTCCGGCAGAGCTAGGGTTCAAAAACTACAGCTAGGCACTTTGCCAAAAAAGGGTCATTTTTCACTGCGAAATTGAGGTGTGACCACGTTGCGTTTTGCGCCGTTTCCTGTCGCAGGCACTAGGCCGACCCACACAAGTGAGGTACCATTTTTCTCGTTAGACTTTGGGGAACGCGGGGTGGGTGGAAATTTGTGGATCCACGCAGATTCCAGACCTTTCCACCACAGAAATGTGGGGAAAATGTGATTTTTTTGACAATTTTTTATGTTTGCAAGGGATTCTGGGTAACAGAACCTGGTGGGAGGCAGTCAAGTCACCCCATCCTGGATTCCCTGGGTGTCTAGTTTTCAAAAATGTATAGGTTTGCTAGGTTTCCCTAGGTGCCGGCAGAGCTAGGGTTCAAAAACTACACCTAGGCACTTTGCAAAAAAAGGGTAATTTTTCATTGTGAAAATGTGGTACGTCCACGTTGCATTTTGAGCCATTTCCTGTTGTGGGCACAAGGGCACCCCACACAAGTGAGGTACCATTTTTATCGGGAGACTTAGGGTAACACAGAATTGTAGAGCAACTGTTATTACCTATTGACTTTCGATGCATTTCTGCCTTCCAAATGAAAGACAATGTGTAAAAAATAAGTCATTTTGAAAAATGACCTATAATTCTCATGCTAGTATGGGTACTCCCAATTTCGGAAATGTGCAAATATCTACTGTTTCTAAAATCTACATTTTGTTCCCATTTCAGAAATACATAGGTGTCTTTCATAACAATTTTTCCATGTATACATTTTCCCAAAATAATTGCTATATACCCGGTACTCAAAAAAAATCATTGCAAGATGTTGCTCAATTATTGGCTCTGGGTTCGTCGGGTTCTTGGTGAACCTACAAGTCCTATATATCCCCACAACCAGAAAGGTCCAGCGGATATAAAGGTATATTGCCTTCAAATAGCTGTCATAATTAGAAGAAGTTACAGGTGAAAACGTTGACACAAATGGCTGTTTTTTTCAACTAATTTTCAATTTTTCCTTTATTTAACTGTTAGTTTCTATAAGGAAAACTTTAAGGATCTACACAAATGACCCCTTGCTGAATTCAGAATTTTGTCTACTTTTCATAAATGTATGGCTTTCCAGGATCCATTATTGGTTTCATACCCATTTCTACCATTAACTGGAAGGAGGTTGAAAGCACAAAAAATAGCAAAAATAGGCTATGTCCCAGAAAAATGCCAAAACTGTGTAAAAAAGTTGGTTTTCTGACAAAAGTCTGCTTGTCCCTGAAAGCTGGGAAGATGGTGATTTCATCCCCACAACCCCTTTTTGATGCCATTTGCAGGGAAAAATCAAGACGCTTTCATCTGTAGCCCTTTTTTGCCTTTTTCCCAAAAAAACAAAATTTTGCTGTATTTTGACTAATTTCTGGGTCCCCTCCAGGGGAACCCACAAACCCTGGGTACCTTTACAATCCCCATGATGTTAGAAAAAAGGACGCAAATTTGGCATGGATACCTTATGTGGTCAAAAAGTTACAGGGGCCTAAGCGCGCACTACCCCAAATAGCCAAAAAAAGGCTTAGCACAGGAGGGGAAAAGGCCTAGCAGCGAAGGGGTTAACTCTGCCAACTGAGCCGTGCAGTCTCCTAGAGATTGCGTTTTAGTGCAACTCGGATGGAACTTTCCATCTTGCATGCGACCTTTAACAATCGCACACGCTGCGCTGTAAGCTTGCTTACTCCCTATGGCCGGCTGAGCAGATCCGTCAGTGTAAATAATATATTCATACTGATCTAGAGGCAAAATTTCATTTGGTAGAGGATATTCTTGTTCGTATTGCAGAAATGCTTGTGTTTTTAAACTTGGATCAAATCTGTATTCAACATCCGTTGCAGTAAGAGAATTAGCCCATTGTATCCATCTGGGATGTAAGGCTTTCGCATTTGGAATGCTAGCTTTTGTAACAGCTTCTAAAGCTGGTACTGGGGTCACGACAATTATGCGTTTACCCTGAGCCAGAGCTCTTTCTCTTGCTACAGCGGTCTGCACTGCTGTCAGGATTTTTTCTGTTGAAGTAAAACGCATCTCTGCGTTTGTGTACCGGTGTGATTTGTATGCGATTGGTACCGTTTCGCCTTCATTGAAAGTTAAATAAGTGTACCCGCATTGACCCGATACGACTCGGATCACTAAGTTGTGTACGTTTACGCGTGTCTGTAAATGTTTAGAAGCTATCATGTCTTCCTGTAGGGAACGCAGGATATTTGTACGTTCCTGTGTCCATTGTCTGACTGAAAAATCAGGTTTTATTAAGTCGTAGAAAGGTTTCACTCTTTCTGCGTAATCCAAAATGTATGTTCGACCAAAATTTAGGAATCCCAGAATTGATTGTAAATTATGTAATGATTTTGGAGGTTGGAGCAGCGCACACTTTTCTAAAAAGTTAGCTGCTAGGCTTTTTCCTTCACCTGACAGCTCATACCCTAAAAATAGGACACTGAGGTGGGCAATTTTTATTTTTTGAAATTAAATTTGTAGCCTTCAGAGGCGAATCCCATAATAATGGTGCTCACCCTGGTCAAGTACCTCGGTAAGTCATCGTCCGTCAGATAAATATCATCTACATAGGACAATGCTGGGGCTGTTTTTATACCCTTGGGCTAGTCGACAAAATTGTCGCTGGGACCCTAACGCACTGAATGCGGTCAGATACCTGCTTTCAGGCGCTATATTTTGGCAGAAAAATCCATTTGAGATATCTAGTGTTGTTTTGTATTTTTTGCGCACAATGTTATTCATTAATGCGGCACTGTGTGCATTTTTAACTGCAAATGTCTTTGTGCAAGTGTTTAAATGTCTGTAATCTAAAACTAGATGATATGTGTTGTCAGGTTTCATTACGGGAAACAAAGGATTGTTCATAGGTGAAGTGCAATTTTCAATCACCCCTGGTATTCTAGTTGATCTAGGATCTCCTGACTTGTTTTTTAGCTTCCTGCTTTATAAGGTATTGCCTTTGAGCATTTGGTGAAACTTTTAACGGGATCACGTGGTGGGTTGAATCCTCATCCCAACCAACATGATTTTTGTACAATGCTGGAGCTCGGGCAACCGCCCACTCCTGCGCATATGCATGTTTTAGATGTATGGGAACAAGGTCGGAAAAGGCTGGAAAAATGATAGTTTCTCCCCTAGGGCACTCCATGACGAATATTGGCGGACAGTCTTGTTATGCTAATAGAATGTCATAACCAGATGACAGATTTTTCCAAAAGAGACCTTTAATTTTCCTGGGCTTGTCCCCCTCCAGCCGGAGTGTTATCTCATGTAACTTATGTGGGACACTTACCCGAGTATCAGGTGTTTCCACCGTGATATACTCACTCAACTCCGCTGTCACCAGAAATTCCTTCAGGTTCTGGCGAGCTATCGTTACTTCTGCCGCGCTGTCTAGCATCGTCAGAGCCCATTCCCCATTCAGAAGCTGTGTCCTCAGAATTCTGGGCATGTCTGATCTTGAGACCTGCTACCTTCTTCTTTTTAAACTGAGGTTTCTGTTTTTGTTTATCTTCTTTTTAGGTGCGTAGTCCGCAGCGCGTTGAGTGTCTCTGGACTTTGTACGCTCCTCTGACCGTCCTTCCCTCTTGGAGTTTTTTGATGAACCCTGAAAGGAACAAGAGGAACGAGTATCAGTATCCTGATACCTGTCAGGTTTTTTAATATTATCCCTATTCCTGAGGTTACACCTCCTTTCAGAGGGCTCCTGTTGAGGAGACCTACCTCTGGATTGAAATCGGCTGTCTTTGGACTTTTGTTGTTTTTTATTTTCCCACTTCTTTTTAGAAGAAGTACGCGTCTGCTTTGTAGTGTCCTTTTCAGAACTGCCCACTAGTTGTGGTTTTAATGCTTTCCCACCTAGACTGTCTCTGCCTAGTTCTGCATATGCAGTTTCAATTATTTTGGGTAGTTCGTGTTGTTGATCTATTGGACCGAACTCCCTTAGGCGTTGGCGGATCGTCACTGAAGCTGCTTCCCCCTTAATGTTAGCTAGTATTATGGCTGATACCTGGTCAAAGTTATTTAGTAACTTCATCCCTAAGTTAAGGGCAGGTTCTGCTCCGTACTCATTTTGTATCTGTCTCAATACATCAGGTATTACTGCTAATGACGGGATACCATGTGTTCTGGTATATATGGCAGCAAAGACTGAACCCCAAGAGGTGCAGTCCTCTACTTGTGGTGTGATCCCCATGGGCAAGCAGATTGTTAGAGTTCTGTGTTTTTCATAGGTGGTAGTATTTGGGAATACTGCCTCAAGCTGAGTTATTTTCTGAGCTATCCAGAATGGGATTTGTTCGCGTTTTGCGGGCATTTTGCCCATTACCGCATGTAATGTTTGTGGAGTAATTTTATTTCCGGTACCCTGAGCTGGAGTACTGTTTGCTGCTACTCTGCTTGTGGGAGGCAGGGTGTCCTCATCTTGATGCCCTCACACACCCCGAAGGATGTCATGCTTCATCATTGGGCTTTTGCTCCTCGTCGGGCCGGCGCTGCAATGCCCTACGGGTCCCCCGAAGGGTCTCTTTTTCGGAGATCTTTCGATGAAGCCGTGGGGGTGTAAGTGGCAGTGAAGTCCTAGAAAGTGTATTAAAAAATGGCTGGAGGGAGTGTGATTAATTTTTAATAAAGTGATCCCTCTGTCATTATTAAAACAAAGTGTATGGAGCTGCTTTAAGGGGTATTATGTCCCTTGGTAGCTGGGTGATTATATGTCCCTAGTGGGCATATGTTATGGTCAACATGTTTCGCGCTTCAGTGGTCTCAGGGGGAGATCCAGGGCGCTTCGTCAGGACCGAATAAGAAATTTATATCTACAGTGGCCCGAAAATTTCGGTGCCCCCGAATAAATGAAAGGAGTAGAGATTCCTTTAGTAGGTAGGTTAAGATCCCATGAGATCAGGGAGGGTCACTTGAGAGGGTTCTTTCGGTGCATCTGGGCTGTGTCACCTGTGTCCAAAAAAAAAAAAAAAATTAATCACTCTCCCTCCAGCCATTTTTTAATACACTTTCTAGGACTTCACTGCCACTTACACCCACGCACCCATACGGCTTCATCAAAAGATCTCCGAAAAAGAGACCCTTCGGGGGACCCGTAGGGCATTGCAGCGCCGGCCCGACGAGGAGCAAAAGCCCAATGATGAAGCATGACATCCTTCGGGGTGTGTGAGGGCATCAAGATGAAGACACCCTGCCTCCCACAAGCAGAGTAGCACACGACAAGAGTACCCCCTACTTCCCTCCTCTCCATCTCCGCTCAGGAACGGTGACTCCCTTTGGTATAAGTTTAATTTCGGGAGCACGGGTCACCAGACCTTTTAGAATAGCTCCTAGAGTCCCCCTCTTTTGATAAATAGGAGTACTGTGTGCTGCACCTGCTGGTGCAGGTTGGATTGTTAAAGTCCTCATGACAAATTGTGTCAGGTTTCTGTAGATTTTAATTAAATCTCTGTGTTGTACTAGTAAGTCTGGCTGTGGCATTGTGTTAATGTCAGGGTGCGGTGTGTAAGCCGCTAGTATTGGCTATGTGGCCCCGTCTCCTCCGAGCGGGCCTAATCTTACTCTTTGTCGTACGTGGGGTAGGGCGCCATAAAACCAGTAATTGTGTTCCTGGTAAGTGAGTGGAATCTCTATGTCCTCAAACGGGGCATATTCCCTTGGTGCATTTCCTCTCAAATAGTAGTGAAATGTCTTTGTTATGGCATTCGCTGCTGGGAGTGTAACCCATGAATAGAATACCTCTGTTTTGTTTGATTCGTGTGCCTCAATCACGAAAACTACCATGCCACCCGTGGCGGTAAGCCATTTTCTAATAGTCTTAGGGTGACTGTCCTTCTGAATTTTGGTGCAATCTGTATTGCATCCTCAGGATCTTCTTCTCCCTCTAAAATGTTCAGGTCAGCTCTGTCTTACCCTGCCTCGGAGTCAGGCATGTTTAGAGGAAGAAGTGTTCACAGGGAACTAAGATGAGGTGTTATGCACAATTTAGGAACTAAATGTCCTTTCAAGCTTGAATAACCAACAGCCAATAAATAGTATTTTCGTACTACTCAGCTGCGGCGGATTTTGTGCCCACCCACTCCAGACGTCTCTGGGGTTTTGTGAGTAGGTTTTCTGAGAATAGCACGACTGAACTACTCAGATTCTACTGTTAAATAAGTACCAAACCAACGTTGGTGGCGCCATGTCGTGTAGTTCCTATAGTACCCATGCAGGACCTGCGCGTTTGGATAACATAAACCGTGGGCTTGGTGTTAGACTGACTCTGTGCACCCCCACCGCGTATGTTAGCCGGATTTGCATTAGTTAGCTCACAGTGCCACTAGAATCTCCTCTTATCGGGGAGAGATTAGTTTCTGGCAACCTTAGACCATGACAACCCAAATTCCTTAGAATCGTGGAAACAATGTACTACCTTTCGCTCAGTCACTTGTGCTTACTTATTCGGTTTGTCTCAGAGAGTTACACAGAATAAACAGTCTGGGCGTTTCAATAAGTATTTATTGAACAGTTGTTATTCTAGTGTAAAATATATGTGCTGCAGTAACCAGCAAACAATAGCAGAGATATATTATCAGCAGTACGATAAAAGCAAAGGGATAGAACAGTTCTACCATATTGCATTAATCATGAATACATACATGAGTATAAAAAGCATTATGAAAGTGCGCGTACTCCTACGATGCCTAACTAGATGTACCTGAGTGTACCTAGCATATGTGTAGGTCTAAAAGCCTAAGAGCCAAGAATCCTTCTAGGATTTAGTCGAACCCCCATACCTGAATAGAGAGAGTGTGGGACCCCGTACTGGTCTTGAGTTGGACACCCCGCAAGGGCTGTGTCAGACCGCTGTCAGCTGGAGCGACTGCATGCAGGAGCCTCAGCGTCTCTGGTCAGTCTGTCAGCATGGAAGTCTCGGTTCCCTCTGTCTTACTGGGGTAAGAAATGGTATATTTATACCCTGAAGACTCTGGTTGCTTCGTATGGTTTGTATTGACCATGTTAGACTTGAGGAAGATGTCAGGGGTGAACTTTGTACATACATATTATGCAGTTGTTGTATTCCTAGAGAGCCATGCATAATTGATGAGTACAGTGTGGGCCTGTGTTTGGGAAAAACCCTGCTGTATTCAAAACCACAGAATAGATAACGTTCAGCCCTCAGAGCACGTTGTGTACTAGTGAGGACCGATGTAGGTGAAAGATCATGCCTATATAAGGAATCATGACTATAATAGGACATGTACAGTTATGACCGTAATAGGGCATATGCGGCTTTGACCATAATAGGGCAAGTACGAATATGACCGTATTAGGGCAAATACGAATACGTCCATTTTAGGGCATGTATGAACGGGTCTACATTAGGGCCTCTATACGGGACATAACAAGACCGCTGTTGGTGGATGCCACCTTCCTTTGACTCGCCCAACCAACCTGTAGGTAGATCCCCCCATACAAACACATATACTTACTGGGAGCACCACTGTGCTACCCTAACTTTTCTCTTGAGGCCCTCTAATACCGTTTCTGCTTCAACTTAACAGAGGACACTATTGGGTTACCTTGACTTGACTCTTGAGACTTTTGGGTTACCTTGACTTGACTCTTGAGCTTCTCTAATCTCCCCCCACCCACACATCGCCATCTCTCTACACACATCTCAGACTCAAAATGTTTGCTTCCCACCTCAGCAAACGCTGCTAACACATGCCACCTTTGGGTAACGTATCTACTCCGCCTTCCACCCTCAAACCTGAACTTAACCATGCTCTAACCTCCTCTCTCACCAATGAACACCACCTCTACCAATTAAAATTCATCCAATTCCTGCACACCTCCATCCTTGCCTCTGCGACACTATTAGTACAATCATTTTGATACCTGAGAAGAGCTGCTCAATAACACCTAAAATATCAACTAGAACAATGTTTCCCACACAGATTTATGGTGGGTCATCAAAGATCAATAAATAAAGATGCCTTTACATTTTGTATGTATCTTGACACATTTCCTGCGCTTCAAAGACAGAGGTCAAATGTCAGGCTATGTCTTTGGATAAATTGCTGCTTATTCTTTTATCATGGGCATTGGTGTTTACTTTTCTTTCTCCGACCACAAAGTGAGAGGAGCTTTTAAAGTGTACTGTGTGATAATCTTGCTGGGGTACATGAAGTGTGAAAGGAAAGGCTCTAACACACAACAGATGTAAATTAACTGTATACATACATATTTTTAAGAACATAGCAGCTAGGACAGCAAAAATGAATCCCTTTTTTGGTAATTCTGAAGTTTGATGGAAACAAAGATTTTGATAAGATCAAAATAAATCAAAACACTTTTACTTGGTGATGTGTAAATGATAAATATTCAACGAAACCTGATTTTCATACATTATCATTTGTATGTTATGTAGGTTGATGTGTAAAACTGTATGGCTCTGCAAATTTAGTGGCCATTTCACTGGAAAATGTGCTGTCTGTAAATAACAGTGCACTACTGCACGATGCTTTAAAAAAATATTTGCAACAGTGTGCTCCAATGTGCACCACCAGCTCCATACCACACACTTACCACTCCCCGCTGAATACATTTGTTGCACTTTGTGTGAAGCTAGGACTTTTCATAATCCCTATGACTTCAGTATTGTAACATTGATATCAACACCCCTACTCTCAACACTCTAAAAAAATTTCCAGCACCACTGGTGGAAAGGAACTGAAATAAGTCCCTAAGTCCAGTTTTAAAACAAACCCTTGTAAGGATTCCCAAGTAGACTCCGGGTGAGCTTTCCAGTATTTCTCGCTGCTGTTGATTTTACTTCACAAAGCCATTTCAACAGAGGATGTGCACACTTTATGTAATCATACACAATCATCTTATTTGTGTATGCCTTTCACACATAAATGAGAAATATGGATGTGGCCAAAAGGCCAGAGCTGCCAACTTGAGATCTGGGGGACCAGGTTTGAATCCCAGCATTGGTTCTGGGCCAATCGCCGTGCTTAACATAAAATGAATCTGACCTTTTGTAATGTAATCTGGTGCTCACATAAAGCGCTCCAATGCACTTGGTAGTGTTTTTGTGCTATGTAAAACATATCTATAGTCCAAACTGGGCGGTGTTTTAACAAAATGGATATGAGGCCTTACTCCATACTCTGCTGCAGAAGGGGTTTTTCAAATTTGATAAAATCACTGCTATCAACACCAAGGTTTTTCAGAAGCCTTGTGATTATAGTGTTTTTATATATTACTAAGCTGCCGTTTGTAATTCTGCCACAAGGTGGTAAAAGACTCTCACATGTTTGTAATTGGAACAATTATAAAATGTCCTGGTCCCCTCAAATGAGTGTTGGCTCAAATTAAGCACTGGCGGGTACAACAGTATCATAACAAAGACTCACAGATTGTTAAAAAATTGTTTCCAGTGGTTGAGTAAGCAACCAAAATGTGTACGTTTAAAAAAAAATATTTTGTGTAATTATTACCTTTTTGTTTTAGATAATAGTACAGCCTATTATTTATGGACTTCTGTTTGCTTTTTCATGTGGATTATTGTCTCATAGGAACTCACAGTAGATCCTCAGATCAAGCTGAAAGTCATTGGAATGTTTGTGAAAGGAGATCCTACAGTTAGACAGCATGTCACCTAGAGTCCTAGAGGTTCAACACAGAGGATGAAATGTAAAGGGCTATTAGGAACAATGCAAGTATGTGGGGGAGGAGAGAGTGTACCCAAACTGTACTTGCTGGAATATGTTTTCTAGGTAAGACTTGAACTAACAAAGAACAATGAGGTATATTAATATTTGTATGGGCACCTTCCAAGAGCAGAGTCATTTTGCGCTTGTCTTGCCGAATGTTTTTATGTATGGTAAATTGCAGCTACATTTTGCCTTGTGTTACAGCAGACGAGTGCGCGAGCAAAACTTTAGCAGATATGCCCTCATGTTTCCAACTCTCATTCTCTTGCTTAGTATATAGAAGGACACTATTGTCATCTTTATGAAAGGGGGCTAAGTGATGCAGTAACTAACAGACTGGAGACCTCCCCAAACAACATGTGTATGTACAACAATCTTGAGGAGAATGGTTTAATGCTATGTCCTAAGCAGAAAGGTGATTTGAATGAATGAATGAATGATAGAATTTATAGAGCGCACGGCTACTCGTGTGAGTGTCTTTGCGCAACTTGCCCATGAAATATCTTGTGGTTCATTCCAGAGTTGACCGGAGACACATCTCTTTGGAATTTGACAAGGAAAGGAGCCCTGTGGCAGATCTGAAATTTTCTAGTATTTTGCTTTCTTAAGAAAGTTCTCAGCATTCAGGACAGGTAAGACCTTCTTGACTCTAGTTAGTAAGAAAGCAAACATTCTCTGCAGTCCTTCAAGTCTGGTCCCCACTGGTAGGGCAGGAAAGCCAATCTGCCTTCTGTCGTTGGGCACAGCGCTTCTGCTGGAGGTTATGGTGCACACATTTTGCTTGTTCACAAGGTCGGCTTATATCCTCAGAGCATGGCAGACAGGGACACCCAACTAGCCACTGACAACTGTTGCAGGGTCTGAATTTACAGGGGTGATCCAGTCGGATTAACCTTTAATCTGGTCTCAAGGAAACAAACATTCCTTGATGTTCTCAGAGCTCTTGGGTCATGTGGACAACAGATATTCGATATTATCACCAGGGTCTGGTGGATTCAAGCCACAGAATAGTCCAGCCTCTCTGATACTTGTGGCTTGGTTTCAGCCCTCTTCTGGACTGCTAGAGCTGACCGCAGGGTCTGAGGACGAGCACTCAACACATCTCATTTTATGATGGCTGCACTGGCCACTCCCTTGGCTACAGTCTTTGTGCGGAGTGATCCTTCCATCCAGACTACTGTTTGACCTGCTAATACTCCTCATTTGAAGCAGTGGGGGATGCAGAAAGAATCTCTCCCTGTTTCACTGATAGTTTTGTGAATCAGAACCAGATGCACAAGGACCTGACTGCAATGGCCTCGGTAGGAAGAGGAGTATGCAGGAGAGGACTTTGCAGAGGAACAGGGGAGTCAGCTAGCTTAAAATTTGTGCTGCAGACCCTGCAGTCCAACTTCTTGCTGCTTTAGGGTGCACCAAAACATCATGCACACCTCAACCTTGCTGCACACTCTGGGGGACGTCAGAGTTTCTATTTAGGGCATACTGCATCGATATGGCAGGAAGGGACAGTAGGCGGTATCCACTGTGCTGGTAAACAAAAACCTGTCCCCTGCTACTATATAATCTGCTATAATCCATATAATAAAGTACCACTTTGGGCGGACTCTATCACAAGTTCGGTGTGTACTCAATGCATAATGTAGATAATGTATAACACCTGCCAGGGGACTTAGGGTGTTGGGCTCCTCTGCAGGAAACATACCGTGTGTATCAGAAAATGATAACATCAGGAGTAGGGCAGCAGGGTCATTGCCTAGGACTGAAGGAGATGGGCGCTGCCTAGTGCCACACTCCCTGTATCCCTGTATCGAACATTTTTGGTGGTTTCTGATGCTATCACTGAGAAATACAAGCAGAAGTCCGAAGCTGCATGCAGCCAGGATGCCGCTGATCTGTGTAGTGAATCCGGACCATATTGCAGCAATCATTTGGTCTGTGGTGGCAGCAAAGGCCTTTGTACCGGGCTTGTGTGGGTACGGAGCCGACCAATACATTGATGATGACCGGGGGAAGTAATCCTCAGATCTGGAATAGAGGCAATCAACTGTAAATGTATTGTAAATTTATTTATATAACGCTTACGACCCCTGATGAGGCATAGTAGCAATCAATGTTACGGAGCTGCGTGACAATGCAAGGAAAATGTATGGAATCCAGCAGCCTCATCTTTGTTTTATCAAAAGCAGGAATCTGGGCAATTACATGTGTAACATGTGTGGCAGTTGGGCGCCCCGTGAGGAGATTCCGCCCCGAGTGTGAAGATTCCGCCCCGAGTGTGGAGATTCCACCACGGGTGCTGAGACTCCGTCACGAGTGCAGAGACTCCCCACTCGTAACTTAATGAGTCGTAAGTCCCTTTGTGAATCAGGCCCAATGTGACAGCCTTAATCCCTTTGAACATCAGAGGACTGCAAACCACCTTAAGCTGAACGCATCAACAACGGAGATCATAACACGGGGAGGCTGGAAACACTGCCACTTCAAAAAAAGTATGAATCCTAGGAAATATCATGGATTCAGAACTCTATTTGAGTCTTAGAGTTACTAAAGTAACAACATCTGCATTTCATATCTGGGGACACAACACCACATTTTCCTGCATCTAGAATTCTCACAGAAGATCCAGGGAAGTACTTCCTTAGGTATATCATGACTGGATTATGCCAACTGATTGCACCCCAGACTTTCAGGTTCAGCTATGCCACACCTTCAGCTTTGAGACAACTTCTGCATGTAAACCCTCATGACCACATCCCCATGTTTTGAATGACCTTCACCTACTCCCTATTCTAGAAGAAGTATGATTCCTAGGAAATGTCATGGATTCAGAACTCTATTTGAGTCTTAGAGTTACCAAAGTAACAACATCTGAATTTCATATCTGGGGACACAACACCACATTTTCCTGCATCTAGAATTCTCAAAGAAGATCCAGGGAAGTACTTCCTTAGGTATATCATGACTGGATTATGCCAATTGATTGCACCCCAGACTTTCAGGTTCAGCTATGCCACACCTTCAGCGTTGAGACAACTTAGTGGAGAGGTGTGGTGCAGCGGCCAGGGCAGCTGACTGCTGAGCACAGGGTTCACGGTTCGATCCCCGGCTCTGGTGGCAGCTCAGCACCATGTGACTCTGGGCAATAGCTCACTTAATTTCCACTACGGCCCCCAGCGCCTTGAGACCCGTAAGGGTGAGTAGCTGCGCTATATAAAAACGGACTTACTTACACTTCTGCATGTAAACCCTCATGACCACATCCCCATGTTTTGAATGCCCTTCACCTACTCCCTATTCTAGAAGATCAACTTTCAATATACTTTGCATAACACACAAGGCCATAATTGTAAAGGAACCAGCTTTCCTGTAGTTGAAGCTTAAGAGATACTCTCATATTAGTACACTGCATTCCATTCCACGCTATTCCGCCCGAAATCAGAGCTAACCCTTCGGCCGCCACATTCAAAAATCAAGTCAAAGGTCTAGTCCTGAAAAACGTCCTACAACTATAGGCCTGAAGTCACCAAACTAACTTTTGCTTCATGTATACAGCATGGATCAACCTCTCAACTATGTAATGCTTTGATTCTTCATACCTAATATGATCACCCTATGTTTGTTTAACTTCCTTTACGGTTTTGCCTATATGTAAAGCGCTCTGATACCCTATCGGGTGTTGTTCGAGCTTTATAAAACTTTTCAAATAATAGTGGCACTCCAATTAATCATGCTGTCCTTTAAAACGAAACCCATTGAGGTGGCACCACATTTTTTGTCCAAGCCGTTAAACTGTGGAACTCACTTGCAGCAAGGAGACGAGCATCTATAAGAACTGGAGTTCAGGAGGATGATAAACACCTGCTATTTTTACATGAAACTACTGGAGATGAATGGTAAAGGGTAAGGGATACTCTTCGAAAAGGAAACTGCCTTCAAGATAATCACTGCTACTTATCATCCAACACAAAGGACAAAAGAGGTTACTAGAGCCACATAGCTCGTGGCAGCAGGATCAACCACAGCAGAAAGATTTTTGGTAGCTCGAATTGGCAAAGAAAGGAACAGGTAAATGACAACAAACAAGGGCACCTCTTAAGGAGCTGGAATACTGTTATTTGACCTCGGATAACCATCTTGCAACTAGATAAGTAATTGTGAATCATTACCTAATCCCTACATAACCCTGGCATGCTGAATGCACATGATGTCCTCCTAGCACATCAGAGTAAGCAAGGGGACTCCAATAGGTCAACTGCGAGCTACCATTAACGGGCGAGCTTGAAATATGGAGCTGCCCTCGTGTTGAGGTAGCACTTTAAGGAAGTTTGCACCCAGTTCTATGATGCTGGGCACGCTAACCATGCAGATCATGCAACCGAGCCTATTGCGAAGAAATGCGGTGCTTGTGCTTCATTATAATCGAAGACTACCACTCAGCATGCGCTATGAGTGAATAACCTAATGTGATTGCTAGTTCTGCTCCTGCACACAGTGCTAGGGGCTGAATTTGTTTCTTTCAGTTTTACCCACTGTCCTTTATCTCCATTTGTTCTCTCCTTCTTCCCACTGTTTCTTTTTCAATGGTCCTTCTTTCCGTCTTTTTTCTCCTTTCCCTTTCTTCTTCTCTATCCTTCTCTCTTCTTTCATTCCCTCCTTTTCTCTTTATATCTTTTTTCCTTACCTTCTCCCCTTTTTCTCCTTTGCATCTCTCAATCTCTTGCTTTTCTTTCTCATTTTCCTTTGCTCTTTTTTCTCTTTTTCTTTTCATTTCATTCTCACCTCCTTTACATGGTCCGGCTTGACAGCGAAGCTATCACCAGACAATTATGTGAACATCATTAGAGATGGGCTTTGGCTCTGCTCACATGTTGGGAGCCAGGAGTACATGTTTTGATTGGGCAGTAAGTGTGTATTTCCACATAAAAAGTGTTTGCCATCCTTGTAGCTGTGATCATGTTTATTTATTCAGCTGCCTGAGCTTGGACGTTCAGGGCCACACACAGTGATACTGGAATGCTATTGAAGTGTCTTAGGTAAATAATGAATACAGTGTAACTGTCACCTGACTTTTGAACATACCCCAATATTATTCTACAGTTTTTTGCTTCCACACAAATACATATTTATCCTCATGCTATTTACCTGTAATGTTTCACATTACTATACAACATTCCTTTAAAGCCAGACTCATCGGAGTTGCCAATGCTTGTTCTCCTTTTCGCCTCTCTCTTTTCTCCTTTTTGTCACTGCCTTGTCTCTTTTCCTTTGCTCTTTTTCTGCTTTTGTCTATACTTCACATTTCACTCTACCCTTTCCACTTTCTCATTTCATTTTCTTTCTCTTTTTTCTTTTACATTCTTCTCAAGATTTCTACTTTCATTCTCTTATTTTTCCCAATTCCTTGTCTCCTTTTCTTTATTCCTTCAGTTTTTCTCCTCTCTATTCCATTCAATCATTCCCATTCCCTCTCTTTCCGTCCTTCCTTCTTTCCTTTTCTCACTTCCTCCTCTCCTTTTCTCATTTCCCTATTCTTCTTCCCTTCCCCCATTTTTCTCTTACTGTATTTCTTTTCTTTCATTCTCACAATTTCTTCTATCTTTTTCTTCTCTCGCTTTCTCTGTCCTTCTTTCCTTTTACCCACTGTTTTTACCCTCCCATTTCTTTTATTCTCTAATTTTCACCTTTTTTGTTTCTCTTTCTCTGCTTTTTCCATTTTTTCTCCCTTGACATGTTATTGCCTTTCTATCTTTTTATTTTTAAATCATTTTCTCTTTTTTCTGTCTCTCATTGTCTGACCTTTTCTCTCCTCCTTCTCTCTGTTTCGGTTCCTTGTCTTGTTTTTCACTATCCTTTATTCCTTCCTTCCATCCTTTCCTTTCATTCTTTCCTTCCATCCACCGCTTCATGCATTATTTTTCGTTTCATGATTGCCTAGTATGCATTCCCACAAGAATAGGGGTGGCTGCAGAGATAGTTTACTTCTAGAAATCTGTGAAGTCTACACTTTTCCTCAAAAAGTATATATTTGCTATTAATCCTAGGTAAAGGTGCGATGTATGTTTAAAAAATCAGTTTATGGACATTGACCAATAAACATCTAAGTAAGTAGATGGCTTGCGGAAGTCATTCCGAACCTAGGTTTAGGTATGTAAGCAGAGCCATTCTACGTATTCCAAGGCAATGTATCGATTTGGCATTTGTAATGCGCACTATCACCGGGGGCTTGTAGGCACAAAAAGTGAGGAGGGCAGGAAAAGAAAACCACTGAAGCCTTGCAAGAAAGACCATGTCAAAATCTCATCAGAGATGCTTCAGAGCGTAGATGACAAGGCACAAAAGGAAAAGCAGCGCCTGTTCTGCATTTCTGTATTATGGGGACATTTAGGAAGTGCCCTCCACACCCTAAACCCCCCCTACGGAAGATCGCAGTGTTCTTGAATGACACTATTTCACTAAATGGTTTTTAACAAAAAAAAGGGTGTTTCACCATAAAGAGAATTATGAATGAGGCAAAACAGTTTAAACGGTATACTTTGTTTAATAGGAAGTCAATGAAGATTGTGCATCATAGGCTTGGCGTGCGCAATCCTCGGACAACCTGCAATGAGGCAAGTTGCCGAATTTGTACTACCTGGAGTTTGTTGATTGATGAAAGAGGCAGTTCCAGGTATACAGCATTAACATGATCTAGCCCTTGGAGGCCTTCACCACTAAATGCCTGGCCTCTGCAATTCTTAGTTGATAACAGCGGGCTGAGATGTTGGACAGTATTTGCTTAGAAAGAGTAAGCTGGAAATCAATTGTCACACCAAAGCTCTTAACTAAAGTGGCTCGTTTCGGGGTAGCACCCAGTTCTATTTGGGCAATGTAGACACAAGATGCAACAAGCCACTCACTTTTCAAGTAGTAATTCACAAACAAGAGCAAAGTGACAAAATTACTCCTCGGAACCCCACAGGTACATATACCTTTCCTGAAACAGTTAATGTGCCATTAATGCTTTATGTTCACTGTAGCAAGACTGGAGGTTCTTCCAGAGCACAGTATAAGTTGTTGGGCCTTTATGTACCCTTCTCTGTCCAAATTTTATGCAGTACCTCAGTGGGGGTTTTATTGATCAGAAGTAGCTCTCACTATAGGAATGATTGGAGACCCCTGGGTAAGCATCAATTTACAGAATACAGCACACATGCAAATAGGAAGTATTGAGGAGAAATAAAGATATTTCTCCTCATACACCAGTCTCCGGTAGGAGCACCGTTTTGGCGCAAACCCATGTTTACTTAATTTAGTAATTAATTAGACATGTGTCACAATACATGAATAGATGCACAGGAAGGCCCATACTCCACCCATGTCGCGACTCCCCTATTCCTGGGGGACTGTATTCTGGGCTGTCATCGAGGGTGAACGGTTAGCATTGCCATTCTGTCCTGGATACATTTTTAAATGTTTTAATTGCTGATTTTGCACATTTCTCAAAAATATATATTGTTGGGCACTTGCACGTAAGGAACCAACCCCCCGGTACGAGCTGTGTTCAATGCTCAGCGGGTAGGAAGGTCCCGTGCACCACTTCCGTTTCTAGCGCTTCAGACGCACGGGGCAGCGGTCTAGTTGCTGCACCCGGCGTCGGAAGAAGTTGCATAAATTAAGCGTGTACGCGACCGTCTTGGGCTGACTGTATTCTGGGCTGTCATCTAGGGTGAACGGTTAGCATTGCCATTCTGTCCTGGATAAATTTTTAAATGTTTTAATTGCTGATTTTGCACATTTCTCAAAAATATATATTGTTGGGCACTTGCACGTAAGGAACCAACCCCCGGTACGAGCTGTGTTCAATGCTCGGCGGGTAGGAAGGTCCCGTGCACCACTTCCGTTTCTAGCGCTTCAGACGCACGGGGCAGCGGTCTAGTTGCTGCACCCGGCGTCGGAAGAAGTTGCATAAATTGAATCCATGATGCGACCGCGCAGCGGACGCGCGCAGCGGGCGCGCCGCTGGCACGCCGAAGGCGCGCCTAAGGCAAGCCCGTCTGCGCCCGGCCGGGGCTAGGGGCCAAAACCCCTGCTCCTTTACTCCCAGGACGCACTGGGTACTCTAGAGATCAATTGCTTCAGCTAAACAACCACCCTAGGGCCAAATGTCTCCATCTTTTACGAGCAGATAACCCTAGATCTAAATGCCCTCACTGCCCGTTTTATTTTCCACCCATATTCGCTCACCCCTTCCCTTAAGTTCTACTTATAGTATTTTACTCTTAAACTGTAGATCCCTTCCCAAACACTCTACGGAAATTTCGTTCCTTTTACAAGATTCCTCCCCGAGGTGCTTTTTAACCGAAACTTGGCTCAGTGCTAGCTCTGATCCTGACATAGTACAAACTTTGCCCCAGGGCTATGCGATGCAAAGAGTGGATAGAACTATAAGCAAAGGAGGTGGAATTGCGATCATTTATAAGGATCACCTTACTTGTCGTCTACTTGGCAGTCCTCTCTTGGATTGCGAAAATGTTCGTTTTTCTTTAGAATTCTCCCCTCTCCTTACACTCTCAGGCATTCTGATCTACCGCCCCCGGGTGCGGTAGGCTCTTTGTAACTCTCTTTTAGAAACCGCCATCAATTTAGCTAGCACCACTGCAAATTTTACCCTTCTCGGCGACTTTAATTTGCACTTTGATGATCCCAGATCTACAGTAGCAGTTGAACTAGCAAATGACCTTGCGTCACTTCAGTTGCTGCAAAAAGTCCAACTCCCTACACATGCTCAGGGACACTGTCTTGACCCAGTGTTTTCTAATCTGGAGAATTGTCAGGGAAATAACCCTATTCCAATCCCCTGGTCCGACCATCATTTGGTGCCCCTTTCATGGTGTCCCCAAATTCCTAAACCCCCAGTCTGTCCTTCTCGAACATTTATCCGTCCCTGGTCTAAGCTCTCTTGGGAGAACTGGACCCACAAACTGGAAAATAATAGACCTCAGTTGGTTCCCTGCCCAGTCACAATGTATAATAATTTTTGTAGTTGGATAGATGACTCATTGAACCAGGTCCTCCCAAAAATCCGGATTAGGAAAAAGAATGGCTCAATTAGAGCGCCCTGGTATTCTGTTGAACTGCGCATCTTGAAACAGAATTGCAAAATATTAGAAAGAAGCTGGAGGAAAGACTTTGCAATGGAGAGTAAGCTCACCTACAGAAGGGCCATATGTATATACAGAGCGGAAATGAGGAAAGCTCAGGCAGCCTACTATGAGGAAAAAATTCGGCTAGCTGCCAATTCCCCTAGAGAGACCTTCTCTATTATAAAAAGGCTCCTTAAAAGCCCAGTTCTTCCTGTCCCTATTGACCCTCATGGAACTCGTTGCGAAAATCAGGCAGAGTTCTTTGACAACAAAATTCAGAATATTATAAAAATGCTCCCTCAAATTGATCCCGTATGGGTGAGCTCTCCACCCAACTGCCCTCTCATCACTCATCGTCTGGAGTGTTTTCCCCCTCTCCTCCTGGAAACACTCCTGACTCTTATGCCCACAGTAAAAAGTGGATCACCAAGAGACCCAGCTCCTATGAACATTCTAACTAAAGCTGCATCCATTATCGGCCCGACAATCACCCATGACATCAACGCCTCACTTTGTACAGGAGTAGTCCCCCGACTTTGGAAAGAAGGTATGGTTAAGGCCCTTCTTAAGAAGCCGCACCTTGATCCCGCAGACTTGGGCAACTATCGCCCTATTTCCCTTCTGCCTGGGATCTCTAAAATCGCCGAAAAATATGTTAATCATGCCCTCTCTAATTTTTTGGAAACTTCCAACCTTCTACACCCATCCCAAACAGGCTTCCGGCCTCGGCAGAGTACGGAAACTGCCCTGTTGGCGATTGTGGAGGAAACTAGGAAAATCCTCGATGCAGGAGGTGCTGCAGTCATTATCCTATTGGATTTGAGCGCAGCATTCGACACGGTGAATCACCAGGTCTTGATTCACCGCCTCGGCAATCTGGGAGTAGGTGGAATTGCTCTGAGCTGGATTCGTTCCTTCTTGAAAGGACGTTCATTCCAGGTCTTTGAAGAGGGCAGGAGCTCTAAACCTTGGCCTCTCCAGTGTGGTGTACCGCAGGGCTCGTCACTGAGCCCTACACTTTTTAATGTGTACATGGTCCCTTTGGCTTCAATTGTGGCTCCGTTTGGGATACATATGGTCACCTATGCTGACGACACTCAACTGGTCGTAGCTCTAAACCAATCTACACAATACTCCACGACCCTGAAAGCATGTCTTACGGAAGTCGTAAATTGGATGGGGTCTTCCCACCTGAAATTAAACGGAGAAAAGACCAAGGTCATGACTCTGGGCAATTTTGACAATATATTACTCAGAACCATCTGGCCAGTTTGCATGGGCCCAGTCCCAATCCCTAAGCCTGAGATAAAGAGCCTGGGCATCTGGCTAGATCAGAATCTCACATTCCAAGTGCAAGCCAGTAAGACAGTAGCAATCTGTTTTGGCTTGATTAGAATGGCGAGGAAAGTGCTTCCTCTGCTTCCTCCTCAAGCCAAGAAAATCATGGTCCAGTCTATTCTACTCTCTAGATTGGATTATGGTAATGCGCTCTATTTGGGAGCTCCTACCTCAGTGATTAATAGACTGCAGATCATTCAGAACTGTGCAGCCAGATTGCTGACGGGAACATCCAGATCCCTTTCCGCAAAACCTGCTCTTCGATCTCTACACTGGCTTCCAGTAAAAGAAAGAATCAGCTTTAAATCATTGTGCATTGTGCACAAATCCCTTTAGGGATAGGCCCTCCCCTGATCTCAGCCATAATTCATCCATATAAAGCAAGGAGAAAGCTTCGCTCGGATGATCTCCATCTAATTGACATCCCCAGAATCAAACGAGCCAGAAGTGGCGGCAGGCTCTTCTCTCTGAATGCAGGCAGACTCTGGAACGCCCTCCCCCTCCACCTCCGAAAAGAGTCTAGCCATCTTGCCTTTAGGAAACAACTCAAAACTCTTTTATTCCCTTAAACTAATCGTTCTGTCCCTCCCCCGTCTACTAGTCATGCTAAGCGCTGGGAGGCCTTCTGGTAGCCATGCGCTCTATAAATGTCCTTTTCATTTCATTTCATTTCATTTCATTCCTTGCCTTGCGTTTCTTTTTTTTTTTCAAAAAGCCACTCAAAGCCATGCAAATCAGTAAATAACAAAATAGATTTTACATCAGTCTGCATGAAAAAAGTGATGCTACATAGACACAAAATCTTAGAAAGCACCATGCTCTTTAGAATAAAAAGTATTATTATTTTGTTCCTATGCAACAAAACTATTCTACAATTATGGCATGGAGACCTGTGTACAAACTTCATGACAACTAGATTATAAACAGCTTGACAACTATAGCTTCCATATGCATGGCAGTGTCACTAATGCTGTAAATCATCCAATATATCTTGAACATATAACAACTTAACACTCATCTATGAACAATACATTTGCATGAGAAGAATATTAAATGATGCATGACAATGCATGGAAACAGCATGACAAACTCTAACTTAAGTGTGACAAAATCACTAACTCTGGACTCCCATGGAGCAGTGTTCCACCTGTCTGAAAACGAATTCAGCGTCTCATCAGGGGTAGTAAGTGCTATATAAATTATCATACCATACCATACAGAACTCAGCAGCCAGGCTCATCCTAGACCTCCCAAGGCGGACCCTCATCACGCCCCACCTCAAGAAACTCTACTCACTCCCCATCCAGAATGGGTCTCAGTTCAAGATGTTGATCCACGACTTCAAAGCCCTTCACAACCAGGGACCAGCATACATCACCCTGATTGATTGATACCATACCATACCATACCGAAGCTAGATACCATTTTTGGCCCACTGTTTTATCTTCTCAACCAATCACAAAGCCAGCAATTTAACTTGCAACGCCAGTTGTGTCCGATTTTTCCTGCTCTAAAAGGAGTTGGCGTGTACCCCGACTGTAAATGAAACTGTTGAAAAGCAAACTTGAAGAAAATGGTTCTAGCAAACTGTTTTCGTCTGCCAGGTTTCAAAACATTTTTCACCTTGAATGACAATCACCAGTTTCACGAAACCACCTCGGTGAATACCCTTCTTGGCTGAAAATTCTATAGTGTTATTTGATTTTGTTTGGTTTATTTTTCCTAACTCTTTTGGATTCTCACTTTCTTCATGGGGCTCACCATATTTATTTTTTCACATTCTTTGACCTCTGGCTCATCCTGGTGTTTCTGTTTAACACCTGCCGCCCCTGCATTCTTCTGTGTCTCTTTTTGCACAGAGAAATTCATCTATTTACTCCCCTCTTACTCTCTTTTTTTACATAAACATCCCCTTCCTCCTACAGCTACGCCAACCACTACCCACTTGATGCCAGTTGAGGCCAGTGCCCCTCCGTTGCCAGCCTCTTTTTTCTGGCTAACCACCAAGCCACCCAATACCTTTTGCATCCCTACTTTTCTATTTTGGACTGATCTTTTTCTTCTTTTTCAGCCTAGTCTTCTTCAGCCTTCTTCTTTTGCATCTTCTTTTTTTCATGCAGTGTCACAATAGACACAGGAAAAACCCCTGTGGGCTGAATGTTTTTTTTTTTTATGTCAAATCTGTTTATTGAAAATTAGAGAGATAAACAGTTGTCACCGTACAAAGCATAAGACAGTTGAGTGTTCCTGGGAGGCTGTGACGCCTCGTACATTAGAGATGGCATGAACATTTGAAAAATCCAATAGATCTCAAGGCATAGATAGATCTGAGAGTCAACACATAGAAGATTACATAAGCTTATCTTCAGCGATAGGTGGCGGTAAGACCTCGATGGTGACCAAGTGACACAACTGGGGAGGCGAAATGGGGAAACGGGAGAAAACTTCAGGAGGGCGGGGGCGAGCCCAGGAAAGTGTCAGACAAATTTTGTGTGAGGGCTAGGGAGAGAGAAGTTCCTCGCTGGATGTGCAGGGTGGAGACCTAGACTGTAGGGTCCCACGTCATATGGCAAGAATGCATCTTCAAAGAGTTGTGTAGTACCAATGCGTCATGAGTTTGTAGGCAGATTCGCATTGGGAAATGCTCCTGTAAATTTTGGGGATGTCGCGCCAAGTTGTTCCCAGCTTTCCAGTGGGATCTCCTCCCCTAAGTCTACAGACCACTGTCTCTGATATGTGTGGGAGTGAATGGGAGATGAGTGCTGTAACACCTGGTATGTGCGGGAGATCTGGCCCCGGGTTCCATCGAATGCGCGTACTAGAGCCTCGAAGGGGGTGAGCGGTCTGGTTGCCCCTTGTGTGTAAGTTGGCGTGAGCAACCAATGTCGGAGTTGATAACGCTGTAGCCTGGATGAGTCTGTAAGGTGAAAGGCTTTCTTACATTGCTCAAAGGTTTTAAAGGTGTCTCCCTCAAATAGATCCTGAATTGTGCTGCATTCACCCTCCCCTCATGCTAAAAATGAATGTGGCTGCAGGGCTGGAGGGAAGGTAGGATTACGAGCCACTAGGGTATTAGGGGAGGGAAAAGATGTAAGGCCCTTAGTGATCGCTATTTTGTCCCAGATGTCGAGGACCATTTCCGTGGGTGTGGCTATATGCGCTAAGTGGCCGCGCTATTCTGGGAAGCCAGGCCAGGTCCCACAGGGGGTCTACAGGCAACAGCGCAATTCATATCAAACCAGTGTTTTTCGCTTTCGCGGATGACCCACTCCGATATGTAGTGGAGGTGAGATGCCCAGTAGCACTCAATAAGGTTGGGGCAGGCCAAAACCCACGGTCCTGGGGCATCATGAGCAGCTTGTTGGAGAATCTCGGTCGTCCCTTGCCCCAGATGAAGGAGTTCAGATCGCGTTGGAGTCCGTGGATATCTACTTGGGGAATGGGCATGGGCAAGGTTTGGAATAGTACAGTACTTTTGGTAAAATGGACAGTTTGACGGCATTGAGGTGATCAAGCCAAAATATTGGGAGCTTTTTCCAACGACGTAGGTCTCCAAAGACGTCCCGCCTGCAGGACGGCCAGTTAGCCTGGGACCAAGAGGACAGAGAAGGGGTCAAATTTAGATCCAGATGCCGGATCGAGTGGGTGGCCCAGTGTAGTGGGATGAGGGTTTGGAGACGGGATACCTCCGGTCCAGAGAGAGTTAGATTTAGAGCCTGTGATTTGGCCATGTTGATTTTAAAGCCCGAGGCCTTTTCAAAGGAGCTAAGGAGAGAAGCTAGCACTGGTAGAGAGATGCTAGGGGCGGTTAATGAAAGTAAAAGACCATCTGCGAATAAGGCTACTTTGTGCTTGTGACCTCCGAAGGGGATGCCAGTGATATCTGCTGACTGGCGTATGGCGATGGCAAGGGGTTCTACTGCTAGGGCGAAGAGCAAGGGAGAGAACAGGCAACCTTGCCTAGTGCCCCTTTGTATAGAAATAGACGGAGAGAGGTGACCGTTGATATGAATCTACGCTGTGGGGAGACATAGGATGCCATGAGCCCGGATATCATGGCTGGGCCTAGGCCTATTTTGTGTAGAACTGCCCGCAGGAAGCACCAATTGATCCGGTCACAGGCTTTCTCCGCATCCAGGCATACCAGGCAGGCCAGGATATCCCGGCGATGGACCTTCTCGACGAGATGGGCCAGTCAGGGTCTATCAGCCAGGGGAGGTATGCTTCAAGGCGGTTTGCCAGCATCTTGGTGTAGATCTTGGCGTCCGTATTGAGCAGGGCTATAGGTCGATATTACGTGCATAGGAAGGGGTCCTTTCCCGGCTTTGGGATGAGGACGACCTCCGCCTCCGACATCGTGGGGGTAAGGACCGAGACTTCAGAGAATGCGTTGAAGAGGCATAGGAGGTGATCCTGAATCTGGAGAGGAAAGATGCAATAGAATGAGATGGGGAGGCCGTCAGGACCAGGGGTTTTCCCGGTTGGGAAGTGTTTTAGCGCTCTATGTATTTCGTCCAGCGTGATTGGGTCATCGAGCAGTTGGGTGTGCCGGTTGTCAAGGGGTTCCCAGGGACAGGCGGCGAGGAAGGAGGAGATGTCCTCCAGAGCGTGGGGGTCTTCAGCGTAGAGATCCACGTGAAAGGTGCGGAATGCCTGTTCTTTGTCATGCTCGGATGTGGCCCACGTGCCATCTGCTTTTTTGACCTTCAAGATGTGGGATTTAGCTGACTGGGTGCGGAGACGGCGGGCCAAGCATTATCTCACCTTGTCTCCCCCCTCATAGTATTTCTGTTTTAGTGTTATGAGTGACAGCTTCGCTTTATTTGTCCGGTGAACCCTCAGCTGCCCCCGGAGAATGGCTAGACGTCTCTTATGCCGCCCAGAGGGAGCCCTATGGTCCAACCGCTCTAATGTCTTAATGTCCTCCGCCAGGCCTGTTTCAACCAGCAGGTTTCCCAGGATCAGGCAATGGCAATGAACGAGATGACCCCCCCGTATGGTCACATTAAAGGCATCCCAGAGGGTATGCTCAGGGGTTTCAGGAAGCATGTTTGTTTAAAAAAAGGCTGTGATCTCCCGTCGTATCTCAGAGAGATCAACAGGGTCACGCAGAATGTGGGGTGGGAGCCTCCAATGAAGAGCAGAGCCGTGGCCCCCACCATGGCACCGCAGGACCACTGCAAGATGAGCATGGTCCGAGATGGAGATATCTGAGTTGTGAGCTGATTCCAGGGACCGCGCCAGGGAGAGAAAGAAGTAGTCGATACGTGAGTATGAGCGATGGACATGGGAGAAGAAGGAGTAGTCCCGGGCATCTGGGAATTTGTAGTGCCAAGCATCTACGAGTCCCAAATCTGTAAGGTCTCTCTTAGGGGCGACAGACATTGCCCCCGTGCCCTGGCAGGAGGTAGCGCTACAATCCATGTCTGGGTCCCAAACCAGTTTAAATCTCCCCCAAGGATCACATGCTCCTCGGTTCGTGTCAGATGCTCCTTCAGTAAAGATCTCAAGAAAACGTCTTGCGATTGATTAGGCGTATAGACGTACATCTAGCTGTATTCTAACCTTCAAGTAACGGCCCTCTCCGTCCCGCACCACCCGTTGACCTGCTGACCCGAATCTGGATTTACATAGAATTGCAACCCCGGCCGAACTGGATGGAGAGGATGCCCAGAATTGACATGGGTATTTAGGGTGGGCCATGTGGGGTGTGTCGGAGAGTAGTAGGTGGGTTTCTTGTAAGAAGATGATGTCAGGGTCTTGTATGAGCAGATAATGTCACATCTGGCGTCGTTTGTTGGGGGAGTTAAGCCCTTTACCGTTGAGGGAGAGGAGTTTAATATGAGGGGCTTCAGCCATATTGGTTGGTAAAGGGGTCAGATGTTATCTCGGGGTCGTGGTCAGAAGGAGTTTGCCAGGTTGCAGAGGTGAAGTTGAGAGGGGGCACAGATAGCAGCATGGCAGGGACCCAGTCTATGCCACAGCGCGCAGGGAGTTCCCTCAGTGCAAGGTACACAGATGAGAGGACTCGGGAAGGCCCCCTGGTTGGGTCGAACCCTCCCAGGGTAAGGGGGCGGGGTGGGGAGACTGGGGAATGGTAACATAAACACATGATGGCCAACAGGGCCAGTAAGTTCTAGCATCGTCCTGGAGCAGCCCAGAAGTCAAAAGAAGGGCCATTCTGAAGAAGTCACTCTTCGAGGGGACAAAAATGAACGTGGGGGCGTGGAAGGAGGTGATACCAATGGGCCGGCCTCTGCGTCCCGCAGCAGGGATCAAATGGGCACATGAGGAGCGCCATCTGCGGGCCCAGTCAAGCAGGGAGTGAGGTATGGCGACAAGTCTTTATTTGCGGTGGGGTGGTCCGGTGTTAGGAGGGACCCTACATAAGGAGTCTGAGTTGAAGTCAGCAGACTCCGGAGAGGTGAGACTGCCATTCAGCGCGCCCCATGTGTCAAGGCCAGAGTGATCCTGCAGCCAGGTGAGGGTGCGAATCAATGCCTGGTCCAATCCGGTTTGGTGTGGGACGTTCGCTACTTAGAGGCCGTGGGGGATTGAGCCGGTGATTGAGACTCGTCCATGGTATGAAGGTGTTTGATAATGTCCTGTTTAGCTTGAGAAGATGTTTGCTCTTTGGTGTGAGCTCTGTGCTTGGGAGGAGGCACCGTAGACCATTCAGGCCATATAGACTCTCTGAGGGAAGCCTGGAGAGGGGAGGGACGAGTGTCGGGAGTTGTAAAAGTTGTTTTGCGTCCCTCAAGGAGCGAAGGGCCTGACTTTTGCCCTTCCAGGTGAAGATCAGAGCAAAGGGATGTCCCCATTGGTACTTGATGTTGAAGTCACTGAGTTTATCAGTGACCGGCCTAAAGTCTTTGCGCCTGCAAAGCGTTACTGGGGCGATGTCCTGAAAAATCTTAATAGAATAGCTGTTGTAGACCAGGTCCGTTGCACCTCGCACCTTCTTCAGGATGGCTTACTTTTCAGTGAAGAAGTGGACTTGCGTGAGTATGTCAGGGGTGAAATCTGGGCGGCCCGGGTCGCGACAATTCAATGGGCCCTCTCCAGCGTCGGAGGGGAGGCATCATCATCACCCCTAATTGACTGGAGTAGGTCCGCAGTGAAGGTCATGATGTCCGGTCCCTCTGCTCCGCAGGGAACCCCTCTGATATGAATGTTATTACGTCTGCTCCTATTTTCTAAGTCCTCCTGCTTCAGTTGAAGGTCAATATGCTGATCTTCCAGTGCGATTCTGCGCCATAGATTCTCGTGGTCTTCCGATCGTGCGTCTGCCGAGCGTTCAAGTTCATCGACCCAGCACTCAATTTATGCAACGACCCGCCGAAGTTTGTGAAGGCAGGCTTTAAACTCAGTTTTGAGGGATCCATTTTCCGTTTTGATCTCCTGCAATAAGGTGTTCATGTAGGCCTGCGTGAGGGGGGCTGACACAGAATCGCTGGTGGCCATTGCCCTTGTGGGTTCTGTGGTGGCTGGCGGGGGGGGTTAGACTTTAGCCATAGAGAGGCTACAGGATTGTCTTTGGCCGGGGTGGGCAAGGTGTCTCTGCCACCCTTGGTACGTGGCATGGCCAGAGGGGATCTCCAGATGCGCAGACCAGAGGTTGGACTCCACTTATGTGGGAAAGCGTGGGGCTAGCAGGCAGGTAAAGTGGAGTGGTGCCCCAATGCCAGTCAAGTCAGTTGGGTCCAGGTGGGAAGCAGCGTCCACTCAAAAGAGCTCCTCAAGGATTGCCGACAGGTGCTAGGGGAGGGCCCAGGGGAGAGTCAGCGATGTCCCCGCACAGTGCTGCTGGTCCAGAGGGCTGTCCTCTCAGGCTGTGAAGGGGCCACAGGGGACCCGTGTTCTCTAAGGGATGCGCTTCTTTATAGGCGGGGGGACCCAAGGGTAGGGAGGAGCCAGAGGAGATCCCACACATCAGGGATATTGTGCTGGTAAGGGTACTCTGTCCCCTCCCAACCAATGGGTCCGCCGGCGGCGAAGATGGACTGGGCCCACCCGTTCAGAGCAGAGCCCCAGTGAGGACGAGGACGTTCGTCCTCCAGCGGGTCCCCTAGGCCGCAGCAATCCCCAGGGTCCGTCAGCTCAGGTGTTGCCAATGGAGAAGAGGAGGGGGCCCCAGCCCGTGCGGTGGCGGCGAGCGCACCCCGGGAAGTCCAAGCGGGTCAGGCCCTGGTCCCCACACAAAAGTCCCAAGCAGCACAATTTGAGGGGGGTGGGGGTGGGGATAGGGAGCCCGTGGCGGCCTCGCACCCGATCACTCCTTTACCTCTATTCCTACGGATGGTAGCCTTTCGCCAAGCAGCCGCTGTGAGGCAGGGTGTCGACATCTATGTCTAGGGGCAGCAGCCTGGCCCTCCAGGCAAGGCCTCCACCAATGTCCAGGCACCCAGATGGATCAGCAGGCCCAGTAGGGGGTCAGCGGCGGAGTATGACGCAGGAGCAGCAAGGTTGCAGGGCCGGGACCCCACCTCTCCTAGGCCCCAGCGACGCTTCCAGGGGCCCCCACAGGGGTCGAGCCTGCCCCCGCAAACCCCGCAATCAGGTGAGGGGCGCCAGCTCCCGAGAGACTCAATACAGGTTGGAAGGCCCAAAGGCGTAATCCCCAGTCGTGCCTGGTCGTTGAGCCTGCCATCCCAATCAGGCTGTGGGTGGGAAAGAGCGGGGGCCAGGACGATCGGTAGCAGGTGATCCCAGGCGGGCGCCCCGCAAAGCGTGTCCTCTAGGCTTCCAGGGCAGGCCCCTCGTAGGGGAGTGCAAGATGGCGGCACAATCCGGGCACCCGCGGAGGGGGTGACTGCGGGACCAGACTGTCACTCCAGGGCTCCCCCGGCTTCGCGGCAGGCGTCCGGTATTTCCCTCAGTGTTCTCAGGGTCGCATCGGGGCTCGCGGACAGTGGAGCGGGCCCGGATGGCAGGCGATTTAGCAGAGGTCGGCAGCAGGGAGCGCAGATGCAGCAAAACACGTCTTACTCCATCTGCAACTAGGCCACCCCCACCCCTCGAATTTTCTTTTTTTAAATTGTTTGCTCTTTTCTTTAAGTTTTTAAGTAATGCTACAGGAAGTACGTGGGTCCGGGGCTTACTGTGCCACTGGATTCAAGCTATCCTGGCTGTTGAGGGGTGAAACCCCGAAACCGGTCCTAGGATGCTTGTTTCCGGTCCAGGAGGGACCTGGCTTGGCAGTTCAGGCTGGACTGTTCCCATGAGGCACAGGGTCAAGACTGATTTGCATATGGCCAGGTCTAAACTGAGGTGGCATGGTGAGCCATAGAATGATGGATTGACCCCAGATCTCTTGACTGGGGGTGAATGATTTGATTTGTTCTGCATTCCATCCATCAATTGTGTGTCTTTTGCTTCCTCGCCCTAAGTGCGCCGGGAATGCCCAGATGTGGGTCCTGGGCTCACTGTGCCACTGGATTCAAGCTATCCTGGCTGATGAGGGGTGAAACCCCGAAACCGGTCCTAGGATGCTTGTTTCCGGTCCAGGGGGGGACTTGGCTTGGCAGTTCGGCCTGGTCTGTTCCCATGAGGCACAGGGTCAAGACTGATTTGCATATGGCCAGGTCTAAACTGGGGAGGCATGGTGAGCAAAAGAATGATGGATTTAACCCAGATCTCTTGACTGGGGGTGAATGTTTTGATTTGTTCTGCATTTCATCCATCAATTGTGTGTCTTTTGCTTCCTCTCCCTAAGTGCGCCGGGTATACCCAGATGTGGGTCCTGGCCTCACTGTGCCACTGGATTCAAGCTATCCTGGCGGAGGAGGGGTGAAACCCCGAAACCGGTCCTAGGATGCTTGTTTTGGTCCATGGGGGACCTGGCTTGGCAGTTCGGGCTGGTCTGTTCCCATGAGGCACAGGGTTGAGACTGATTTGCATATGGACAGGTCTAAACTGGGGTGGCATGGTGAGCAAAAGAATGATAGATTTAACCCAGATCTCTTGACTGGGGCTGAATGTTTTGATTTGTTCTGCCTTCCGTCCATCAATTGTGTGTCTTTTGCTTCCTCGCCCTAAGTGCGCCGGGTATGCCCAGATGTGGGTCCTGGGCTCACTGTGCCACTGGATTCAAGCTATCCTGGCTGATGAGGGGTGAAACCCCGAAACCGGTACTAGGATGCTTGTTTCCGGTCCATGGGGGACCTGGCTTGGCAGTTCAGGCTGGACTGTTCCCATGAGGCACAGGGTTGAGACTGATTTGCATATGGACAGGTCTAAACTGGGGTGGCATGGTGAGCAAAAGAATGATGGATTTAACCCAGATCTCTTGACTGGGGCTGAATGTTTTGATTTGTTCTGCCTTCCGTCCATCAATTGTGTGTCTTTTGCTTCCTCTCGCTAAGTGCGCCGGGTATGCCCAGACGTGGGTCCTGGGCTCACTGTGCCACTGGATTCAAGCTATCCTGGCTGATGAGGGTGAAACCCCGAAACTGGTCCTAGGATGCTTGTTTCCGGTCCAGGGGGGGGACCTGGCTTGGCAGTTCGGCCTGATCTGTTCCCATGAGGCACAGGGTCAAGACTGATTTGCATATGGCCAGGTCTAAACTGGGGAGGCATGGTGAGCAAAAGAATGATGGATTTAACCCAGATCTCTTGACTGGGGTGAATATTTTGATTTGTTCTGCATTTCATCCATCAATTGTGTGTCTTTTGCTTCCTCGCCCTACGTGCGCCGGGTATGCCCAGATGTGGGTCCTGGGCTCACTGTGCCACTGGATTCAAGCTATCCTGGCGGAGGAGGGGTGAAACCCCGAAACCGGTCCTAGGATGCTTGTTTCTGGTCTATGGGGGACCTGGCTTGGCAGTTCGGGCTGGACTGTTCCCATGAGGCACAGGGTTGAGACTGATTTGCATATGGACAGGTCTAAACTGGGGTGGCATGGTGAGCAAAAGAATGATAGATTTAACCCAGATCTCTTGACTGGGGCTGAATGTTTTGATTTGTTCTGCCTTCCGTCCATCAATTGTGTGTCTTTTGCTTCCTCGCCCTAAGTGCGCCGGGTATGCCCAGATGTGGGTCCTGGGCTCACTGTGCCACTGGATTCAAGCTATCCTGGCTGATGAGGGGTGAAACCTCAAAACCGGTCCTAGGATGCTTGTTTCCGGTCCATGGGGGACCTGGCTTGGCAGTTCGGGCTGGACTGTTTCCATGAGGCACAGGGTTGAGACTGATTTGCATATGGACAGGTCTAAACTGGGATGGCATGGTGAGCAAAAGAATGATGGATTTAACCCAGATCTCTTCACTGGGGGTGAATGTTTTGATTTGTTCTGCATTTCATCCATCAATTGTGTGTCTTTTGCTTCCTCTCGCTAAGTGCGCCGGGTATACCCAGATGTGGGTCCTGGGCTCACTGTGCCACTGGATTCAAGCTATCCTGGCGGAGGAGGGGTGAAACCCCGAAACCGGTCCTAGGATGCTTGTTTCTGGTCCATGGGGGACCTGGCTTGGCAGTTCGGGCTGGACTGTTCCCATGAGGCACAGGGTTGAGACTGATTTGCATATGGACAGGTCTAAACTGGGGTGGCATGGTGAGAAAAAGAATGATAGATTTAACCCAGATCTCTTGACTTGGGCTGAATGTTTTGATTTGTTCTGCCTTCCGTCCATCAATTGTGTGTCTTTTGCTTCCTCGCCCTAAGTGCGCCGGGTATGCCCAGATGTGGGTCCTGGGCTCACTGTGCCACTAGATTCAAGCTATCCTGGCTGATGAGGGGTGAAACCTCGAAACCGGTCCTAGGATGCTTGTTTCCGGTCCATGGGGGACCTGGCTTGGCAGTTCGGCCTGGACTGTTCCCATGAGGCACAGGGTCAAGACTGATTTGCATATGGCCAGGTCTAAACTGGGGAGGCATGGTGAGCAAAAGAATGATGGATTTAACCCAGATCTCTTGACTGGGGCTGAATGTTTTGATTTGTTCTGCCTTCCGTCCATCAATTGTGTGTCTTTTGCTTCCTCTCGCTAAGTGCGCCGGGTATGCCCAGACGTGGGTCCTGGGCTCACTGTGCCACTGGATTCAAGCTATCCTGGCTGATGAGGGTGAAACCCCGAAACTGGTCCTAGGATGCTTGTTTCCGGTCCAGGGGGACCTGGCTTGGCAGTTCGGCCTGATCTGTTCCCATGAGGCACAGGGTCAAGACTGATTTGCATATGGCCAGGTCTAAACTGGGGAGGCATGGTGAGCAAAAGAATGATGGATTTAACCCAGATCTCTTGACTGGGGGTGAATATTTTGATTTGTTCTGCATTTCATCCATCAATTGTGTGTCTTTTGCTTCCTCGCCCTACGTGCGCCGGGTATGCCCAGATGTGGATCCTGGGCTCACTGTGCCACTGGATTCAAGCTATCCTGGCGGAGGAGGGGTGAAACCCCGAAACCGGTCCTAGGATGCTTGTTTCTGGTCTATGGGGGACCTGGCTTGGCAGTTCGGGCTGGACTGTTCCCATGAGGCACAGGGTTGAGACTGATTTGCATATGGACAGGTCTAAACTGGGGTGGCATGGTGAGCAAAAGAATGATAGATTTAACCCAGATCTCTTGACTGGGGCTGAATGTTTTGATTTGTTCTGCCTTCCGTCCATCAATTGTGTGTCTTTTGCTTCCTCGCCCTAAGTGCGCCGGGTATGCCCAGATGTGGGTCCTGGGCTCACTGTGCCACTGGATTCAAGCTATCCTGGCTGATGAGGGGTGAAACCCCGAAACCGGTCCTAGGATGCTTGTTTCTGGTCCTGGGGGGGGGGACCTGGCTTGGCAGTTCGGCCTGGTCTGTTCCCATGAGGCACAGGGTCAAGACTGATTTGCATATGGCCAAGTCTAAACTGGGGAGGCATGGTGAGCAAAAGAATGATGGATTTAACCCAGATCTCTTGACTGGGGGTGAATGTTTTGATTTGTTCTGAATTTCATCCATCAATTGTGTGTCTTTTGCTTCCTCACCCTAAGTGCGCCGGGTATGCCCAGATGTGGGTCCTGGGCTCACTGGGCCACTGGATTCAAGCTATCCTGGTGGAGGAGGGGTGAAACCCCGGTCCTAGGATGCTTGTTTCTGGTCCATGGGGAACCTGGCTTGGCAGTTCGGGCTGGACTGTTCCCATGAGGCACAGGGTTGAGACTGATTTGCATATGGACAGGTCTAAACTGGGGTGGCATGGTGAGCAAAATGATAGATTTAACCCAGATCTCTTGACTGGGGCTGAATGTTTTGATTTGTTCTGCCTTCCGTCCATCAATTGTGTGTCTTTTGCATCCTCTCCCTAAGTGCGCCAGGTATGCCCAGACGTGGGTCCTGGGCTCACTGTGCCACTCGATTCTAGCTATCCTGGCTGATGAGGGGTGAAACCCCGAAACCGGTCCTAGGATGCTTGTTTCCGGTCCAGGGGGGGACCTGGCTTGGCAGTTTGGCCTGGACTGTTCCCATGAGGCACAGGGTCAAGACTGATTTGCATATGGCCAGGTCTAAACTGGGGAGGCATGGTGAGCAAAAGAATGATGGATTTAACCCAGATCTCTTGACTGGGGGTGAATGTTTTGATTTGTTCTGCATTTCATCCATCAAATGTGTGTCTTTTGCTTCCTCACCCTAAGTGCGCCGGGTATGCCCAGATGTGGGTCCAGGGCTCACTGTGCCACTGGATTCAAGCTATCCTGGTGGAGGAGGGGTGAAACCCCGAAACCGGTCTTAGGATGCTTGTTTCTGGTCCATGGGGGACCTGGCTTGGCAGTTCGGGCAGGACTGTTCCCATGAGGCACAGGGTTGAGACTGATTTGCATATGGACAGGTCTAAACTGGAGTGGCATGGTGAGAAAAAGAATGATAGATTTAACCCAGATCTCTTGACTGGGGCTGAATGTTTTGATTTGTTCTGCCTTCCGTCCATCAATTGTGTGTCTTTCGCATCCTCTCCCTAAGTGCGCCAGGTATGCCCAGACGTGGGTCCTGGGCTCACTGTGCCACTGGATTCAAGCTATCCTGGCTGATGAGGGGTGAAACCCCCAAACCGGTCCTAGGATGCTTGTTTCCAGTCCAGGGAGGACCTGGCTTGGCAGTTCAGGCTGGACTGTTCTCATGAGGCACAGGGTCAAGACTGATTTGTATATGGCAAGGTCTAAACTGGGAAGGTATGGTGAGCAAAAGAATGATGGGTTTAACCCAGATCTCTTGACTGGGGGTGAATGTTTTGATTTGTTCTGCATTCCGTCCATCAATGGTGTGTCTTATGTTACAGGAAGTGCAAGAAGTTTTAAAGTTTATTTTATATGTACTGATACCAGGATTCTAACCCAGTGGCCAGTATATTTACTCCACACAAAATCACCTGCCAATTCGAGCAAGCATTGGAAAAGCCAATATGTCTGGCTTTTGCTGCCAGCCATTTGGCTTTGTCAATGCTTGTTTTGTTTTACCATGGTTTTTGTAAAACTTTATCGTTGGGCACTTACTGTGCCACCACCAATATGAACAAAAATCATTGGCTAAAAGCAAAACTATCTTTTGGTCTCAAAAACACACATTGTCAAAGTTGTCCCTGGCACGGAAGAGAATAATTTCGTGTACGGATGTGCAACTTGTGACAGAGTGGACGTTGTCACTCACACTGAAGTTAGCCAATGGCTGGAGTGTGCTCACTCAATGTCCCTTGCTGTAGTGGGATGAAGAGAATGTGAATAATTCAACAGCAAACCATTGGATGAGGAGGACTGCAGAAAGCCCCTATAGTAAATGTATTATGCATATAATTTTAGCAAATTTAAAAGGTCTTGACTTAGGCCAGACCTAAAAAAACGAATCAATCGTTTATTCTGCCTTCTTAACATGGTCTTCCGTCCCTGCTTCCGATGTAACCGTTTTCCCCGCTCTACCCTCCCCAGTTTTAATTTCCTCTGCTTAGTTTTATGCTTCGTTGTTTGTTTGACCTGCGAGTATTTCTCCTCACAAGTAACCCTGGGCATAATACTTCGCTACGCTCACGGAGCATGCAAAGTTTGTGCTACTACGCAAATTGCACGTAGCAGAGTGAAAAACTGTGCTAATTGACGTAGCGTAGCAGCAGTATAATAAACACCTACAAATGCTTTGATAAAGCAATTTTCTATGGTAAAATGCATATAACCAATTCACAAAAGTGAACTTTGACAATAAAATATCAAGCAATGAGAGAGGTGAGGATTTTGGGGTCCCCCTAACCTAGGGGAGGACCAAGCAGATGCCTTGAACACAAAAAGCATATCATGTGAACGATTCAGTGGTGGTCCCTTCCTCCTAGGACCACCCCAAGCACAGTTATGGGCAAAAATACAATCCCAACCAAAGGCCCTGCAAAGCATTATGGGACGAGATTAGCAGTGGGCAGTGAATATTATAGTGTCCAATATCAAAATAATTCTACAAAGAGCTGCAGTTCAACTAGTCGTTACTAGATGTCCCTCACGAGTCAAATGCAAAAGCATTGAAATTATTAATACATCAAGCTGCAGTTCCACTAGTCGTTACTAGATGTCCCTCACGAGTCAAATGCAAAAGCATTGAAACCCTTTCATGAAGCTTTTGCATTTGACTCGTGAGGGACATCTAGTAACGACTAGTGGAACTGCAGCTCTTTGTAGAATTATTTTGATATTGGATACTATAATATTCACTGCCCACTGCTAATCTCGTACCATAATGCTTTGGAGGGCCTTTGGTTGGGATTGTTTTTTTGCCAATAACTGTGCTTGGGGTGGTCCTAAGAGGATGGGACCACCACTGAATCGTTCAAAAGATGTGCTTTTTGTTTTCAAGGCATCTGCTTGGTTCTCTCCCTAGGTTAGGGAGGATCCCAAAATCATCACCTCTCTCACTGCTTGTTAATTTATTGTTTTCATTTTTGTGAAATGACTATATGCATTTTTAGCATATAAAGGCAGAGATATTTATTTTATCTTAACTTGCACTGTGCAAGATGCCTTTGGCAATTATTGTACAGTACAGTGCAGTCAAGCACACAGCTACGCACTACGCAACGTGTAGTTCAAAATGTACTTCACGTAGCTACGTGAAGTGCTACTACGCAAACTACGCCCGGGCTTACTCACAAGAAGAGACGTTTATATGTTTAAAGAATTCTTTATGACTTGGAAACAGCCGTAAGTGAGCGGGTGATATACCTTTCAGACAGATCGGACATGCCTGCAGTCAGTCCCCTCACTCAGCAGGAATGCGGCCCCTCCGACCGGACATCTTTTGATTCTGATAATTTCTCCCCCTCAGCTCTAATGAGGAGCTGAGCCTCTTTGCCAAAGGGCGTATTCTTAATGTTTGCCTGAGGTTTCTTGGCCGCAAAGCACGAGCCGGAAACATGCATCCATTTATAACGACGCTCTGCAGACCTATAATGATGGCAAATCATTCTGACAAAAATATCAAACTCTAAATGCGTCCGACGCTCAGCTGAAGCCCATCCCTGACTCACACAACCAACGGTTCTCTGCAAATTGCCAATTAATATACAAGTTAATGTAGTGGCCGGGTTCTCTACTTTGAGGTAATATTTTTTCACTGACACGAATTTCATACGGTCACTTGGCTGATAATATCAAAGCCCAAGGCAATTGGAAATGGGGCAATTAAAATAAATTCCTAGCCCCAGGCCCTGGAGTACTGTGAAACTTCAGGAGATCTATTTTAGGAAGCAACTACATTCTCCACTATTGAACCCATGAGAACTTTAAAAGCAAAAACAGAAGAAGTATTCTGACTACTAATGAAAATAAACGAAAGAAGGAGCTGTACTCAGGGCTATGTGAAAATGTATGTATGGAATCATCACCTTTATAAAGTAAAACAAAGCACGCATTTGCCCTTGTGCAAGAAAAATCTCCACAAAAGACAAACTTGCAGAAAAAAGTTGACATATATTTCCCTTTTATTTTAAGTTCAATCAATCAATCAGGGATTTGTGAAGCGTGCTACTCAGGGCGCTGGGGGGGTGGGGGGGTCAATTACAGTGAATCTAACCTCGAACTGCTAAATATCATGCAGAAAAAAATCGAACCAGGACTCTGGAACTTTATTCATTTCTTATCCAACACCAATCGTTCAAATGGGCATTATTATCAACAGAGTCCTCAAGGGTTCAGTCTTGACCCCCATCATCCTCAACATCTACATGGATGGAGCCTTCGGGGATGTACTCTTCAATAACAGCATCAAAATTCACCAATATGCAGACAATACACAACTCTACTTGAACATTTTCTCCGCTCCAGACATCCAATACCTCAAACTCTGCTGACAACTCATCCTCAAAAGGATTTCGAGCATCTACCTGAAGCTCAACCCCAACAAGATTTAATTTGTGTTATTTGCCAAGAACAACAAACAAGAACTAACTTAAACCTAGCTGAATGGCATGAACCAGGATGGGTTCAAACCCCAACTTTCATCCGACTCCAAGTCCCTTGGATTAGATTGAATCATTTCGTTTTTACATTAGTTGGGTTTGTTTAGATTGCATTGTAATAAAAGGCAAAATACAGCTTGGCGCAAATAATATTTGACTGTGTATATCTGGGTTTTTGCACCCACTAGCTGAGTGCAAAAATGGAGAGACCAGCATTCACGGGAATAAGTGCAATTTACACTCAACTCGCAATCGGTGCTGGACTTAAAATGGGCGCAAATGTATTGGAACTCATTTTACCAAAGCAATTGGATCTAGAGCACCCCGTTAGACTCTGGTACACACCTCCTTAGGGGAGGAAAGACAACCCAATGCTCATAACATCAACAACTTCATCTTTTTTGTCTGTCAATAAAAGAGAAATCCAAAGCATGGTCAGGAACGATACTTTTCATCCAGACTGGTTTAATAAAATAATAGTTTAATCAGGTACCATGCAGCAGATTTAAACAGTAAGGAGCCTATTCATGAAAAAGTCAGACAGTGCAAGGCAGCAAGTCACTTTGCTGTGCTGCACTGCATGACAGGGAAAGGTCAAGAATGTGCCATATTTAAGGCAATACAGCACATTCCTGCCTTTTTCTCTGCGCTAGTGCCCGTTTGGCAGCCTAGTGCCAATGCAGGCATCCTTGCACCATAGTGCAAGGGTGCCTCCGTTGCACGCAGGATTGTCTTTGTGCGGGAAGGGACACCTTCCTGCACAAAAACAATCCTGAGAGGTATTTTCCGCTATCTATGTGTACTTCAGAATGCAGCACACAGAGAAAGAGGAAGTAACGGGAAGAAATAAAGAAATTTCTCCTTGTTACGCCTCCCCTTGGAAGGCGTAGCATTCTGACGCATTCTCAGGTCTACCAGTATTGATAAATCTGGGAATGTTTCAGAATCCATGGGTAGATATGTGGGAACACCCACGCTCTACTCATGAAACACCTTCCCAGTAAGGCAACGCAGTGATTTGAGCTGCGTTGCCTTACTCTAGATTTATGGATCCGCTCAAGGGCACGGAAAGTGGCCTTGCGTGACATCATAAATCTGACTTACGGTTTGCGTCGCTCTTGCACCATGTTGCGTGGTGCAAGAGCGAAGCAAACCAGCTCATATATAGGTCCCTACGTTTTTCAGCAGCCCTCTGTTTTCCATGCACATTTCCACGCAGTCACGTTGGGCAAAGTTTTTTCCCATTCAGTAAAATTTGACTTTTATTTTACTTGAGAAAAAGAAATTATGAATGTTGTAAGCAAGTTTTATATATTTGAATATCTTTCTATTTTTAGTTTACCAAGTAGGGTAAGATTGGTTTGGGATGGTGATATATAGAAATCAATGAATAAAAAACATTTTTGGAACGTGAGGAAGATTTTCAGGACGGGTGATCTCACTGACTTTTATGGAAGGTGTTCTTTATTGTTTGGAGGTGGAAGATGAGTGCACGTAGGGTGACACACTCCAAATGAGGTTAACTTGAGAGGTATGTGTATGTGGTGTATAGTAATTGTAAGTATTGTAGTGTATGGGTATGTAAGTGTTGTAGGGTATGGGGTTCTCAGACTATGTTTTAAGGAACATGAACATTAAGGGAGTTCATTTTTACTGAGGCTGCTGGTGGCTTTAGTCTACTTACAATATTACTATAAAAGATTCTTTGTAAATATCACCAAAGCTTTACTGAACAAATGAAGACACCATTTCTCAATTCAATTCAATACAACTTTATTCGACGCACTCTAGCGCCATAAAAGGCATGATCAGATAATACAATATACACATATAAACAAACAATTTACAACTCATATTCTCTGCCGGGTAAAAACCTCCTAAAGAAAATAAATATAGTAGCAAAACCTAAAAATACCAATATGTATATATACAGCTTGCTAAAACAATTTTAAAATACAATGGGGCTTATTTACAAGCCCCTTGCGCCGCTGGTACATCTTTTTTCCCATATTAAAAGTGATTCACCAGTGGAGCAAGGGGCTTGTAAATAAGCCCTGATTAATCTAGACCTCATGAAAAACAGCTTCTAATCTTTCAAGCATGCCATATAAAATTTGCTATAGAAAGTCAAATAAAAGGAGACTTTGATGTAAAAAACATACGTGCAGGATGGCACTGAACGAAGTTCATATTTTTCAATTGGGGCATAATACATTGTTTCATCAGGCTCAAGTAAAACCCACAGAAAAATATCATATGTAAAGTGTTTTGCTCTGAAAACTCATCACAAGGGCAGACAGGATTATTGTCTGGAAAAGCAGCTTAAAAATATGCTATATTTAAATGAAATCTAGACAGCACAAACCTATGTTGCACATTCGAGATGTAATATATAGATGCATAACATAATGGGTTAAGGGGGGGCATGTGCTAAAACTGTCTCTTTTTTTGACTCATTAAATGCCAGCCCTTCAGTTTTTAGCCTCATAAGCAGCATTTTAAATTCCCTTTTGCCTATCCCCTACATTGATACCTCTTCTTTGAAATATCGTAATATTTCCATATTGGAGCACATCTTCTTTATGTAAGCTAGCGAGGGAATTTGATATTTACAAAGCCACGCAAGGGGCAATTTGTGCCTCTTTACGTGGTTTTGTAAAAAAAAGTTACCACAATGCAGCGGTTTGCACTGCGTTGCATTACATTTTATTCTGGGAGGCATTCCATGGGTGGAACATGGGCGTTTCCCATGCATCCACCCATGGATTTCATGCAATCCCAGATTTACAAAGATTTGTGTGAAATCGCTACGCCTCCCAGAGGATGGCGTAACGAGGAGAAAAATCTCTTTTCTCCTCTTTATTCCGCTTTCTATATGTGCTGCAATCTGCAGCACACATAGAAAGAGGAAATTGCCTTGAGAAATTGATTTTGTGCAGGAAGGTATCCCTTCCTGCACAAAAAGAATTCTCCTTGTAACGCAGGAAGCCTTGTACCATGGTGCAAGGGTGCCTGTGTTGGCGCTAGGGTGCCTGAAGTGCACTAGTGCTATAACAAAGCAGAAGGGTGCCATATTTCAGAAGATATTGCGCATTTATGCTCTCTCCCTTTCATGTAATGAAGCACAGCGATTTGCCTTGCTACACTGCGTTGCGTGAAAGGTTAGTAAATCTGGCCCCTATTTTCAACTTTCTAACGAATATCAACATTGGAATAGCCGCAAACACCTGCCCCATAACAGGCCCCTGGCACACATTTACTATTATATATGCTAGACATCTCCTTCCACAGCCTTATGCCAACCTGGGCGCGAATCTGAACACAGTCGCCATAGATTGTTCAAAGTATAGCCTCCTATTTTTCAACAGTGAGCGCCAGTTATTCGAGCAATTAAAAAGGAGACTTAGATATGAAAATGTTTCTGTGGTTGAGATCTTCTTACCATTAAGAATATGTGTACAGACCCTTTTCTTTGACAGCCAACAATTATGGTGAATGTTTTACCTTGATTTACCTTCAGGTCAAGATTATCCATTAAGATAGGAGGAGACACTGAAAGGCATTCTCTGTACGTGCCATCAGCGCAGCAGGATCGGCAGGGGACATGAGCCTATATGAGGCATATCAGTAGCTTTTTACACTAGAAACTTTTCTATCTTGTTAATATAAAGTAGAAATAAAAAAGGGGCCAAAATGCACCCCTGCCTCTACTCACATCAAACAACTCGGTGCGTTCACCCATGTTGGCATACAACACCCAAGCCGTGGTACCAGTGCACAATTGTCTCAAGAAATGTACTATGGACATAACTACACCTACGTCAGGCAGGAGTCCCCACAGCTTTGAGCGACTTACACAGTCGAACGCACTCGACAAATCCATGGATCCCATGGAGAACGAACCAGACTTAGCTAGAGTGTATTTACTAATTAAAAGATTTAAATTCAAACATTGTTCAATGGTACCAATCTCTTTTCTAAAACCATGCTGTACATCTCTAACATGTAATAAGCATATTTCTCATTATATCATGCAACGCAGCAAGTCACCTTGCTGCGCTGCATGATAGGGAAAGGGCAGGAATGTGCCGCACTTAACATTGTACATGCATTCCTGCCTTTCCACTGCACTGGCGCACAATGAGCTGACTAGCACCAACGTAGGCCCCCTGGCACCATGGTGCAAGGGGGCCTGCGTTACAAGCAGGATTATTTTTTGTGATGGAAAGGACACCTTCCTGCACAACAACAATCCTGAGAGGCATTTTGGTAACAGGGAGAAATAAAGATATTCCTCCTCGTTAAACCTCACCTGGGGAAGAGTAGCATTTTGACGCATTCCCGGGTATACAAGTAATGGTAAATGTGGGAATGTGCCAAAATCCATGGGTGGGAGCATGGGAACACCCACGCTCCACCCATGGAACGCCTTGCCTAGGTAGAATAATGCAACGCAGCGATTTGTGCTGCATTGTATTACTCTAGATTTATCGAGCTCCTGGCTCGATAAATCTAACTTAAGAGTTGTGTTGCTCTTGCACTACGATGTGTGGTGCAGGAGCAATGCAACTCCTTGATAAAAATGCCCCTTATTTTCTTCCCGCCATATTTCCAATCTTGATAAAAGTACCCTACCTACCACCATAAAAGTAGAATCTAATAGGGGGACAGGCCTGTAACAGCTCAGATCCGATTTATTCCCCTTTTTAAAAATTGTCACTATCACAGACTGTCTCCATGTGGCAAGTGTCTCACATCTTGTCACAGCTTTCAACACATTAGTTACTAGGGGAGCCCTTAAGTCTGAATTATCCCTGAACATATCAAGCAATACCCCATCGGGCCCCAGGGATTTGCCTTTGCTGCAGCTCGTTAAAGCGCTTCTAACTTCCTCAAAATCATACTCAAGGGGGCTTAGTGATGTAATAATTTCCCCCCAAAAGGCTCCAAAGAGGAGATACCATCCTCTTTTATGTGAAAGGATTAAATAGAAGAAAAGTGACTTACCCAATCCTGAGGAGGGACGACCACCTTCACGGTAGGGTGGTAAACCTCCTTAAAGTAGAGGGTATTGATGACTTTCCAAAAGGCAGTATTGCCCGGCTGTGCACTACAGTCTATCAGGGCTTCCCAGGCCTCCTCCTTAATCTCCAGTTTACTGCTAGCTATATTATTTTTGTAGGTCAGCCTACTTTTCTTTGCCAAATCTGTATCTCATGGGTATTTCTTTAAAACCCTTTTCAGATTAGTATGTGTGTTTGTGCAAGCCAAATCAAACCAACCATGCTCATTTACCTGCTCTGAACAGGTCGCTTAAGAAGGGCCTCTTGAATGTTGTTCGATAATGACACAAAGCTTTGAATTACTAGTTCACCTCTGGCTGTATTGTCAAGACAGGTAGCTACTTGTTGGTGGCTTCTCTAGACGTTAATGAGAAACTTGCCTGTATCTACCCTATCCCACTTTAGTGTCAGACCATTCTGTCTCCCCACTTCTATATCCTGGTAGGGTGCATGGTGGGCTTAATCCCTTGACGAGCCACCTTAAGATCAACCGTTAGTTATGAAAACTCTTGCATGAAGACAAAATTTGAAACTTGCATACCATTTCTCATTATTTAGTTCTCAAGGCATGCCCTTAGGTATAATGGTTTCGCAATATACTTGTTCAATGTATTGTAAAAATAACACGGCGATGGAAAGAATGCTTGAATTAATTTCAGCCACATTAATTTCAGCCACTGCCTATCGCTTGGGCCGCATTCCAGACCATTATTTTTAAACCACTGTGCCATTCTAGATAGAGACCCGCCTTATGCAAACTAGTCTTAGTCCTGCTCCAATAGGGAGAGTCCAGCCAAAACTACCAGGCCAGTTCCCCCTCAGATGGGAACAGACCGGTTTCCACCTACTTAGGTCTCAACAGTGAGGTATAACTAGAGTCCTACACCACAGTGAGCACGGGACACACGTTCGTGCATACCTGTGATGGAGCAGGGTAAATGTAAAAATTTTAACCTCCTAATATTCTCGTACAATATTAATAAACATGTTCGTTTAAGTAAATAACCAACAATGTATGTTAAGGGTTAATGGTAACACGCAATTCAGTGTGCAAATTAATTGACTTATAATTGTTTACGTTTCTAACATAGCATAATATTTGCGTACTAAAATAATAATAAATGCATGATTTGTGCTTTAAAATAAAACGTGTGGTTGCAAAATAAAGCGATGGTAAGTAAGGGACAGCTTTATATGTTGCTTTTGCTAGGTAATACCTAATTGGGGTACGTAGAAAGACGGGAGGGAAACGAAAGGGTTTATATTTCTTTGTTTTAATAACATTTTGTTTATCTTTGAAAATAGTGCGCTTAGGCCTGCCGAGCAGCAATATAAAATGGCCATGAGTTACTAGAGTGCGCATGAGCGGATGAGACCATGTGATAGAGGAGAGAGGCTGTGGAAAAGGGATGATCACGTGCTGATGCCGAGAGGCTAAGATGAAAGTATGGTCAAGGCTGGTGTGACCCTTCTGAGCAGATGTGTGCCAAGATGATCAGCAAGAAGCGTGAGAAGCCTGGTTGAATCAATAGAAGGAACTGTATTATACAAAATGTAGCAGAAAAAGATACAATTTGGACTGATCGAAACGGATGAGCAAGTGCATGAACTGTGGGAAACGATGCTTGCATGGACATTCCACACGGAACTGGTTAAGACCAGGAAGTTTGATTAAAATGTATATGGAACTGAGTTTTTGACCAATGAGAATGAATCGCGCCATGTAAGAAGAAACATTTTATGCTGTAAGCTAGAATTGGGGTATAAGAAGACCTACTCTTGGTGGGAGGGGTAGAGAATGCTGCGGGATGCTGCGGGAGATGCTGAAGAAGTTAGATGCTGTAGATGGGAGAGTTTGCGGTTGCTGATGCTGACGAGCTGATGCTGCTGCTGTTATTTTCCTTTTCCAGTTGAGTATAAAGATGCTGCTTTAGGAGAACTTTTATTGATAGATTTTTATTAGAATTATTAGGATTTCCCCAGAGAGATAGATAGGTTGATTTATAGAGTTTTTAGTATGATAACCTCGTTTTTCCGTCTAATAAAAGTGCCATGCAATTTCAAACTATTCTTATATTGATGATAAATGCAATGATCTGAATAATAAGATTAATCTCAATTTCCTGCATTCAAAAACTTTATATAAACTTTATTATTCTTTAATCAAATGTCTCAGTGATTTTCTTTAGCATAATGATTAATAATGAAATGGTAAAAGAGTTCATTGTGATTGAGATGGTCTTAATCACCATCAACTGATTCCTACTAGTTGGTCCATCGACCAATGAGCGGAATACCTTAAAAGCAAATGAGAAATACTATGTCATTATAAAAGAGGTATCCCGTCTCCTTCCAGCGAATCGTTTTTCTCCTAGGTACATTGACGGAGGAAATCCAGGGAACAAATGAGTAAGTGAATGTATATGCGGTGTTATGGGCCCCACCGTCATATGGATATAGTGTGTGTGTTAGAGAAATAATTGCACCTGGATGACCAAAGCATAGTAGGAGAAATTATTTTTATTGTTAGCGCTGGAACAGATTTCTTGGTAGCAGAGTTATGGTTTCTATAGATTAGTTTGGTGATTATTGATTTTTGATTATAGATTATTGATAAGTTTATGTCTAACACTTTTTGTTGAGTCGTGTTATGTTATATGTAAGTTTTCACGCTTCCGGGAAGTAGGAAGTGGAACACGTGTGGCAAGAGAAGTCGCATGGAATTTTACACTGTCTGAGTTCATTTTTGGTAATAACACAGGTTGTGTTATATTAGGGACATTTTGCGTATAAAAGGTGTGTAAGTGAAATAGTGATCGGTTTTCTTGTGAAACTCTGGCCTTAATTCTCAGGAGCAGTATAGTCTCCACATGTGTTTTATCCCCAGAGAAACGGGTTTATTGATTGCTTGAAAGAAGGGTAAGGTAGAGGGAAGTGCTACTTTATCGACGAAACTGAAAATTCTGTGGTAGGGTAGAGGTAAGCGCTGCCTACTGGAAAATACAGAATTCTTGTGTGAATGGTCAAAGCTATCTTTTCGGTTTAGCGAATCAGACAATGGAAATGTGGATAAAATGTTGTAACTAACAAGAATTGTTGAAAAAGAAAATTGCCGATAAATTTTGTAAAGGAGGGGTCAAGAGCAAAGTGACGTAGACAAAAGCCGCGCTGGGATTGGACAGTGCGATAGTCACATGAGAACAGGAGCAAACTGACGTAGACAAAAGCAGCGCTGGGATTGGACAGTGCGCCGTAGACAGAAGGCTGTGATTGGAGTGTTGGTGTGAGTCGCGCTAGTATTGGTTGAAATAACACATAGGGAACAGTGTTGAATTGCGGATTGTTTAAGGAGAAAAAGGTTGTGAATCATGTCGTACTATGAGTATGGAAAAGAGAAAACGTCTTGGATGTCGAAAGTTAAGAACTTCTTTAAGAAGGACAAAAAGGTAGTGACTAGAGAGGGACAAATAATTCCTCCGCCGAAATCACCAGCTTCACACATGATGCTGAAATATGGATATCATACATGCATATGGTTAGAAAATTGGACAAAATACACCAAGAACGATGGAGCATTGGCTTTTCCTGAGAATGGTTCATTTAATGTAGCTGTATTATGGAATTTGAGAGAAAAGATGGTAATGTTAGAACCCAGACCTAGACCAACACAGTTTGAAGCTTTAACGGAATGGGAAGATGAGATGTATGAGCGAGAGAGATCCAGAGGATTAAAGAATCATGAGTTTATGCCTGGAAGGTTGTGGGGAATAAATCATGAAGACAGAGTAAAGCGTTGGAGATACGCTAACATGGCAGGAGGTTTGTTTCCAGCTTTTGCGGTTGAGGAAGAAGCAAAGAGAAAGTGTACCGAGAAAAGAAGCATGTAGTGGTAGAAAAGTATGTGTATGGTGGTAGTGAAACAGATGACGAATTGCTGGAAGATATTTTAAACAGAAATCCACCTCCATACCAACAGACTTCTGCGGTGGTGACACCTAATGCACCGCCAATGGAAACTGGGAGGAATAAAAACCCGAACGAAGAAATGAAATAAATAGGTCACAAGAAACATTTAAAATTTCACAAAATGAAGAGACAGAAAGCGACAATGCAATTGAATTAGCAAAAACGACAAAAGAATTGACTGAGAAAATAAGAGAATTGACAAAGAATATGGAAGCTGTAACTGTACCAGTAACGATAGGTCCAGTAATGCCAATTTTTGAGAATCAGAAAATAAATGAACATTCCTTAGTGATTCCCATGAATTCACATTTGCAGAGAAAAAGAGAAGGGATGGAACTGAATAATGAAGGTGCACACAATTCGGCTAGTACGTGTAGACCAAGTCCACCTACAAATTTGACGATAAATGAGAGTGAGATTAGGAGAATGCCTATGGTGACAGAGTCTGCATCAGGAACACCAGAAAGAAGCAGTGATTGGATAGAATTAAATAGTACGCCTGTAGGTCCGACTCCAGAAGAGTTAAATGAATGGATGAAAGCGCTAAAAGCAAAAGAACCAGAAGAAAAACCATTAGATGTAATTAGGTTAAAAATAGACATGGAAGAATTGATTTTGGGAACAATTGGAACAGAAAAACTAAAAAATTATCAGGATGACGAGATTATGTTTTTATGCAAGAGTCTTACTTGGAGAGCTAGAAATTTACATGACAAATTGGAAGAGATTGCAGGTGAACTAGGAGTAGAATTTGTGAAAGTGAGGACGTTGCAGAAACCGTACAGAGTAGATTTTTGTGAGAAAGACATAGAGAATTTGAACACATCAGGAAGACTGACCCAAATAAAAGAGCTGATTGTTTTATTGAGAAAATGGGGTGATGTGGATAGATGGAGAAATAGATGGACAAAGAGGAATGAGAAAACAACAGATAAAGCATCTTTGGCTTTTGCAGTGACAGATAGGGAACCAGTTGCTAGGGAATACCCGATGAGAGAAACACCAGGTGGTAGTTATGTGCATGTTCCGTGGACCAGACAGGATATACTGTCATTTACAAATGACTTCCCAAAATTGAGAGAGAAACCAGTAGAATGGTACAGACAAGTGGAGAGATTTGTTAAGGTGTCAAAAGTGCTGTGGATAGATCCAGATGGATTGTTTGATATAGTAGTGCCTGCTGATTTATGGACAGAATGTAAGATTACAATTGATTGGCCAACTGTAGAATATCCAAGGGATGCCAAAACAGGAGCGCCAGGTCCAGAAGTGATGAGGAAGTATGATCAAGTAGTTACCTTTTTGAAGAATAAAATTCCACCAAAAGAAACAGATTGGGTAAAAATAGACAGAACAACACAGGAAAGCAAAGAATCAGTGCACGCGTACTATGAGAGATTGTTGTTGGTTTTCAAACAGTATAGTGGTTATGAGACACTAAGGGGTCGATTCCGATTCGGGCCGGAAAAAGCACCGACCGACTCGGATCCGGAAAAAATACCGACCGACACGCACCCGTGGCGCCCGACACGCCAAGTACGATGCAAGGCGCGAAAAATCCGACCGACACGTAACGAAACCAAGCCGACCGACCGAGCCGCACGGAAAACAGCAATCCGGCCGGAAAAACACGCGAATCCAACCGACCGACACGCACCCGGAACAAATCCGACCGAAACGTACACGCTAACTCCAAACCGCTAAGTACGATGCAAGGCGCGAAAACCACGAGCGAGTCGGACGGAGGACAAGCCGTCACGACCGACACGCATACAAAACCGAGCCGAAGCAACACAATACACCGCGACCGACGCGTACGCAGCATAGAAAACTGCACAAACACAGCGTGAACGAAACGGGAAAACACCGTACGAGACCAATGCAGGGTCCGACTCGGTCACAAGAACGTTTCCAACATACACAAACAGCACAAAGGAAAAATCACCCAAAAAAGGCCAAACAAGCAATTACCAAGCCAATAAATACTGGGGGGGTGGGGACAGAGAACAAAGACACACCCACAACTCCCACCTATATAAAGGACACAAATCACTACCATGAGCCTTTGCAAATGCCATTCCACTGCCAGCACCCAAGAGGAAGCAACCACACACCCACAGCTCATCCCTCACACAAGCCACACACCATCAGCACACCTACAAATACCTACCTCACATACACCCAGCAAAACACACACTCACACACCCTCACCTGCACACCAACACACACATCACTCACCATCACCACCCATCATCATGCCCCCAAGAAGAATCACAAGTTCCTAGATTGTGAATTGGAAGTCCTGGTAGACGAGATCCTCAGGGTAGAGCCACAGCTGTTTGGCACATTGGTCCAACAGACCCCCATGTCGCAGAAAACCAAGATGTGGGAGAGGATCATCAACAGGGTGAACGCACAATCACCATGTCGGCGCACAAGGACCGACATCCAGAACAGGTGGTATGACGTGCGCAGGAGGGTACGGAAACTGCTGAAGCAAGACTACATCAACAGCCAACACACCGGCAGTGGCCCTCCTGCCAAGCCAATATACCTCAGGCCCTGGGAGGAGAAGGTGCGGGCCATCCTACCGCCAGTGAGCATATATGGACTAGAGGACATCCCAGAGCCTGGTGAGTACACAACAAATGTACACAATATACTGCCACAAAACACACACACATCACTGTCAAGGGAGAGTCAAACCATGCACTCATAGCAATCACACAGCAACCAGAACAGAATCATCCCAAAATGTGTATGTCAGTCAGAGAAACACAACACATGCCATCAAAAAAGTCACATCCAACCGTGCCAACACATGTACAAACACAACCACAACTACAGCTAGGCAGTGGCACAAATAGAACTAACAAACACATCCACACATGTAGCCACCACAACAACACCAACACACAGTGAAGACCACTCAAAGGAAGGAATTCTGTGTATGCTGGCCAAGTCAGTGTAGCCAATAGCATCATGGGAGTCGCAGTCACACATATTGCCCGCCCCAAAACTGTCCCATCAACACCACCATGAACCATGCGCACATCACAGGGAGTGGAGAAGGACTCACAAGATGGCTGACACTGGCTACTGCTGTGAGGAGCACAAGGCCCTGCTGGCAACTGTGCACCAACAAACAGCAGGACACCACTGACTGACATCCTGAGAGACAACTTACACTCCCTGCAATGCAAGCACGTTCCATGGTGGGATATCTGGCTGGCTGGGTGGGAAGGGGGACTTGCAGCACTGACTATAGTCACCAGCACCTCCCCTCACACCCCCCCAACACAAACTCCACAGTACCCACCTGGTAGAATGCAATGCCCTCCATCCTAACACAAGATCCCACAAAGCACCACCACCCTGGGTTATGTTGTGTGAAGCACAGGGACACTCTTGGGACTCTTAGCCAAACAACTGCCAGGACAACACTCCCAGCCATCCTGTCAGCACAGCCAGCCCACCCCACAGGGAAGCAGAGTCAAAAGGAAGGAAGCATGGGCATGCTGGGAAGGGGGTGGAGGCAATAGCATGATGGGAGTCGTAGTCACAGACATTGCTCAGCCTCACAACTGGCCCATCAACACCACCCTGAACCATGCTCACATCACAGGGAGTGGAGAAGGACTCACAAGATGGCTGACACTGGCTACTGCTGTGGGGAGCACAAGGCCCTGCTGGCAACTGTGCACCAACAAACAGCAGGACACCACTGACTGACATCCTGAGAGACAACTTACACTCCCTGCAATGCAAGCACGTTCCATGGTGGGATATCTGGCTGGCTGGGTGGGAAGGGGGACTTGCAGCACTGACTATAGTCACCAGCACCTCCCCTCACACCCCCCAACACAAACTCCACAGTACCCACCTGGTAGAATGCAATGCCCTCCATCCTAACACAAGATCCCACAAAGCACCACCACCCTGGGTTATGTTGTGTGAAGCACAGGGACACTCTTGGGACTCTTAGCCAAACAACTGCCAGGACAACACTCCCAGCCATCCTGTCAGCACAGCCAGCCCACCCCACAGGGAAGCAGAGTCAAAAGGAAGGAAGCATGGGCATGCTGGGAAGGGGGTGGAGGCAATAGCATGATGGGAGTCGTAGTCACAGACATTGCTCAGCCTCACAACTGGCCCATCAACACCACCCTGAACCATGCTCACATCACAGGGAGTGGAGAAGGACTCACAAGATGGCTGACACTGGCTACTGCTGTGGGGAGCACAAGGCCCTGCTGGCAACTGTGCACCAACAAACAGCAGGACACCACTGACTGACATCCTGAGAGACAACTTACACTCCCTGCAATGCAAGCACGTTCCATGGTGGGATATCTGGCTGGCTGGGTGGGAAGGGGGACTTGCAGCACTGACTATAGTCACCAGCACCTCCCCTCACACACCCCCAACACAAACTCCACAGTACCCACCTGGTAGAATGCAATGCCCTCCATCCTAACACAAGATCCCACAAAGCACCACCACCCTGGGTTATGTTGTGTGAAGCACAGGGACACTCTTGGGACTCTTAGCCAAACAACTGCCAGGACAACACTCCCAGCCATCCTGTCAGCACAGCCAGCCCACCCCACAGGGAAGCAGAGTCAAAAGGAAGGAAGCATGGGCATGCTGGGAAGGGTGGTGGAGGCAATAGCATGATGGGAGTTGTAGTCACAGCCCTACATCCCCCACCACATGGCCCAGCAAGCTCACACTCACGCATGCACATCCCACAGAGAGTGGAAAGGCCCATCAAAGATGTCTGACACTGTTGCTGTGTCGTGGGGAGCACAAGGGCATGCTGGGTACTGCACACCAACCAACAGCAGGACACCACTGTCAGCCATCTTGCCATTGCCCTCACACCCACACCCACTGAACTCCACACAAAAGCAAGTAAGTATGGGAATGCTGGCAAGTGGGGTGGAGGCAATGGCATGATGGGAGTCGTAGTCACAGACATAGCTCACCCCCACAACTGTCCCATCAACACCACCCTGAACCATGCTCACATCACAGGGAGTGGAGAAGGACTCACAAGATGGCTGACACTGGCTACTGCTGTGGGGAGCACAAGGCCCTGCTGGCAACTGTGCACCAACAAACAGCAGGACACCACTGACTGACATCCTGAGAGACAACTTACACTCCCTGCAATGCAAGCACGTTCCATGGTGGGATAACTGGCTGGCTGGCTGGGTGGGAAGGGGGACTTGCAGCACTGACTATAGTCACCAGCACCTCCCCTCACACCCCCCCAACACAAACTCCACAGTACCCACCTGGTAGAATGCAATGCCCTCCATCCTAACACAAGATCCCACAAGCACCACCACCCTGGGTTATGTTGTGTGAAGCACAGGGACACTCTTGGGACTCTTAGCCAAACAACTGCCAGGACAACACTCCCAGCCATCCTGTCAGCACAGCCAGCCCACCCCACAGGGAAGCAGAGTCAAAGGAAGGAAGCATGGGCATGCTGGGAAGGGGGTAGAGGCAATAGCATGATGGGAGTCGTAGTCACAGACATTGCTCAGCCTCACAACTGGCCCATCAACACCACCCTGAACCATGCTCACATCACAGGGAGTGGAGAAGGACTCACAAGATGGCTGACACTGGCTACTGCTGTGGGGAGCACAAGGCCCTGCTGCCAACTGTGCACCAACAAACAGCAGGACACCACTGACTGACATCCTGAGAGACAACTTACACTCCCTGCAACGCAAGCACATTCCATGGTGGGATAACTGACTGGCTGGCTGGGTGGGAAGGAGGTCTGGCTGTCAACCAAACACAAGCAATGCAGACCATGTTCACACCCCAGAAAATACATAGAAATGCCCAAATAATGCAGGACAATGTGCCACACCAATATCAACCCCTGACTGTGACGACTTAGGACAATGCAATGTACAGGCCCGCACCCAGAGGCACAGTCACAACTGTCATGTGTGTCAACCACTGATGCCTGCAGAAACATGACATACATTGTTTGTGTCTCCCAAAAACAGGTGATGATGGGGACACAGCAGCAGACGCTGAGGAGTCCCAGTCCCAGGCTCAAGAGGATGCCGAGCTCACTGGCGTCGTACAGCCTCTGTCCTCCTCGGACGATGAAGAACAACCTGGCACATCCGGTGCAAGTCAACATGCAGCACCAGCAGGACCACCAGCTGCAGCACCAGCAGGACCACCAGCTGCACCCCCTGCACCCACCCCTACAACGACTGTCACCACGAATACCATCCCTGCCGACATGGACAGAATAAGGAGCAACACCAGCACAGTGACCCTGGACCAACCTGGGGCCATGGACACCACCACCAACCCCCAAGGTGGACCAGGGTTATCTGTGCGTGCCACTGCACACACTGCACATGTCAGCAGGGGTGGTGGGAGGGGTGGGAGACAGAGGTCGCTGCTTGCAGACGTTGCTGGTGTGCATGACGACCCACAACTGGTACGCATAGCTGATGCGTACCAGTCCAGCACCGGAGAGCTCAGCCAGGTAGTGGGGCTCCTCAGAGACATTAAACAGCAGCAGGCTGCCCATCATGCCCGCTTGGACTCCCACATGTCCCTCGTGGAGTCACACATGTCCCGTGTGGACTCACACATGTCCCGCGTGGAGTCCAAGTGGGATGCACTGCATGAGATGACGGCGGTGCACAGGGACATTTTACAATGCCTCCGCCAGATGAACAGCAACCAGTCCACACCTCCCTGTGTGCCAACAACATCTGGTGCCGAACAAACTGCAACTGCCACAGGGAGGGAGGAGGACTCTGGCGGAGAGTCCCCTGCACCGCAGCAGCCTGCACTTGAGGGCCCCCCCAAGAAGAGGGGTCGTCCGAGGAGGGAAAAGTGAGAGGCCGATGGCCAAGCGCAACTCCCAGGAAGCCTGAACCTGTTCTGGATGTTCGCCTTTGTGCACAGACTGTTCACCCTGTTGACGGCAACACTACTCCCACACATTGCATGGGGAGTACAAGTTGGACCAATGTGTCAGACAACTGTGGCCCCGATACTGGGGATCCTGTCT